>OX421980.1:17467493-18067493 GCA_949128135.1 Parasteatoda lunata | reverse complement strand
GTATGTGATATTTTTCGTGAGTTTCAGGAAGGGCTTTTAACTTTAAGTGCCCATAACAAAAATATATAATTTAAGCTACTGATGATGCGCCAAATATGAGAGGGGAAAAAATCTGGATTCCTTGGATTCCTATAATCTAAATCTGGATTCCTATAAGATTCTATGTAAAATTATAATTATCAGGTGACGTAAACATGTAATGGGTTTTTACCCATTACATGTTTGTTTAAATATAGAAGTATTACAAATAAACTCGTGCAAATCATGTAATTATTAAAACACTACAGTGCGTCTAATCATGATCTAATTATTATAATATACTAATATAATGCTTGATATAATAAATATTCTATATTTATATAATATATCGTCTAATTTAACCAATTGATACACTAACGTTAACAAGTGCTAACCAATTTCAGTCACATAAAAACAATAAAGCTGCATAGTATAACCTGATAATTAAGATTTTACATAAAATCTTATAGTGGGTCTAGTAATTTGGCCAGGGACTGTACCATATTACACGAAAGTAAGGTGACTTAGAGCATAATGCGTTTTCGAGTAAGTTTGGCAACTGAAAGACGACTTTGTGTCGTTCTTCCATGAGATACAATGTTGAGCATAGAGTGCGAAATATTAGAAGATACAGAATGGCTTTCATACTTTTCATTTTTCACAAATGTTTTTGTCATATGAACAACTTGAGTATTAAGATCTAAAGAAAAAATCAATTTATCGATGACATCTGGGCCCATCTCAAAGCTTTTAAATTGAAGCTTAATCTGTTAGCTGGGCAGCTAGCTAAAACGACTTGTCTCATTTCTCAAGGTTAAATTCAATACCCTCAGTATATAAGGAAAAACTTAAAAATTATGAAGATGGCTTGAAAAAACTCCATTTTGAGTTTGAACACAGATTTCAAGATTTCAGTGCCATTCAAATTGAATTAGATATTTGGAGCATTCCTTTCAACGTAAATTGTGAAACAGTGAGGTCGGATTTGCAGCTTGAACTAATACAGTTGCAATCTGGCAATCATCTGAAGCAGTTGTTTCTAAATATGCCAAAGTTCGAGTTTTACGAATCATTATCAAAAGCTAGTTTCCCAAATTTAATATCGCATGCCCAGAAAATCCTATGTTTGCTTCATCTTATATATGGAAACAAGTGTTTTCAACTGTGAACCTAAGAAAAAGCATTTCAATAGTAGATTAAGAGACAAGCATTTAGACTAGTTCCTTAAAATAAGTACATTTCCCTTCGAACCTCACTATAGCGAACTTCAAAAAATGAAATCGCAATTTCATTCATCTCATTAAATATTTAAATTAAAACTTGTAAATCGTTTTTTTATTCTAAAACTTTTTACTTAGCCCACCAATCTTTATTTATTTATTTATTTATTTATTTTGATTTTTTGCCCTCGTCCAAAAAAGTTTGCCTATCCCTGTTCTAGGTCTTCCTCCTTTTCTTTTTCTCTCTGATGTTTGAAGGTTATTTTTTTAGGACAGTTTTAACAGGACTTTCATGTCTATATCGGAATACATGTCTGAGCCACCTTATTTGAGAAACCTTTATCGTTTTTACTATGTTAGGTTATAGTATTTTATTGTAATTCATAGTAATGAATTCTCCAGGTTCCGTTTTTTCTTACTGCAACAAATAATTTTCTTAATATTTTCCTCTCAAAAGTCATTAGTCTCTCTCTCGTCATCAGTCATAAGTCTTGTTAATTGACAGCAATAGCTGCCATAGAAAACTATTGCTTTCACTAGTGTCTTATACAACTGCACTTTTGTTTCATAACTTATGTATTTAAATTTGAACTGGTTTCTCAATCCATGTTAGCCATGTTGATTAGATTTTATATTTCAATTTTTATGTTATTTATATTCTTTAACTACGTGACCCAATTTATTTTTATGACCATAGATCCATGTTCTTATATAGTTTTTTTTTTTTTTTTTTTTTTTTTTTTTTTTTTTTTTTGCGTATTGTTTCTTACAAGGAAAGTAAGCTTTTCATTTTTAGGACTCCACAGTTTTACTCAGTTTTCAGATTCCTCAATTTTGCATATAGAGAGTGGGAGAGGGAAAGAGAGTTAGTTTCAATTAAAATTTAAAATTTGATTTCATCGGTCAAAATTTTGGGAGGTACAAAGCTAATTTGTAATTTGAGTATGTACTTCTTTAATATTCTTTTTAAAAATTATCTTTGTTCACACTAGGCCATTTGATATAGGGTAGTCTAGACATCACATTAAATTAATAAATTAATAAATTAATCTATTATTACTTACAAATAACAAAAAATTCAAAATTGAAAAAATTGTAACATAAAAAGTGCACAACCTTGTAACCAATTTATAACATCATATATTTTAATTGATAGTAGACGAAAAAATATTAATTTATTATTAAATACTGAACTACAATCCAATTATGTGAGAAACTGTTTCAGAACTAAATTATTACATTAGAAATCTATTTATAATAACTTTTTTACAAAAAAAAGTGTCACATGATTAGAATTTTCTTTATACAGTGGTTTAACAATCAGTATTAAATTTCAACTGCGAGACAGCTTTAACAGTTCGTTTAATTAAGATTATATAAACGAACCGTGAAAAGAATTTTGAAAGGACAACTTTTACAACAGCTTATGAAAAATAATAGATGTCGTAAGTAATAAATATTTTGAATAAAACAAACTCACAATAAATTAAATTATTAGTTTTTCTAAATTTAGTTCTTTTCCGTTGTGCGAAAGCAAATTGAATTTAACAAATAAGAACATCAAAAAGTGTGAAAAAGAAATTTGTAAATAAATTTTTACTAAATATCCTAACAAATGCCATGTTAGTAATATACGCACATTATCGCAGAAAGTTCTGTAAGCAAAAACTCCACAAACATGAGTCCAAAATCAATTGTTTGTTCGAGTCTTATTGATTAAAAAAATGTAAATCAATAGTGACTATTAAAATATGTAATAAGTATATTTGATAATAACATAATATCTCCTATCATTTTAAGCAATGCATAAAAATATTCTAAATTAGCAATTAAAAGTAACTTGAGAATTTATTTTTCCAACGTAGAAGCCTTGTTTTATTATTTACTATTCTAAAATCAAGTATTTTGGCTTGTAACTACTTTTAAAAATGTAATATAGTTTTGTCGATATGTAAAAAGTTTTAGTTAAATATAAGTACTTAAATGAGACAACTTTTAGAAATGAGCTTCTTTTTCCCAATTAAATGCATTACTTTATGCTAATAACTTCTTCACTTAGATAATCACATCAGAGAGAGAGAGAGAAAGAAAGAAATATGCTTCATTAATTTATATAAACATCTATTTTTAATGACGTCGAATCTCTGATTTGATTTATTCAATTTCATGAATCACATTTGTGTGCTTTAATCATTTTAAAATTGGTATAAATAAATATGTATGTGAATACCATAAAATATTTATTAAAAAAAATATTAGCATTAACAGAACAAGAAACAATTATGGGAGTTCAAATTAGTATGATTCAGCGATCAAATTGAAAATGTACTTTATTCATTTATTTGAATGTCCAATTACGTATTATGGCATTTACTTGGAATAAATCTGTTCTTGATTGAAATAAGGTTCTAAAAGTCAGAAGAACAAATTTATACATACGTTGACCGGCCTATGTAGGGGTCAGGGAACTGTCCTTGTATCAGAAAGGTTCTGGGTTCGAATCCCGGGAAAGGCATGGATGTTCTTTCATTCTCTGTACTATCTGTCCTGGGAGCAAAATTGGCCCACCTAATAGGGTGCCCCTGAAAGAGTGGCCAACAAATCTGGCCTTCAGATGCCTATATGACAAAAGGTCATTTTCCAGGTGTGCATTTGAAGAAAAAAATTAACTATACAATGGCAGCATCATAAAATTATAACAATGCAACGTTTTTAGGAAGAAAATATTTTAGGGTACTATAAAGTAACAATAAACAAATGAGCAAAAGTAAAAAAAAAACGTGAAGCAATCCTCACGGGAAGTAAAGTTACACTATATCCAAAAGTGAAGGACGCATTTTTTGCGGATAACACGAGGATAAGTGAACCAAATCAAATGAAATTTTTATTGAAATACTTCCAAAATATGGAAAAAAGATTACAAAAAAATGTAAAATCATGAGTTAATAAAAATCATAGCAAGGTAGTTTTAAAAAGATGTATAGCGGGATTACACTTGTGGTTGTGGAGTGTATATGCAATTGTAATCTGAGGTATGCACCTGACGGCAATGAAAATCTCACATTGTTTACGAAGTTGGTAAATCAAAAGACAATAAATCGATCTTTTCCATCAGTTTTTAGCTCCAAGAAGTTACTGAGAAGGGATGATGGACTTCCAAGATTATCCACAACATGCACGATAAAATTCAGGTCTCGAAATCTATCTGGCCACTGCACTGTATGAATATTTTCAACTTTATGCAATTCCCGAACCACCCTAATTTTGTATGGACGCGTGCTATCATCCATAAAATGGCTTGGAGATTTACAACATCTCTACAATCTTACATGCAATCAACCATAGATTACTGCTTACAATTTTGCATAAGACTTCAGGAACTCATCCCTATACCTAGAAATGGACAAATGCTGTTTTTTTTTTTTTTTTTTTTGACACTCTAAGACACAGAAGAGCCTCTCAGAACTTCTGCAGGCAAGATCAACTTAGGCCACAGGGACAGATTTTTGCCCTGATAAACAACAATTCAGCCTAAACATAGATTCTCGCCGTCATTGATACTAATTTGACATTGATACTGGTTGAAATGGAAACGGTTTCTTCGTGGATTTCAACTACATGGATGTTGACCACAATTGAGGAAGAAATGTGAAGGCTTTGCCTAGTGTGAGCTCACATACCTGCACGTCTTTCAGAGTGGTACCTTGACACTTAAGAGATATAGAGATGAAATGTTAAAGCACTAGTTAAGATAGTTCGGTGGCGCTATTAGTCCCCAGTTCATTTTAATGGATAACTCACGTCCAAACGGGGCTGAGCTAATTGAAGTGAAGATTTATATGAGAAAATGGAGTAGCCAGCGAGATCTCCAGCCAGGAGTCTCCAGGTCTGAAACTCATCGAACATGAACGCTAGTCAGAGCATTGGACAACTAGTGAAATTTTCGTTTTGCGACTTCGTAAAGTTAATTGTTAACCGAGCTTCAAGTCGATACATAAATATTTTCTTCATAAAAACCAGTCCTTTATTCTGAATATAAACTAAATCGGTTCTTAAGCCTGGGAAGGTTTTTTCCATTCCTCATAAATGCACAAAGCAAAGTTCGTCACGTAATAGAACCGGTTGAACCTCTTACCTTGCTTCAGAGTTCGCCTTACCTAAAAGGCCTGCTATGAGCAAACAAACATTCAAAATGAAACAGTTAGGAGACTCTACCCCATTCACATTATCAATTGCAGCTCTTCACTCTCCTTTCAGTATCTTTTCAAGGTAAAGAATTGCCTTAATGGATTAGAAAGCCTGTTTTTGTGCCAAAACCTTATTTAATGTCCTAAAGTATATTTTACCTCGTAAACAACATGTTAGTTCATTGCGTATCCTGCATTGCTGTTAGGAGTTAAAACACCCATTAAACCTTGGAAAAGTATACATTTGAATATCATTTTTGCTTTATCTTGATGTGATGCGCAATAACTCCTGATTATTTGTTCGTTTTATTTCCTATTTGTTAATGTCATACTTTGATGTATTTCCCTTGATTTGGTGCACTCTTTCGTGAATTGCCCGTGTATTGCTCCTTAACTTTTGAACAATATCGTAGCTGACTCAACGAGACTATTAGAATTGAACTTTATTAATTTATTTGAATGTCCAATTATTAAGGCAGTCACTACATATATATTAATCCTTGATTAAAACAGTGATGAACAATCAGATGGATATTATAACTACAATAATACCGCTTTTAGAAGAAAAAAAAGTATAACTCTGTAACGTTTTCAGAAATAAATATTTATAGGGACTATTATGTCGGAATACCCAAACAAGTAAGCATTAAATAAATTAAGATGTCTTCCTTATGTTAATAATTTCATTTAGATTTATAAATGATGACAAATATACTTTATTAATTCATTTGAACATCCAATTATAATGTCATCAATTCTCAGATTATTTTTTTAAACTAAATTTTGAATAACAATTGTCAATTTTAATATTTCCGTAAATAAAATATACATGTGGGTGGATAGTAAGAAAGCCCATAAGGAAAAAAATGCGTCCTCACTAGAAGTCAAATTAGATGACCCAACAACCACATTAGAAATATACTTTATTAATTTATTTGAACGTCCAATTATAACAGCATTCACCACGAATAAATCAGTACTTGAGTGAGACAGCAATGAGCTTCCAGAAATCCGAAGCACAGATTTACGCCCTACAATCGGGCGGGTATTATAAACGCAACGCTGTAACGCTTTCAGGAAACTCAATAGCTAATTCACATTTGAGAACTTAATAAATAGTTCTTCGGCAACGATTCAATCAGTGCCTAAGTTTAGAGCGAGTTGAAAACGACCGGCCTGTCACATCGAATAGTCCTCATAGACTTTAATTGAGCAAATTACATCGCCAGTCAAAAGGGGATAGGAGATATTCAGCAGAACCGAATCATCATCAAATGCCATTCGAACTAAGGGGGTGGGTAGGTACTCTATATTCACCTAATTCATGCCTAATGATAAAATCAATGTCAAAACCCGTCGGATTTGCATCTGATGATGAATGCTAGCAAGAATTAAATAGTCTCGATGAAAGACTAAATTCGAAGTAAAATGTGTCATTTTCAAAAGGGGGTATTAAAGAGTTAGGCCAATTAGATACGTGGGAGTTACCCTTGCTAATTCATTCCAGACTTTGAAGATCACGTGCAAGCGAAAATGAATTAGAGATGAAATATGATAGAGGGCTTGATCTTCAAAATATATAAAAATTTTTGAATTTTACCTGCATTCAAATAATGACGGATAATAGCTCCACTTATAGTCTAAATTAAAGTGATAAATTTCCTCCTTATGTAAAGACTTTATGAAAGCTGAATTATCTCCAAGAAAACTAGAAGGATTTAATGAATAATGATCTCAATTAAAGTTATTGTATAGAATGCATATGCAGATAGTTAATAATGCCATTGTGAAGTTTAGAATAGTTGTATTTTTAACTTATGTCATTTTGTAGAATTTAAACAGTAGAGATACACATTTTGATGACTATTAAAAATTTGTTTAGAAAAAATAAAATAATTTCTTGAAATTGTACTATTCTAAACTTTAAATATTATTCTAAGATCGAATCAAAAGTATTGTTTTAAATTTTGTTATTTCTCTTAATCTCCTGAATTTGACATAGTTTTGTAAATGTTTAATTTTTTATTTTCACGGAATTATAAAAATTAATATTGAAACAGTCTGATTTTGTTAAGACCTAAAATTAAGAATTTATAGGTTAAATAAAATCATTTTGTAATAATGTGAATCCCATATCTTGGACTAAAAACAAATGTAATGTAAATAAGCAATTTATCCATCAATTTTAATTTACTAAAATATCTAAACTATTCCTGCTTCGGGTTTTTTTTTTTTTTTTTTTTTTTTTTAAATAACTTTTTGAAATATACTTTTTTGCCTTTGTAAGTTAATTCAATGTTTGTTCAGTTTTAAAATTCAGTTTTGAAAAAGATTTCAAAAGAAAAAAAATAGTAAGTCATTTCACACTTACATTTCGAAAAGTTACTATTAAAGGAATCATATTTTTTAAACTAATGATATGAAATAATATGAAATTGAAATATACAAATTATTAAGTAACAAACCTTAGAAACTATTGAATGTTTACTTTTACAATCAAAACTGTATCACACACTATCTATGTAAACACCCCCCCCCCCCAAAAAAAAAACACTATAATTTTTAACGAAGCGCCTTGGTAATAATTTTGATAAAATTAACAATAAAATAGCAACAAAATAGCAAACAATAATTTAGCAATTTGGTCACAATTTTTCAGCCTTAGAGCTGGGCGTAAAAACCATTTATTCGATCAAATTTAAATTTCAGTTTTATATTTTTACTAAAAGCGTGGTAATAAGAACTAGAATTTTGGAAACCGGAATTATCGGTAAATCGTGACCATATACGGTACCATATGATCGTGACCAAAATATACGGTAAAAATACCGTATATTTTAGTTTTAATATCAGAATTATGGGGGCATTTACCAAAAATGTCTTTGAACTTAATGCCATAGATCCTTAATGCCACGCAATAAGATACTTTACTTAATTTTTATGTTGGTTATTAAACATATAATATCATGGAAACAACAGTTTCTGAAAAAGCAAACACAAAACTCACAATATATATTTCCTGGATATCCCATCATAATCAACTAAATATTGAATAAATCATTCAAAATTAAATAAATCATTCCTTTATTAAAAATTTCCTTTCTATGACAGAGTTGCTTGTTTTCTTCGAATCTATTCTGAATTCAATGTCAAGGGAAAGCTTTTAATAAAATTCAGAAAAATGATATTAATATTTCTCAGAACATTTATAACACCGTTTGAGTATAAATAACTAGCATAAATTATCATCTTATAATGAAGCAAACACAAGATAAATATTTCAAAGATAGGAGAAAGAGGAGTAAGGCCTGGTAGCTGAGATTTGAAAGTCTGTAAATTGTTCGACCTGTCAAATATAATCAAGATATGTATTGTTTATATGTGTTTAATATATCATTCCTGAAAAATCATATACGCATTGCTTTTTTTTTTATATAAATGATTTTTTTCCAGATATAGTCAAATGACCTGATCTTACCCAAGTAGTAGGATAAGACTGGATACTTATGTAAACTCTATTTAAAATTTAGAAATCCTAGAATTTCAGTGAAAAACTATCAGATATTTTATATAACAATTTAAGAGTATTATGTACAAAATTCACATGTGCGCTGGCTCCCTCGCACCAATGCAGGTACCCAGCAAATAAACTTTCCTCGTAGATTTCATTTTTCTCCTTTTTTGAGTTAGAAAAAAAAAGATCATTACAGTATAAACAATGTAAAAAATCAATATCTCATGTCGTCTTCATTGGAAGAAACATCAAACAAGGATTTTGGATTTTTTGATAGATTGGTTCATTATATATTCCTCTTTCTGATTATTTCTTTTCTCAGTCATAAACCCTTTCTCGATAGCAATTTTTTCCCCGTACCTTTCTCGTGATATTCTCAATCGACTTTACATGTTGAGGGTCTTACAACGAGAGGAGAGAACCCTGCTATGATTTTTTTATTAGGGTGTGAATCTTTATTAAACGTTTAATGAGCTGCGCTAAATAAATTTTTTTATAGCCGTAATAACCATTGAATAAGGGCAGTATAAAAACAGAAGAGCATTAACAACAGTGAAACAAACCTATCTATACAAACGCCACGAATTCAACATCTACTTGACAGCTACCTTCTAATAACCTAGTACAATGTAGTTCAGAGTGCGTCTCATAGAAAACAGAGCTTTATTTCCCGTACCCGGTTTCACCTCAATACCCGGTGTTACCCTACTCTCCTCTATTCTATCATATTGGTCGGTTGGTTGTCATGTTATGGACATGGAAAATAAATCAATAAGACACTATATAGGACCAAAGGTCCTATACACTGATTTAGCTATATCAAGACAAATGTCCGAATAAAGATCTTCTTGTGGACAGTCACTAATCCGTTGTAAGATGGCCAAAATGGCAGGACAGGAGAAAAGACGTTCAGGTGACAGTTCTGAATCAGGGCTACAGCTTCTGCAATGCAGGTACTCTGAAGTTCCATCGTTTTGAAATTTCATCCCTCTCAGGTGGTGTGTTCTGAGTCTGAAAGGTGTTCGCCAGGATCCTGCTTGTGTCTAGTTCACAAATTTGATGTTAAAGTTTCACTGTCTTGCCCTTTAATCTTGACTTCCCCACTGCATTAATATTATTAAGCGTTACGTCACAGGGCAATTTATCATTGTTGAGCTTTCTTGCCTCTTTCTCCAAGGCATCTGTGGTCTCATCAATTCCAATATGGTCTGGCACTAACTGCATAATGCATTTTTTTTTTTTTTTTAAGTACGTTGTGTTTGTTCAGTACTAGACCCGAGTCTCCTTTTTTAATTATTATATTATCCTAAGAAAGAATATCATGAGAAAGGAAAGAAAAAAATTGCTTAAGAAAGTATTTTTCACTGAAAAAAAAATAATAATAACCAGAAGGAGTCCCACTCTGTCGTAGTGCACGTAGTGCAGCGACTTGTAAGTGCCTATTGACCTGAGAAATTTGCCGGCGGTAGACCTTGCCAGTAGCAACTACTGGCAAGGTCTCCCAAGCTGGATTGATCGAAGGTGAGGCACCAGACCAAAGGAATCCCTGAGAAGTCCAACTTTTATGAGGCTTTGACGACCCCTTTTTATGGAAATGGATATTAATTATGGATTCAATGAGATTCTTTTAAAACAATGACTAAAATTAAATGTATAAGTTTTTAACTAAAGTTTTTCATCCATGGTAGAGTTCTTATTTCTTTCTTTCTTTTATTTTATTTTATTTATTTCACTTATTTATTTTGTTTATTTTATTTACTTATTTATTTTATTTCACTTTATTTTATTTTATTTGTTTATTTAATTATTTATTTGTTTATATATTTCTTTATTAAAAAATTCAATGTCGAAGGGAAGTTTTCAATGAAATTCAGAGTAATGCCATTAATTTTTCATTAGAATACTAAAATGTAATACTTTATAAATATGGAACACTTATCTAAATGATAACAACTCTTTATGAGAAAGCGAATATAAAAACTCCGACAAATAGCTTTTGGATATTTAATTATCTAAGACTAAATTGCTTATATGAAATAAATCATGCTACAGCTGGTTAGTTCCTTTCATTCAATTTCGAATTCAATGATGAAGAAATTAAAGCTTTTAATGAAATTCAGAGAAATGCGATTAATTTTTCAGTCATTGAAAACTGCATCAGCGACTGAACAAATAGTCTTTGAAAAAAGAAAACAAGTGTTTGCCAAGTTGAAGGGAATGAATAGAAGTTGGCGACATAGACGAAAAAAATAGGAGTGTTTAACACCATTAATCTGTCTAATTTACTGTATACTGCAGAAAATAGGTATGGAGAAAAAAATTTGTTCCGCAATTCTGTAATTGCTGTCATGTCGCTGTTAGTTCAAATTTAAATCAAATCGTTAAATAACGAAGAGAAACCTCTATGATAACAAAAATAATTTTTACGGCAATTTTGTATTTAATATTTAATTAATTAAAATAAAGATGAAAATCATTCGTTTTCAAATGTTGGAGATTGCTAAAAAAAGTAAAAAAAGTTTTTTAAAAAAGTTAATCATGCACATCAGAGCTTAACACGTTTTTTAAAAATTATTGCAATTAATAATAATTTTTAAAAATAGTGATAAGCTCAGATTAATTTAATTAGTAGTTGAAATTAAAGAGTCATTAAAATAAATAGAATTTTTCATTAACTTTCAATCGAATATTGAAGGGAATGAATAAAAGTTGACGACACTGTTGATAAAAAAGTAGATTGCATTACATCATTATTTTGTCTAATTTACGGTTTACTCCAGATTGATCTGGAAATAGAATATTGGAATTAGAATTAATTCATATATTCTTGATTATGGCTACCCCACGCTCTATATGAAGCTTAACTTCAAAATCTCGAACCCACGAGAAAAAGATATATGCTTATTTAGAGATGTATATTTAGTACATTTTTAGCCTCATTTTGTAATTAATTCATAGGTAGTACTTGTTAGCATATTTAAGTTACGACACGTCATTTCTACACGCAAACCATTCGTACACTGTAAAAAAAAATCCGGATCAAATTACAATAAAAAGAACTGGCAGCCAGAGAACAGCATCCGTAAAATCCATTTCACCGAAAAATCCATTTCTACTGTAAAATTTTATACTGTAATGCTTACAGTAATATTAATTTAATTGCAAAGATTCTTTGACTCGACTGTAAATATTACCGTAATTTGATCCGGATATTTTTACAGTGTACATAAAAATCCAATCTTTAGCTAAAAAGTTTCACAAGGTGTGCTGATTTTTATTTTGTGCAGCATTCAGAGAATTTGTTGTTGTTTTTGCTATTGTTGTTGTTATTTTTGATGCTACTTGCCAACCAGCATGTTTTCTTGGTGAGACCAAGCAAATTTAAAACATATTGTGCATTTCTTGTCTTTCAGTGGCGCCATTTACCGCCAAGAATATGACTTTTGCAACACACACGTCACAGCCCCGTTTTATAGGGCGGATCCATTCATTCATCTATTTTTTCATCCACAGATCGTAATTTTGACCTCAATCAGAGAACGATCAATCTCCAATTCAGTACTCCCACAGGTATTGATTTGTTATGAGAATAAAGACGATTTAGTGACCAGACAGATTTAACGTTCACCAGTCACCATTGGCCGGTGGGGATAAAACTCACAGCCTCTTGCCCAACGCCCTACCAACGAGACTATCCCGGCTAACGAAAGTCTTCTTCAAACTATTGAATAAGAATTTTTATTTTTTTCAATTATTATTAATTTATTTATTTATTTCATTATTATTTTTTATTCATTTATTTAATTTTATTTTATTTATTTAATTTTTATTTTTATTTTTTTATTTATTTATTATTATTATTATTTTTTTTTTTTTTTGAAGTTGATGATCAGCTTTATATATTTTTGCTAGATTTCGTAAAATGCAATATATAAGTTTAATGTATCTTTATCTGAGAAATTGGAAACATTTAAAAGCTGAATTTTTTGGAGAAAAAAAAAAATCTGACCTTTTAAAATTTTTTTCCTGATATCAACTTCATATTTTTTAAACTGATCTAAAGCCAAAATTATTTTTATTAAAAGCATTTAAAAACGTGTTCTTTGCCAACTATTACTTTGTAAAAATGTGGTGTTTCTTAAGTCAGGATTTGACAAAAATATATCAAGGCCAAAATTTATTAAATAATTTATTTACCACTCATTTACTTTAAAAATAGAAATCGCAACAGTTTAAATATTTTTTTCACTCATATTTTCAGAGTCATTAAATGTATCTTAAACAGAAAGTATCTTTAATAGCTTAGAGTTACAAACCGAAATGGAAAAAGTAAGAATTCGATGGTTTTCCTTCTAACTAAACGACGACATCCAAAGCGTGAAAGACTTTTCAATTTTCCGATGACTTCTCATCAGTTGAGAATTGAAAAGTCTTGATCGATTCCTTCGTGATTGCAATCATTTTGAAGCAGCATCAAGACACATTAGAGTGCACATTTACGAACAGCAGCTGTCAACAAGTAAGCTTTTAAGTCCCCTCTTTAGATAAACGCCAAACCTTTGGTCTTTGGCAGGCCGCCGGGGGTGTGTTGTTCTAAGGAAAATTACGCCATTAAATTCAGTGAAGCGGCAAAGCGGCGGCCTGCACCCAACCATGAGAGTGGCAGGCAAGCTCTCACCCTTATTATCCATGAAACAATGGAGCTTGTGGGGACCATGGCGCTCAACGGGATTTATCTCAGGAGCTTCAGGCGCAGAGGAAGATAATATAATACTTCCCTCCTCTGCAAGTTTCCTTTTTGGGATACTTTTGTCACTAACTTTTCATCTGTTGGAAATCCGCGGCAAGCGGAAAATGTGCTTGGGTTAAAAGCCGATAATTACGTATCACTGGAAAGTAAAAGGGTGATATGATAGGGCCATTGTGTTTAAGAGTATCTTTAAAGTCAAGTATATTTTTCTTACTTGTTCAATTTTCTTTGAGTCTATTAGTTCCACACTTATGCTCCCCTTTTACCCTTTTTGCTCAAACAAAATTTGAAGTTAGTTTTAAAAATTCGATTTATGTATCAAAGAACATTCAAGTTACACAATTTTGTTGAAATTTTATAAGATTACCTGGAAAATAAAGTTAGATATGCACTATAAGAAATTGATTCTCAAAATTTACGAAATTTCGTTCGTTTGTGACGAAATCGTTTCCTGCGGAATGCTCCGAAAAATATTTTATCAAATTGAGTCTATCTCCACTCGTTTGAGGATGCGAATTCAAACCAAAGCCAAAAACTTTAGGCTTCATACTATACATAGATCAACACAATTGACAAGGAAAAACGACATTAATAAAAAAAAGTGATTGAGTTTTTAGTAATGGTCAGGAATTGTACCCGAGAAGCATGTGAGCTAAACGAGCATACTATCATCTCTGCCATCTTACCAAACGGTACAAATGGTTTTAAAATTGGATGAAAAAAATACCGAATAACTCCCGGAGTGAGGAAACAATTTCGTTAAACATTTAAAAATTCGCGTTCCGCAAAAACCATGTGATTTCGAGATTTAAGTATAATGAATGAATCGTTCAAGGATGACTGATTCTTTAAATATGAGAGTGAGATGGTCATTCGATAAATAAGAAGCTTAAATCAGTAAGAAATTTGACTAATAACTACGAAATTTGACAAACCAATAAGAAATTTGAACAATCAGACAGAAACTTAGCTTAACTGTAGCAAACGTGAATAATCTCTGTAACATTTGGTTACTCAATAACAAAAATTGATTGATCGATGAGAAAATTATTTCATGAGGTGCAAGAAACTTGACTAATAAAATAAAAACGAAACTATTAAGTATTTTAAAATTATAATTACTGTCCATACTTAGCTAATCAATAAAAAAGTGTCTAATTCTGTATCTTTCTAATAAAGGAAAATTACTATTATATAACATTTCTCAGTTCTGAGTTTCATTGCCTCAAAAAGACTCTCGAAATTGGCAACATCGAATACATAAGATGGCTATTAATCTGATTCGCTTGAAGTGCAGCTGAAAACTACCAAAAATGTAACTTAAAAAGTGCCTTAAACTGAGTATGTTTGACTAGTAATTTATAGTTTCCGAAATTAAGAATATAAAAATAGACATTTCGCTTTAAAATGGGTACTTCTTACTTATTGTTAACATTTTATTTTATATTGGATGGATAATTCATAAGTTACATTCACAAATGAGTCTCAAAAATATCAAACTACTCGGGTTGAATAGCTATTGAAATTGCTGTTTCGATTTCGGAGAAAACTTTACCGTATACACAAATATTTCTACAATCGCATAACTCCTGCAATTTTCCACTCATCCACTTTATTTCAGGAAAACGAAATGTGGCACATTAAGCCGATACAAAACGAATATATTTTTTTAATGAGTCCCTTTTATGTATTATTAATACTTTATTTAATATCAATTGAATCACAATGAGTGATAAAGAATACATTTATATCCGTTGAATATAGTCTTAAATGAGTCGCGAAAATATCAAATAACTCGGGTTGAATACTTATTGCTGTTGCGGAATTTGAGAAAACATTAAAGCCATCACCGTATGCGCAAATATCTTTCAAACAGCAAAATTTCATTCATTCAATTTCATCCCATCCAGTTTATTTCTGGAAAATAAAATGGGATCCATTAAACGGACGCAAAACAACAGATTTTTTTTTTTTTTTTTTTTTTTTTTTTTTTTTTTTTTTTAAGGTTCTTCAGGTGAATAAAACATGAAATTTCAGAAACATTTTTCATAAAAGAAATTTCGGTTTCTTATCTTAAAAATTTTTTTAAAAATATATGCAATTGCAGATTTCATGAAAGATCGATTTTCACGATCACATGAAAAACATAAAATCATTCTATGTAGTAACTAGTACTACGCTGTGTACTAGTAACTATCTTATTTCTTTATAGATTTGCAAATTATCACTTTGACAAATTTTAATTTTGTTTGCTAATGTGATCGAAACTCGTACATGCATATGTCAAATCAAACTTCAAAGTAGTTTTCTAAATCTCGAAAGGCAAGGTTTTCAGGGCTGATCAGTTTTCTTTATCATATATGTAAGTTCAAAATGAAGATAAAACAAAGGAAAATTACAAACTAATGAAAAAAGGGGAAAAAAGAAAATTAATAAAAATAAAAATAATAAAAACTGGGAGAAGGAAAAAAAAAGGATAGAATTCTTTATAAAAACAAAAAATCCGGGCAAAAAAGATATAATCTTTTCATCAGCCCAGACGATTATATCTGCAAAAAAGAGTGCTTTCTAATATTGTATTAATATAGCCAAAGCAAAATATATCAATACAATAGTGTGAGTAGCAATCAGAAAATTTTTACAAAAATTACAACAAATAAAATAGAACACAATAAGTAAAAATAACACGTAAAAACAGAAAATAAAACATAAAGAAAAAAACAGAATAAAACATAAAACATAATCTATAAAGCGAGTAGCGAAATCAAATGAACTTACATGAACGGGAAATTTTTCAAGAATGATTTAAAATATTTTCGTAATAAGATTGCCAGATTGCAAAATATGAAAACAAAAGCGTAAATTGAGATAGCGTAACTAGAGGAGTTTTGTTTTAAAGTGCGTTCTTACTGCATTACTGAAGTGCGTTTGATTTGTTAGTTACCAAGGATGGGCCAATGAATGTGCGCAAGGTAATATTATACTGGATAATTTAAAGAAGTTGACTATAAATAATTTTAGAAAATAAATATTTATTTAAGAAAAAAATATAAAATAGAAAAGAGAGCCGCGATGGCTCAGGGGATAGAGCGTTCGCCTTCCAATGAGGCGAACCGGGTTCGAATCCCAGTCGATACGAATTCCGCATCCGGCTTGCACTGACCACAGTGCTGACGTGAAATATCCTCAGTGGTAGACGGATCATGGGTTAGAGTCCCCTTACCGTCAGGCTAACCGTGGGAGGTTCTCGTGGTCTTCCTCTCCATGTAACGCAAATGCGAGTTAGCTCCATCAAAAAGTCCTCCACGAAGGCAAATTTCTCCCAATACTCGATCCAGGAGTTCCCTTGTCTTCTGGATTGGGTTCAAAATTACAAGGCTACGGAGTTGAACAATAGTAGCCGTAAACCCATTAAGTTGGGTCGGCTGTTCAACGACGGTTGTAAAAAAAAAAAAATAGAAAAGAGAAAAAAGCATGAATTGCCTGTTTTACACATATTTTTAGCCACGGATTTGCCCGAAATGGATTTGCACATGGAAAAATTGTATAAATTAGCAAGGAAATTCATTAGTAAATAGTTTTAGCCACGGATTTGCCCGAAATGTATTTGCACATGGAAAAATTAAATAAATTAACGAGGGAATTTTTTAGTAAAGGAATTTTTTAGTAAATAATTTTGACCACAGATTTGCCCGAAATGGATTTGCACATGAAAAATTATACAAATTAACAAATAAATTTTTAGTAAATAATTTTGCCCACGGATTTACCCGAAATGGATTTGCACATGGGAAACCTATATAAATTAACAAGGAACATTTTTAATAAATATATCTACTATTATATACGATTAACTCAATGATTTTACATAGAATTTTATTATTTTAGTTGGGTATCCATTGTTTTTTTATCAAATTTTGAATGAGTTTATCGATTTGTTTTTTGGATAAATAAATATTACTACATATTTTTTTTATTCTATTCGTTTCATTAAAAGTGGTATTTAAATAGATGCTCCTAGAAACATTAGAATTCCAAGTAATAAGTTTATATTAAAATTAAAATAATTTCTTTTATCGTATAAATCCACAAAGCAGATATTTTCTTCTTTTATAATACCCAAATCCAAAAAATTTAAATTAATTTTATCATCATGATTACGAAGCAAGATTAATTCCTCGGGGTAAATATCATTTAATAAAATAGTATATCCTTGAAAATTAAAGATAATTAAATCATCAATATATCTAAAAACAAATTTAATACTAAGAGTATAATTTTTTTCATAATAATGCAAAAATAAGTTAGCTAAGAGAGATGAATAATTAGATCCTTGTGGTATTCCATCAATTTGAAGAAAAATATCCCGTCCATTGTAAAGAAAACTATTAAAAGGACAAAAATTAATCAGAATTTCCCAATAATCAAAATCGCAACAAAGGATATTTTTAAAATCATAGTAATAATTCAAAAGGACATATTTTAGTTTAGAAAGGGGGATGTTATTGAAAAGATCCTGGAAATCAAAAGTCGCAATAGAATTAATTCTATTATGTTTAATGAATTCTAAAATCAGTTGATTATTAGTGATAATGCAAGAGAAACCTTCTTCAGAAATATTGTTAACAATTTTATTTAAGTAGTTAGGGAAAATGGTGCCAGGTTTAGTTAGATAAGTATTAGATCCACATGTGATAGTTCTAAATTTTACAGGAGTTTTATGAAATTTAGGACTGATAATTAAGTAAGGAAATTGTATAATGCTAATTTTAATTTTTAATCTCTTATATAAAGCTAAATTTTTTTTAATGACAATACTATTATTTAAATTACAAAGCTTGAAATTTTTACTATTTTATGTTTTATGTTTTATTCTGTTTAGTTTTTTTTTTTTTCTTTATATTTTATTTTTTGTTTTTACGTGTTATTTTTACTTATTGTGTTCTATTTTATTTGTTGTAATTTTTGTAAAAATTTTTTTAGTGCTACTCACACTATTGTATTGATATATTTTGCTTTGGCTATATTAATACAATATTAGAAAGCACTCTTTTTTGCAGATATAATCCTGTGGGCTGATGAAAAGATTATTTCTTTTATTTTTTCCCGGAATTTTTTTTTTTTATAAAGAATTCTATCCCTTTTTTTTTCCTTCTCCCAGTTTTTATTATTTTTATTTTTAGTAATTTTCTTTTTTCCCCTTTTTCTCATTAGTTTGTAATTTTCCTTTGTTTTATCTTCATTTTGAACTTATTTTATGAGATCTATTTACTTGCAGCTTATGCGCAATAAATGAAACTTATTGTTTTTCTTAATTTTCTTCGTGTTTTTTCGTATATATATATTGATCAGTATTGTATTTCTATACGCATTTTTGAAAATTCATTACTATTAATACCTGCGACAATTCAAAAATATACTAAAAAACATTATACATATGGTACTTAAATTTTACACTTGAATTAATAAGTTAAGCTTGCACTAGTATCTTTTTCTTTCAATCTCTTTTTTTAATAGCATTATCACACAAATTCATAATCAATAAACTAATTAAACAATACTTTTGTTTAACAAAAAATAATTTTTAAACCTGAAAAAAATGTTTAAGCGTTCATAAGTGTTCGGAAAATAATCAGTTTTTAGTGGAGTAGAAGTTTCCAGACAGCACTGGCGTCTGCAAGTAAAAGCTTAAACCATTTTGAACGCGTTAGTTTTTCTTTTTTCATTTTGAAGACATTTTTCAATTGAGTTAATTACTGTGGTCTATTTAACGAAGACAATTTTTTGACTCGGTTGATAAATTGGCAAAGAAAGTGACATGATTTTTAAACGAATTAAAAAAAAAGGGGGGGGAATCGAAAAAGAAATTATCTTAAATGAAGCTTCTTATTGTTCGACACAGAGAGTTTTTAACTGGTCTTCAATTTGTTAACAGCAAAACTCTACTTTCATGAAGCAATAAATCACTGAATGTGACAAATAGTAAGTTCAGAAAAACACATACTATAAAGCCTAGGAAGAGTTCTAAAAATAACATGGTAAGAGAGGAAGTCAAGTTTTAAGTTCTCCTTTACACGTAAGGAAATAAAGATTTTTTAATAACACTTCGTAAATTCACCAAGAACGATATTGTAAATAAACGCTTAGAAATGTTTAGATTCAGTTTGTTTTATAAAGATTTCATTCGAGTTTAATGATATTTCACATTTGGTATGGTTTATTTTTAATTCGTATTACACACAACACCGGAATTTTTTCCACTAGTTTAAAAAAAAATACATTAATTTTTTCATTCTTTCAAATAAATAGTGTTTGCCAGTCACTATTTATTTGAAAGAATGAAAAAATAATAAGCATATGATTTCATTTATTTTTTATTTAAAGCAATAAACTAGATATTTTTGGAACGCAAGAGTTAAATAATACACGTAGCCTTCACTCTTAGAAACAAAATCTCACTTTTAACGATTGGCTTTAACGACTCACTTTTAACGATTGATTTCTCATTTGATGTGTATTTCGTTGATTTTAAGAATCATTTCATCGCAAAATCACGTTATTTGTGACAAGACACGAACTCTCAAATCTATGACGAAAATGTTTCTTCAACTCGAAACCTCATCGCAGTGCATTGTGGGAGATTTTTAACTAGAATGACGAAATTAGAACGAAGACTAGATGATCGAAAATAAAGTGCTGAAACAAACAGACCACTCTATATGGTAATCAAGGAGTCGGCCACTATATTGACCACCATACATACCAAGAAGAATCGTAATTTCGGCATGTGTGTAATTAATCTTCCTTTTGCTTTTTTGTGTTGTTTGGGAGACTCTCATTTTTGATGACTGTTAGATTAGTGATTGTTAGAAAAATTAGAAACAATAGGCACTACTACTTTTTTTTTTCGAAAAAAATTTAATGATGAAATTCGTTTATTTGAGGAAATATTGATAGTTACTTTGTGACTTTGATGAAATTTTTGCTTCGAGCATATAACAGGAAACGGTTTCGTCAAAAACGAAGAAAATTTCCAAGAATTTTCAGCATCCATTTTTTACAGTGTTCTTGGCTGCATCTCTTCCATTCTTTCAAAAATTAATAAATAAATAAAAATCTGTACACCCTGAATTACATTTGATCTAATGAGCAGACTTTCACGTTCGCGATTAACCCTGTGCCTTGGGGATCAAAAATCTGATTTTGTCGAAGAAAAAAAAGACGTGTTTAATCAGAGAAAGCGCGATTTTGTGTTTGATTTCGAAATATAAAATGTCGTTTTCACTTATTAATTACCATCTTTAAGGTTAGTCTTTGTACCATTAAATTTGAATCAACAAGAAAATTTCAACAATGGAGGTACAATAAAATCAGAGTATTAAATCAAGAGTTATTTAGGGTGTTCTTTTTTTTATTTTGCTCACTGCATCATCATACTACACCCCCAAGGAAAAAACGATTCACCGTTGAACTATAATACGGTTCAGAATGCTTCAACCTTAATAAGAAGTGAAATTGAACCATGTTTCCGTTCAAGTTAAACCATACTATTGTGTAATCAAGCTTTTAAAAAAAGTGTGTTAATATGGTTTACTAATATTGCAGTAAATTTTTGCTCAAGATGAACCAACATTTTCTAACAATGAACTCCAAGAGTAAACACATTACTATTTTTTAAATAAATTTTATCTTGCTTCTGAATGATGAAAATTATTTTTAGAACATCTTCAGGAATTTTAAATGAAATAAAATTATACAATACTTCACGTTTTACTATTTTTTTATAATTAAAAACATCAAATATTGTTCGAAACTTTGATATGGGTTGAATCGTAGGATCTCTCAAATCTCTTGAGACTTTAGCAGGCTTAGTAGCTAAGATTTAAATATTATTGTGAAGGTGAACTGCACTTTCAGATTGTCTCACAAACTACACAAAATTGTCTCACTAACTCATAACGAAATTTCTGTACAAACGCAATCTTTGGTCGTTTTTTCTATATAAATATTTCTTGAAGTATTTTTTCCAACATAATTAATCATAATATTAGACTAATCTATGTGTGGTAAAAAAAAACTTAAGAGGACGCTATGGGGTGGGAGAAACTTTTCATTGCGAATTCCGTTTCACTTTCGGAACTAATTTAAAATTTAAAATATAGAAAAGTGAGAGTGAGTAAGTGAGAATTTAGAGTATGCTATAAATTTTAAATTGATGAAAAAAATTTAAAAGATAAAAATGCAAACAAATTATTGAAAAATTTCCCATTGCGTAATCCTAAGTTCCTAATCCCTCTCATAATTTATTTTCATTTTGATATTTTGAAACATTTATTTTCAGCATTTGAAACTTCATGGCTTACTCTAAGTTTGTCTAAATTCTTTTTTTTTTTTTTCAATACTTTAAATTTTAAATTACTTATCGAGTTGAAAGATAATTTGTAATGAAAAGTTTCTTCCGTGGCATAGCGCCCTCTTATAAGATTGGTAGTAAGGTGTTTAAATGTGTACTTGAAACTCGCCACTTTACATTTACAATTTAATATTTTCAGAACAAAATTCTCAAATGAAATTTTTCAATAGAATACATTTTTTTACACAATAAATTATTAAATAGGAAACATTAATATTTTTAGAAAATTCTTCGTAGGAGGCTGGCAAATTCAATATTTAGTTCTGGCAATAGGGTTCAATAATAGCGTAACCTGGAGAAATTGGCTGGAATTTTTTTTTTTTTTTTTTTTTTTTTTTTTTTTTTGCATACTTATATTTTTGGAAGTGCTGAGCTCGAATCAACATTTTGCAATCCAAATTTTTTGGAAAAATGGTTTTTTCCCAGGTAAAAACTCTGAAATACAGCTTGCTTTATATAGTGTAATACATCAGAGAATTATGAGTATGAAAATAATAACTATAGCATTGAAATTATCTCTCCCTCTTTAATTCATCGGAGAAAACTATAGAAGATTAGTAATTTATAGAAGTTTAAAATTTATAAAAAAATTCTCTTGTAGGATCTAGTAATATATAATAAAAATATTACTGCCCCCTGAGGGGTGCACCCTTCCTAATATCCATAATTTTTCCTTTCCCAAAATCATAATTATAAAAGGGTCTTTTCAATTCTTAATTTTTTACCATAGATTTATATCAACACTCATTTGAATGTTCAATTGTGAGCAATTTATTCCCAGCTTCTGAGAAGAGAGTTTTACCTTTAACCTCTTACTTTCCAAATAACCATAATTGTCTTAAAAACTTTCCTAAAACCACGATTTTTGATCTCCCCCTATTAATTTGAGTGCAAATAAAGTTTAGAATATGAGTTTTTTTCTCACAATTTTATGTTTGTTCTAAATAACAAATATAGTCCAGCCCCCGATTATCCTATTCCATAAAGTCAAAATTCTTAGGGCATTTCTCGTTTAATATTTAATGTTTTTATTTATTTATTTATTCTTAAAGCAATCAAAACTTAGATTATGATTCTTAAAATTTTGATACGAATGAAGTTTGCATGAAGCAAAAATTACAATCTAACAAAGTTTTTTTTAAAAAAATGGCAACAAAAAAGTTTTATTTATCAAATTTAATACAAAAAATTACTCTTTTCCTATAATAATAATGTGCAAGGTATTCTAGGTTGATTACGATAATTATCAATGTGTTGCCCTCTGCTATAGCTAAATTGATTTTAGCTGCAGCTGACGGCAATGTATTGAATTAAATGTACTATAGCATCCACGCTAAAATCAATGCACCCATAAATGCATAAAGATAATAAATATGCCTGAAATCTTACTTCTTGAATAAGGAATCAATGATCCATGGATCGTTATTTTGTAAAGCAACTATTATCCTTGCCTCACATTCATTGTAAGTGAAATCAAATTTCAAATGAAATGTGTGGATATGCCATCCTGTCTGTCTCTTCTTTTTGTTATGCTCTATTTAATTGATTTATTTATATTATTTTTTTTACTGAAAATCAGGAACAATAAGGATAGTATTGAAAACAGTATTGAAACAGAACATACATTGTACAATATTTAACAAGTTTATAGTTGCATTGCTTAGCTACGATTAGTTATTAAACTTTTAATATAGTGACTCAGAGAGTAGAGTTTCGTTGTTTCGTAAGAAACCTTGATTTTTTTTTAAATAAAACTTTTGAATAACATCATTCTTATTGAACTGAAAAATAATGGACATTCACCCTATCACCCTATTAAAATTAATCTGAATGTGTAATCACCATAGAGGTAACTTAGATATGATTATTAGAAAAGGAGATCAACTTTGTACTAAATATGGTGAATAAAATTGTTTTTTTTTTTTTTTTTTTTTTTTTTTTTTTTTTTACTCTACTATATTATTATTTGTGCTTCACATTCACATCCAAATGTTATGATTCACATTCTAAATATTTATTACTCAAAAATTAAAAAAGAAAAAGAAAAAAATCCTTAAAAATCCTAATTTTAGGGTATAACCCACTTGGGGGGGGGGGGGTTACCATTAGTGTTGCTTAGAGGAGGAGATGGAGAAAAAATAGAGAAACACTCCCATTCGATGCTTGATTTATATACAAATTTTTAAAAAAATCAGGGTTTCAGGAAATTTTTAAGAAAATTTTTTTATTTAAAAGATGAAGAGTTAAAAGATGAAGAGTTAAGGAAAACCTTCTGTTAAGGAGCGGAT
This sequence comes from Parasteatoda lunata, assembly GCA_949128135.1. Taxonomy (NCBI): domain Eukaryota; kingdom Metazoa; phylum Arthropoda; class Arachnida; order Araneae; family Theridiidae; genus Parasteatoda; species Parasteatoda lunata. The sequence continues at coordinate 18,043,103 of OX421980.1, read as the reverse complement.
AATGAAGGAAGTGGGAAAACCTATATGAATGATTTTAAAAGTATAAATAAGGTAAAAAAATTTAGAAAGATAGGCAAAAAATCTAAAACGGAAAAAAAACTTTTAAAAATTATGATTATGGGGAAGGTTTAGTAATAATTATGGTTATTAGGAGGAGTTCTCCTTTCAGGAGGAAGAGATTTTTCTTACATATTACTATCACTTTTTTTTATATTATATTAGTTTGACATATTACTAGATTTTATAGTAAATTCAGTAAATAAAACTTTTTTGCTTCAATTTTTTTATTATTATTTTTTATTTATTTAGTTATTTATTTTACTTTGTTAGATTGCTACGTTTTCTTTATGCAAACTTTATTCGTATCGAAATGTTAAGAGTCATAATCAAAAATTTGATTGCTTAAAAATTCAATTTAAAAAAAGATCGTTAAATTTTAAACCAAAAATGCTATAGGAATTTGACTTTATAGAATAATTTTGCCAGGGGGGGGGGCTATTTTTGTTACTTAGAACAAATATAAAATTGAGGAAAAAACTCGTATTCCTAACCTTGTTTGCAGCGAATTAAAAGTAAAAAACAGAAAATCGAGGTAAGTTTTTAAGAAAATTATGGTTATTTGGTAAGTTTGGTTAAGAGGACGCCATATCAAGGGAGAAACTTTTCATCGCAAATTCGCTTTTACTTCCATTACTAATTTAATATTTTAAGGAAAGAAAAAGGGAGTTCAGGCGAACCTAGAGTAAGCCATGAAGCTTCAATTACTCGAAAAAATTATTCAATTATCAAAATGTAAGCAAATTATTGGAAGAGAACTTCTCCATTCCGTAATCCTAAGTTATCTTCACATAATTTAATTTCATTTTGATGCTTTAAAAACTTCCATTATTCTTTCCATTATTCTATTCCATTATTCTTAAAAACTTTCCATTATTCGAAACTTCATGGCTTACTCTAAGTTTGCTGAGCTCACTTTTTCTATATTTTAAAATTTTAAATTAGTTATGGATATTAAAGAGAATTTGCTGAGGGGGAGGTGAAATATAACATGAGTGCTGCTAAAAATCTAAGATTAAAAACGATAGACGAAAAATTAAAAATTGAAAAGACCTTTAAAATTATTACTTTTGGAAAAGTTCAGTAAAAATCATGGATATTAGGGACAGTGTTCTCCTCTGGGGGCAGGAAATTCTTTTTATATATATTACTAGATCCTACAAGAGAATTCTTTATAAATTTTAAACCTCTATAAGTTATTCTCCTCTAGTTTTCCCCAACGAAGTAGTAAAATAGTCATCATTCCAATGCTATAGTCATTATTCCCTTATTCATAATTATTTAATTTATTACCATTGGTTCCACCTCCACACACATCTCACCCGAACTGTCAAAATGAGAAGAAAAAAAATGGTGGGTTTGAGCAGGTGTGGCAGTCAAAAGCTTAGAAAATAATCTTGTCCTTTCGCTAAAAGGGGAAACACATGAAGGGAAAGAGTATGTTAAGAATAAAATTGGGGATTTTTATCTGCTTTAAAACACTAAAAAAATGTGATGTAAAACAGCATCAATTGGTGAATTGTTAATTGATTTATTTTTATTTACCTTTTTACGTGCTTGATAACATGTTCAATTTTTAAAAAAAAGTTAAAGAGTTTTTGCGAAAAAATTAACCTAATTATTTTATGCAAATTCATTTATAATTTACATTTCTGATGTTTCTTTTTTTCTTTCAATAAATATTTGCATTGTTTGTTAACTTTCTTTTCGTTCACTTTTGAACATCGCGTGATTCCGTAGTTGAAACATAATACAAGAAGTTAAATATATTATTTTGGAAAGAGAGAAAATGTTTTAGACTAAATTAAATATAGTTTAAAAGGAAATAAATATATTGATATTTAGTGTGAAAATACGCAGAATTTTTATTTAATTTTTGTGCTTCAAACTAAATACAAAAAACTTGCAGTTTCAAGCAACGAGCTCGGAATTCATTTACTACTTCATAAATAGTATGGGCTTAGAACCGGTAGGAAATTTTTTCTTGTTTTTGAATTGGAAAATTTTCTATCTTAAACTATAGCAAATTATAGGCAAAAAAACTGGGTTTTTCTATGTTTTTTTTTTATTTTTTTATTTTTTTTTTTTTTTAAACATGTTTTCCGGAAAAACATTTTTAGTCGGAAAATGCGGATTCGTATTCACCACCCCTAAAGATATAAGTGCATGTACAAAAAATAAAAATAACGCCAATTTTTCCATTCAGATTTCTCTACTGTCTAGACTAGTTGTGATTTGGTAAGTTTTGGCAGTATATCCACAATATACATACTGCTAATTTATCGTTTAACTAAAAATATAAATCACCGTCTTTAATCTAAGTATTTTTTTAAAAAACATAAAAGATATTTCTCGATAGTTAAGCACTATTGAAATAAATATTTCGAATCAATGCTCCAGAAATAGTATTTCATTGTTTACTTAATAAACATGTCGCTAGAAAAGCTGCTGAGGACAGTATTTCCCTGAACTGTTTAATTTAATGCTTATCCGAATATAAGATGAGAAGATGACACTTGGAAAATATTAACCAAACCAGATCATCCATTTCTTTCAAATAACTCACATGCATAAAGAAATAGAATAAAATTTTTAAGCTTGATTAGGAATAAAATTGACGCACAATAATGTTCTACATACACAATTCAGATTGTCCCCAATATTGTTACATAGTAGCTTTTGTATGTTGGTTAGAAAATATACACGGAAAAAAAATGTTGGTAAGTTTAATTCAGTATGTTAATGACATTTCCGGTTTTAATTAAAAAAAAAAAAAAAGATCATAATTTTATTATTAAAAACCAACGGAATTTAAATTATTCAATTGATACATTTTTCCGTTCATATGGTAATACAATACTGAAAAATAAATTTAATCGAATAAATAGTTTCAAGCTAAGCTATGCTCTAAGGCAGTGATTCTCAACCACAGTGCCGCGGCATTTTCGTGTGCCGCCAATTTCTTAAAATGTGTGCACCAAATATTAGAAATGATACAATAAAAATTATAATGCTTTTTTTTATTACGAGTAAAGTTTAAATTAAAAAAAAGTGTAGATATATATATATATATATATATATATAGATAGATATATATATATATATATATATATATATATATATATATATATATACAGTAAAACCTCTTTTCGTGCGGTCCTTTTTTATGCGGTATATGAATCTTAGCGGCGTTAGCACCAGTTTATGTTTACTAGTTTATGTTTACATATATATACATGTTGTGGACGAACTCTGATTATCGTGGCCTCCTTGACAACGATGTATCTGGACTTCGCGATGCTCTGTTCATTTATTTTACACAATCTCCTGACAAGGCAGAGTCAGTTACGTACATATTGTCGCTCGACGCGAGAACAGTATACGCTTCGTATTCAGAGTTTTATACACGATTCACGTGATTAAGGATTCATTTTTAAATGAGATTAAAGATAAATAAATTAGTTACTTTTGTTTCTATTTATATGTAGTTTTAATGATTTTTATTTTATTTTTAGACATAAGTACTCCCTTAAAATGAAAAATTAAAGCCAAAAGAAAGTAAAAAGGCAGACAATTCCACTATTTAATGTATAATTTGAAAACTTCTCCAGGTATATGCACAATGAAGAATTAAATCTTTTTACAATTTCTTTAGGTCTAATTTAGTTATTTCATTCAATTGAAAGCATTCTCTCATCTATTTCATAAATCATTGATGTATTTTCTAAGTCCGACTTTTTTTATGCGATCCCTATCAACCGCATAAAAAAAGTTTTAGGTAGTATATTGTACAAACTTGTTTATTGCATGTAAGAATTTATAAAATTTTCGATTTTTTTTTTTTTTTTTTTTTTTTTTTTTTTTTTTGTGCGATTTCTTTTATGCCGTTCCTATCCACCGCACAAAAAAAGGTTTTACTGTATATACTTTTTATAATTTTTCCGGGCTTTAACCGCGTGAACATTTTTGTCGGCGATTGTCTTGTCTCTGACAATCTTAAAATAAGTTAAAATTAGAAAGAAGTGTTTAAATTGTCTTTGGCAATTTTAAAAAATGTTGAAATAAGTAGAAAATTTAATGACTATTAAAATTATTAATTAACAAAAGAAAGAAAGCTAAATATTAACTTTCAAACGGAAATAAAAGCTAATCATTAAAGTTAGCCATGCAATTAATAGTTATAAAAGCAAAAATTGACAAAGGATAACTAAAAAAAAATAAGCTAACAATTAATAATTAGAAAAAAACTAGTTAACAAGAAATCACAAAAAAATAAAGAAAAAAAACTAACAGTTAATAACTATAGAAAACAAGCTAACAATTAATAACTAGCAAAAAAAACTGTTACTAACTAATAAAAAATTTGTTGAAAGAAATAATTAATCTTTTAATAAGCGTGCTGTTTTAGTACATATTATTTTGTTTCACATTTAAAATTATTATCACAAACTATTTCACACTGTGTATTATAGGTAAGTAAACAACTTTTAAATGAATTTTTTTCATTGAGTGCCGTCAAATTTCGAAATTGTTAAAAGTGTGCCGCCACAAAAAAAAAGGTTGAGAATCACTGCTCTAAAGTATCATGATAAAAATACCAAACTTTTCAATATTTAACCAAATTTTATCACATATTATAAAACCATATTATATTGTTACCGAGCTATTTCATATTTCCTTAGAGGTCAAAAACACGGTAAGTTTCACCATATTCTATTAGCTTTCCCATACCTTTTTTTTTTTTTTTTTTTTTTTTTCCTCAGTGTACATATTACTAATTTTTTGTTAAATAAAAAACGAAAATCCCCTCTATAACTTCTTTTTTTATTTATATAAAAAAAATTGAATTTAAATAATAAACTAGAAGATTTTTTTTTTTTTTTTTTTTTTTTTTTTTTTTTTTTTTTTGATTTTTAAATACGATCGAAATAAAATTTTCGTTTCAATACCCCAATATTATTTTAATGCAAACTAAATAAACATATCGCAAGAAAAGCACCTTAGGATATTATTTAACAGAACTCCATGACGTAAGAAGGGGTTTTAAATTAATTTTTATACGAACATAAGCTTAGAGGGTAAAACATTTGAGAAGCATCAAACAACCCAATAACTCTTTATAGACTAACACTCTTTTCAACGTATCTTAAAATTTTAAAAACTGCTAAATATTAAAAACTGTTACAATTCCAAACACTGTTGGAAATTTAAGAGCGGGCTGAGACATTTCAATGCTCAACTTTGCTTAGTTTTTGGTCGGCTTATACTTTTTTGCTAAAATTCTATTATCTAGGATTTAAACTTTACTTTCAGAGATTTCTTTAAAACTGTAATATAAATGTGTAATGCAACAGCCTCTGCATGTTTTGAAAATAAATATATTAAATTATTGGTAAACTTAAATCATCTCTTTGCATTCAGGAATTTTTTTCACGTAAAACTAGAAGAATTTTCTTGACACTTAAATATGATTGCCATAAAAGTTTCGTTTCAGTACTTCAGTAATATTTCATCGTTAACTAAATAAACATACTGAAAGAAAAGCATCTCCTGATATTATTTGAGTGAACTTCATGACGCAATAAGACGGTTTATTTTAATACTTATACGAATATAAGCTGAGAGGGTAAAACACTTGGGAAATATCACCCAAACCAGGAGCTCTTTTCAGATCATCCACTCTTTCAAAATAATACACATACACTTCTTGTATCCTCTCATCTGGATTGGGGCCAAAGTGAATGGTTGGGAGTAAAAGGTAAAGATACCAAAATGTGACAGTCATATGAAGGGAAGATTGTAAAGCCAAAAGAGATAAAGGAATTTGGTTTCACTTAGAAAAGCTTGACAGCGTAATTTTCGACTTGACATTAGTCTAACGATCTAGTCGGATTTCTAAAGTTAGGGATGCTTTACTTCCTAACTATGCAATTAGTTGTCCGTGTCGTTCGTTGTGGGTCCAAAAGATTCATTATAATGTAGAAGCTGATCTGTTTCTACAACGCTGGGAGGCGAGTAATTGCTATGTACTCCAATTTTTTTTCCCTCTTCAAAAAAGAGGAAAAAATATTTCTGTTTTTTTTTTTTTTTTTTTTTTTTTTTTATCTTGTTAGTTTTGCAATATGTTGTTTCGGTATAGATTTTTTATGTGTAATTTAAGCACCTTAGATACTTATTGAATAAAAAAATTTCATATTAGTTTTTTTTTTTTTTTAAATTACTCGTACATATTCAATGCTCTTTTGTAACCAATTAACATATTTCATTAGTATTTGTTCACTGTACTGATATTAATCATCATAAGAGCGGTTACGATGAAGTAATAACGTATGATATAATATATGTTTTTTACTTTTAAGCAAGCATTTTGGTGAAAACAAGTGACTTACAGATGACGAGTTTTAACTGTTAAGTTAATTATTAACTTAATTATTTTTAACTATTAACTATCAATTTTTTATCTGCTAGATTGACTACTAAGTTAACAAGCATTTACTAAATAAAATAAATTTTATCAAACTGAACATTTTTGTCTTATATCAAATATAGAAATACTCTAAAAATTACCGACTTTTCTGGTTAAAATTACCTAATTTTACCAAATTTATTCCCAAACAGCGTGATAATAAAACCATATTTTATATGTAAATTTATTAAAAGTTTTAACCGGTTAAAATTACCCTAAAATTACCTAAAATCTTTCATTTCAATTTTTTCCTAAAATTAGATTGCTACAGTAAAAGTCGAAGTTAAAGCAAAAACTAGAGGAGGGGGAAGTTGCAATTTTGTTATGTAAGCACGGGAGGGATTTGCGTTTGTTTCTTAATGTTTCTGACAAAGAGGTTGGGGGATCCAAAATTTTCAAAAACATGCTTACGTAATATTAAAATATTCCACTATGGCATGTTAGCGATACAAGTAACCTTAATTTTTAAATTAAAAAAGTTTAAAAGGGACCGTCCGAATAACATGCAAGCATTTTTTTTGGCAATTTTAAACTTCTTCTACGCACCCCTTTCAGCGAAATCCCTTCCAGTAAAAATGAGCAGAACATAAATTCTTCACACGGTTACGTAAGAAATTCACAACACTTCTTTTACATTTCTTTCAATTTGATATTGACTTTTTTAACAATCTTATTTTCGAAATAAATGCAGAGAAAATCTGTTTCTTTGCATAAACAAAGTTTTAGTTTCACCTTATTTCATAAAATTTTGAGCGCTTTCTTCTGTGGTCAAAAATCTTGACCCATAAGACTCGTTGAAAAAATTTTTCCTACTTTCTCTTTCCATAAATTTACCTTTTATTTCAAATATAAAATTTTCTAACGTTTAATATTTCTGCAATTGTTTCATACATATTTTGCATTTCAAAAAGAAAATTGAAAATAAAAACTTTTAATGTCTTACTCAAATAAAGAGATTTTTTTTTCATACACTAATCTCAATAACTATAAGTAAGACAAACACCCTTTTTCCTTAGATGCTTACGCAATATTTTGTTAGCTTTAAATTAAATTAAAATTTTTGTTTGTTAGTTTAAAGAAAATTGAAAGCCATACTGTGAACGCTGTAAAGGAACAGAACGCTATCATCTCTGCAAATTAATCCATAATTCTATAACCACAAAAATAAGAATAATAAAACCATAATTTAACGAAATCAGGAGAAAAAAGAGCAGATTCTAAAAGAAACATCAACAGTAATAAACGAAATACTCTTTTTCGTTTGTAATTATTCATCTCTTATACTCATCTTAAAAAATCTTTATTGAAATGTCAGACTAATGACGTGATCTTCATTTATAGATACACTGTTAGAAATTTCTTGGAAAAATGGTTAAATAACAATTTATTTAATTGCTATTTTACCAGATTCAAACAAAACAGATGGTATTCAAACTGTTCACTATAAGAAACACTGTTTAGCTGCATTCACCTAATTCTGTTAAACAATCAGAATTTAATCGCACCAACTAGGCCCACATAATGAAGCCACTTAGTTTCTTGCTGCTGGGTACATATTATAGCCGAAAGGGCAAATCAGTCAGTTCGAGTGCCAGTGCTAAAACCCACAATATTTCATCCACTCCCTTCAACAAGTAAAGAATTTCCAGTTTCCTGCACTCACCAATTTGTGACCCTGCCTGGACTATTAAAATGCGGTACTCTCATTCACGCATAGATGGCTTTACCATAATGCTGCCCAACACAAAAAAAATTCTAATATTCCTATCCCTTACGATAGGTAAAACGACCAGATAAACCAATTAAACCACATTCAATGGTTCATTTGATAAACACAACTCAATCACAATCTAACTTCAATGCCCATTATCTTACGAAAAGCACAGGTCAAGTGTCCAGTTAAACAGTTAAATTTCTTTTTTGCGGTTTTGAAACCATGCGAGTACTAAATGGTAAAAGATCCGTTATATTTCATTGATTATTAACCATACTAGTTGTAAACGGTTTCAAAACCGTAAAGGTAAAGAATGTTTTTTACCGTAAACTTTACGGTTAATTGGATGGACAGACTGCTGCTGGTTATTTTACCGTCATTTTAGATAAAAAAAATAAAATAATAAAAAAAATTCGAACAGAGTACTAGTGAAAGCGTTCTCTTTTATTTTCAAAATTCATGTCGAGTTCAATTGGAAAATTAGGAAAAAACTTTTTCACGAATTGTCCTTCTCTTTTCAAATTTTAAAAAATATATTTTAGCTCAATACGTGCATATTAGAAATTATTTTAATGAATAACTCATTGCAAGAAGTACAAGTAAAAAAATAAACAAATAAAATTTTGTTCCTATAAGCATTCCTATAGCATCTACGCAACATTTAAGAAAAAGAGACGAAGATTCCCTTTCTGGCAAATTTTTCTTTACTTTCGTCTTGTTAACCTACGGAGAACTATTTGTCCGAAATCTCCTTATTTATTTAGTAACTAACAAATATATTTCATCAGCTTTTGTTTTATTGAATTTATTTATAGAAATTGAAATTTTAAAGTTGCAAGTATCTTTACATTTTTGCAAAGATGAATGTTTTTCAGTGCTTACAACCTAATAACTTAAAATTCAGTAACTAAGTTCAAGCGAGCACATTTCAATGTATAAAATGAAACCACATTTTTTTCTAACTGATAACTGCCGTTTAATTTCTATTTGTTCCTAATATATTGACAACGTTGCTAAATTGTTTTATGTCTGTGCATAAAAAGTGAAGTTTGGTTACTTAAATAAAAGTATCAAACCATAAGCTTATAAATCTTTAAGAGTTCGATTATCCTTACTCTCATTGAAACAAAGTGGAATTTGCTCAGTAATTTTGAAATATGGTGGATAAAAGAAAACAGTTTTAAATTTTTTAAAAGTTAATAAATTTTAAAATATTTTCCTTTTCCTCAAAATTCAAAAAAAAAAAAAAAAAAAAGCAAAATAAATTGAAAGTTTTTTCTCACTTTTTCTGAGAGTGACACTGCTCAACCATAAAATGAGATCACTAAAGCTGCTTTTTAACTTACGTTAAAAACTTACATTTAATGAAAACTTACACTTCAAAAAAATTGACAAAATGATAAATCTATAAAGTTAGTCAAAATAAAAAGAATTCTATATCAGTAAATTTTTCATAAGATTCACCTAAGAGTTTTAACCGAATCATCAATTTCAAGAAATGCACGTTTATGTTCAATCAATAAACAAACATCTTTGATGCAGTTAAACTACAAAAGAAAAAAAAAAATTTACTTAGCTAAATCATCAAGTAAAAGTACTATCTGTTTATCATCTAAAACTTTAATTACGAAATCTTCGAAAACATTTCATTTAAAAAATAAAAAAAAATTCCCCGTCTAGAGCCACGTGACCAAATTTCTCGTCAATTCAACTCCTTTTTAAACTAATTAATTGTATACGTTTTTTTAAAAAAAAAAAATGAAAGCAGGCGAAGGGAGTCTTTTGACTGAACTAATAACGTACCAGATGGTTGACGGGGACCCCCTATTTTCAGATCAAACATTGAATCTGATGAGGATAATCAACTAATAGAAGAGGAGAGACGGTCCGTGAAAGACGTTGTCCAAACCATCCCTCACCCTCCTTACCAATTTTCTACTGATTCCGATAATGGTCCAAATGAGTAGCCATAGCCCCACTGACCATTCTCACTCTTTGCACATAGCAAAGCCTCACTGATTACCAGCTCAACAGATAGGATTTGCTGCCCACAGCTAGACTTGTTAAGCTCCGCCTATTTTTGACGTCACGACTGCCACTCAGAAAGGGTGGGGGAACACTGATACCAACCAATGGTGAAAAGAGGCGGGTCTTAGATTGCCATCGGTTGTGTTTGTGAAGTCCTACACGCGACTAGTCCACATGGAGTACTTCCAAAAGGCGAGTCCCTAGTGTTTATCTAGTATGCCCCTTATCTTGTAAAGTTGTCGACGAAAAAAGAATCGAAAACGAAACTTCGATTTTAACTTCACTTGAAGATGATCTTCTGATAAAGTATTCTGGGGTGTTAATAAACGGAATTATTATTTTTGGTCGGACTGACCCTTTGGACATGGATGGCGGTTCTCCTCCTGAAAGATCGAATTCTGAAATAAATCTTGGTAATTTCGATGCTTTGGGGAAAGGCAAGGGAGGGATGTTGCCAGTTTTGCAAGCACAAACCCCCATGTCCCACACACCTTTCTCCGTGGATGATATCCTGGATCCAACGAAGTTTACGGGTGCCCGTGCCAGCAGACTGCGGGAAAGCACGTGGCATCCTTGGCAGAAAGCAGATTTATCCGGAAGTGATTCCGAAAATGACCAGGACTCTCTTCGAGGTGAGGCTTATTTTGATTAATTTGTCTTGAATTTCAATCATTAAATCAAAATCATCAGGGAAAATGTTATTCTGAAATTTATTGTGTTATTTTGAAGTTATTCTTTTATTACCTAAACTGATGATTCATATTGAAAGATGCTTATTTTGCGTTTTTTGAATACTAACAAGAAAATATCTTCACTGAAGTGTAAATTACATTCAAATTTAAAACATGCAAATCAACTGAGGAAATTATATGGAGAAAAAAAACTAAAGAAAATGTATTCATAATTAAAAGCTTAATTTATTTTGTGCTTGTGCTTAATTTTTTGAGTGTTTTTTGCTTAGATTTTTCTTTAATGTTTTTTTTTTTTTTAAATTTAGAACAAATTTTATGAAGATTTGGAATCAAACCTTCATTTGTTAATATTTTTTTCTTTTCTGATGTCGGTCAATTTCATCGGAAGTTTAATTGGAAATCGTAGTTTTACTACAATAAAAGCTTGATTAAACCATTACTTCTGTTTTTGTAACCATTACTTCTGTTTTGTTCTAGAAAGCATTTTGTTTCAAAAAGGTTACTTCCCTTTTTTATCACTTGTACTGTTTCTTTGAGCTTATACATTGGCATGCGAAAGTCTCCGGACAGTATATTGTTACTTTAATTTGATAACTATAAAAATAAAATAAAGCTTATTTGTGCTAAATATTACTCAGTTTCTTTTAAGCATCTTTAAAAAGATTTGTGTATCTTTTTAAAATTTAAACAGCCAAATTTTTAAAAAAAATGGTCAGTGACTTGGCACACCACTATAAAGGGATGAAATCTGAGAAAGCCCGTTGGAAAAAATCATGAACGATTTTATAAACTCATATTGCAATCTAAACATCCTACTATTGGTTTCTCCGATATTTTTTAATTACATTCAACAATAGTAAGGTAAACTATAGTAGGTAAAATAGTAGGTAAATGATAATTAAAAGCACTGAAAATTATATTAGCTGCAAAAGTCTTATGATTTTTGCTGCTAAGCAAGAAAAACAAATTCATGACATATATTTTAATACAAAACTAGAAAAATGTTAATCAAGTTATGCAGATAAAGCAAATAAAACTATTAATGCTAATTAATGATTTAAAATATTCTGTAAAATTAATGACTGAAAAACACAATAAAATTAGAAGACTGAAATTTTTTTTTTGCATGACGGTTAAGCTATTAGTTAATTTCTTATAGTACTTTAACACTATATTTTGCAAATCATTTCATTTTGATCTGTAAAATGTAAAATAAATAAAAATTCTTTTTAATTTTTCTTTAAACGTAATGCATAGGTAGAATACATCAACATTCAGAATACATCATAAAATATGTTTTTTTTTCTTTTTTCAGCTTTCAAAATTGGTGTTAAAACGTAAGTTAAGGATTAAATAAATGTCGAACTTCAAGTTTACAAAACGGACTTCTTTTTTGACAAACCCTCATTCATATTTTTCGATGTGTCAAATACAATAATTAATCTTACGAATTATTTATAATGATCGTTAAAGATACATTTGATTTATAATTTTGTAGCGTATTCATTAATATAAGTTTAAATCATTATTAAAATAATTTACAAATCATTATTAAAATTAATTTTAACATTATGGTTTAAAACTTTAATGATCAGTATGATTTAATAATTAATATTTATCACTAAGATTCCTGAAATATTTAGGAATTAACAAAAAAGCAAAATTTAAGTTTTAACCGAATGAATAGTAAAAAGAAATAAATTTTTATTCAATCATTTTCACTTAAGGGTTAATACCAATGGACAAAATATCTCTAAGTTTAAAGTTATGCTATTAAATCAAATAAAATCTTTAACATTTATTGTATAATGTTTATTAAATAATAAATTTGATTCGATTGACTGTGTTTATTATGTTTGAAACGTGAAATCATATTTAAAATAGTAAACATATTACTTAAAAAAAAATTAACGAGCGTTATGTAAAAAAATTCAAACGAGTAATTAAAAAATACAAACACAAATAAATTTAAAACAAAAAACACAAACCCCAATAAATGAATTTAAAAAACAGAAAAATCTAAATGAATAAATAAATGTGAAACTCGAATATATAACGAATATATATCGAATATAAAACTCGAATATATAAAAAAACATAAATTCATTGAAATATATGAGAAGATACAAAACTACATTTGAAGCTTCTTGTTAGTAATTAAGTAACTCTTATAAACAATTAAGCAATTTGTTAATATTATTAATGCTAAGTAGTTAGTATAATTATATTTAGTTGCAATTGATTTTAAAATAATTTAAAATTTAATTTATCGTATAAAGTAAATAAGTAATCAGCATGGTAATATAACATGCATTAATATTATAAAATTTAAGCCTATAAAAACTACAGCGTTATTACCAAACTATGTAAAAATCGCGTTATAAAGTGTTTTTTAAGTGAAGTATAAAACTGATTACCCACCTATACTTTTATAAGGCTATTAATGGACTTTTTGCTGAATTAGTGACCAACATCAATAACCTGATCATAAATATTTTATTTTAAGAACAATGAACTTGAAATACAAAGTACATTATTTTTTACTTGAGTACATTATTCTTTAAGTATTTAAATTTCAAGAAAAAAAAAAAACTTGTCACGATGATTTCTAATGTAAAAATGAACAAACCTCAAACATACCTAAAATGAAACCTCATCAATTGAATTCACCCTCTCCCCACTAACGATTACTCTGGTATTATGTTTTTTAATTTATTTACGTTTAGATCTGAAATAATAGAGCGGTATAAACAGTCATTCATTCAAATTACACTCATGGTTAATTTATAGTTTTGTTTATTTATTCTTTTGCTTGCTTACTTTGTTTAGATAGATTTTAGTTCCGTTACGATAGTTTTTTAAAAGCCAGTTATTGTTTTTCTCTTTTTTTTTTCTTTTTAAGTAAAACTTGCTCGTTTAGGACAATTTTTATTTTAAAAAATTTGTCTACTTAAATTGAAAAAATATATAATCGTGGTTGAATATTGATTTAAAATTTACCCTAAAAGTCAATTTTGAAAAATCGAGAAAAAGTGCTTTAAAATTTGAGGTTTAACAAATTTGTCATTTTAATTATTATTATTATTATTATTTATTTATTTATTTTTAAAATATTGACTTGTTAGAAACTGCGTGGCATTTAAAGTTTCATTGATTAATTATTTGGGAAAAAACAGCAACAGCAATCAGTTGTGAACAATACAATAACAATGTTAACATAACATTACTATAGTGATATCAGATTAGCTGAATATTGTTTGATGATTAGCGAATGAGTTACAATTATTACTTTATTTTGCATTACTTAACTAGATATTTTAAAAAATTTTCAATAATTAACCAAATATCTTACAATAATTCTCTTAAAGTTGGCTACAGGTTGTTATTATCTCATCCGGTTTGTAAACTGTAACAAAAAATCTCGAAACGTTTCTGAAAACACGGGGCAGCTACGGTGCCTGTAGTTTTCAAAAATGTCTCTGAATATTTCAGAAACTTCTTTCTGTAATATTCAGAAACATAGGGCAGTAGTTCAGAAGTATTTTGAATCATTTCTTGCAGTTTCAGATTTTTTTCTTGTCTTTTTTGTTAAAAAAAATATTTTGAAGCGTTTTCTGTAAGCGTTCCTTAATATTTCAGTAACCTCTTGGGGTTAGTCAACCAACAATGTCAACCACCATGTATCAAAAGGTACCGCAAGAAAAAAAATCGAGTTAACATGTCTTATATACTAGTGAATTGGAATTTATAAATTGCAGTGGTAGCTACGCTACACTCTGAAACTGAATCAGCATCAAAGCTATTCAATTTCCTACTCAATTGATTGGAAACATTATATTAAATCAAGTTCTCCGAGATTTTTGGAAACATTTTTGTCGAGTCAAAATTAGTTTCTGAAATTTTTGTACGGTGTAATAGAGCTGAGCTCGTTATAGAGAAGGTTTGCTGGTTTAAAATGAGCTAAGGAATATTTTTTCTATTTTCCAGAAGATTATATTCGATGCATCAAATATTTCCTGCAATTAAGAAGCACCCGTTTTATTACTGTCTATAAACAACTGAATCTTATATTAGTAAGGTATCGGTATATGATATTTTAAATTTATTTACGTTCTCTATAAGAATTTTACCAGCAAGTAAAAAGAAATGAAAACTCGGTCAAACTTATTCCATGTAGTCACTAGATCGCGTATGTTTATATCCGATCACAATGACTTTCTGTACTTTCGAACAGATCTAAAAACTCAAGCAAATTTTTGATTAAAGCTTTGCGATAAGCACAATAAATGAATGATAGTAACCTCAATTTGAATCGAAAAAATGTGAAAGCGCATAATTCCCTCCCCACACTAAGCATATATGCTATTAATATGTAATCCGGATACCCCTGAAAAAATTTTTAAATCATCGAAAACAATATCAGGCACATTCCCATCCATTTTTTCAAATGCATGAAAACTTCTATAATTGCAAAACTTGTCTATAGGAAGTTTATACATTAATTTAAGGACCAAAACGCTTATCGAAAGAGCAAAATGTACATTGTTAGAAATTTTGGATCGTGTTTAAACATACTAATGCCTTTTGAATTTGCTGCATCCTTAGTATAGAACAGAGGTGAATCTTAAAATCGTCTTTAATAAACTCGATTATTCGATACCATGGTTCAGCTTGAAATGAAACATGATTCAATTTAGCGCCTTATTAAAGTTGTAACAAGTTTGCTGCTGCACTATGATTCAAGGTGCCGATATGATGGCTACCCATTAAACAGGTTTATCTGAGAGTGTATAATATTATATATAGTAAAGCATTCCCGTTGTGATGTTGACTCATAATATGATATTATCTTTGTGGTCAGCATTGCGCATGATGTTTCCTTTACTTATCCATGCCATGGTTCAGTACAAACAAGTTTGTACCTATCGATCTAAAGCTGGGTGGGCTTCGAGCCACCACTGAGGATAGAACCTCGGCCCTTTACAAAGAATTGCCTTTAACGACTGAGTCATCAAGGTTAAAGTTATTAATGTTATACGTAGATACTCCTGAAGTCAGTCATATATACCCTATACCTCTGTATTCACCATAGAAGATAAAGGTAGAGCTACTTTTTATTTGTGTTTTTAAATATTGTTTTTTTTCTTTTTTTTTTTTTTTTTTTTTATAGATATTTTTCAAAAGATCGTAGCTGCTTTTTGTTTTTAAAAAAATCAAAGATTTTTTGCCAATATTTTATCAGCTGATACAAACTTCGTACCCTGATACATACACCGTTCAAGTAATTCATAACTTTTCATCTGATAAACTTCATTTATTTGATAAATATCTCGGTTAAATGATTCATACTGACTAAAAATATATGTTGTTATTTATTTGATAGCGTATTAAAATTTAATGCTTGTAAATAAAACTATATTTAGCACTATTTAAGACTATTGATAAATACGCCGTTACTTAACTATAACATCTCCAGTGGTAGACAGACCCTAGTTTAGAGTCTCTTTGACGTCGGGCTAACTATGGGAGGTTTCCTCAATTTTTCTTTTCATGTAACCCAAATTACGGTAAGATCCTGAAACTTCTTTATCATCTTCGTTGGGTTAAAAATTTAAAGATTAGGGATTTGATAACCCCAAATCCAGGATGGACCAACTGTTTATAGTAGATGGTAATCAATAATACCACCAAAGGTATGATCACACAAGGATATAATATCAAAAATAGTTTTACTCATATCATTTGAATTATTTTCTTACCGGCTTCTTTCCTAATTACTTACAACTTATTTCTAACATGCCAAAATAGTTAGATTTGTAACCTTTAGATAAAAAGAGAGAAATTGTTTGCATAAAAATTATTATTATTTATTTATTTTTCATCCAGCTTGTTCCTTAATTTTGTTTGTTTACAACAGCATGCTTCCTAATGCAGTGGAGATTCGAAAAGCTCTCAGTTAAAAAATCATTGAATCTTGTATTTAAAGAAGTAATTTATATATATATATATATATATATATATATATATATATATATATATATATATATATATATATATATATATATATATATATATATATATATATACATATATATATATATATATACATATATATATATATATATATATATATATATATATATACATATATATACATATATATATATATATATATACATATATATATATACGTATATAATAGATGTATTATTCGCAAATTATACATTACCATTACAACGCCATTCTACTTGTGACTAGCAATTCTGATAATCAAAGATGCGTAACTAAAAGCAAATATATTTAATGTGATCAATTAATTAATCGCTATTTATTTGTAATGATTACCACAATATTATGTGTGATTAATATTCCTAATAATCAGAACCATAAAAATAATAGGGAAAAAAACATTTCTTACTATTAACTAAGGAATCCTCAAGTTGAAGTTTCATTGGAAACAATTAAAAAAGACGAAAACCTCAAACTTATTAGCAACAATCTGTATGGAATTATTCTTCTATAGTAATTTCGATAAATTCAGATTAATAAAGCCGTCTTTCGATGTCATCGAGTAATCAAAGTGGCCACTTTAATTATACTTTTAAAATAATTAATCTCGGTTCATCAAATATCTTTTTTTTTCCTTCGATAAAATAAATCATATAAAAAAATAGGTCATAGAGATGTCATTTGTAACAAGGAATTAAAAAAGTATACATTGAAGGAGATATCTTCCTAGTTAATTTGGATTTTTAGGTTTAATCAACTAAACACAACAAATAAAAAGTTTTTATTTAATAAATTTGTACTGTAACTTTAATACTCAGTATACTTATACTCATTTATCAGAAAGGATAATTTATTGTCCACTTTGACTCTTTATTAACAAAAATAATCGAAATTAAAATATTAGAAGAATATATATTTTAGTTTATACAACTTTGAAAACGCTTTCAATGTTCAAATTCTCATTTATTCATTCATTTTAACTACGGAATTACGTTAAACATTAAGTAAGACAATTTACGTTGTAAACAAGTATTCTAAAAAAATTAAACCTACAAATATTTCCCTATCATTCAGAGAAACATTTAAACGTATATTCCTGATTTTTGTTTAGAGATGCATTAAAAAAAATTTATTAAAATAGTTAATTTAATGCATAAAAACGAAGTTAGTCTAGTTTCTAAACATATTGTATATTTAACCAATATATGAAGATGAAGTATGAGCAATTGGTTTAACTTTAATTGATACATAAAATTGTTAGACTTTAAAGCATATTAAATTTAATCGATAAAAAATTGCATAATACTTTAATTTTAATTGGATGGAAAAACTATTATGCATAAGATTTAGTTAAATTTCAATTTATACATATTGATAAAACTATATTGCATTAAAAGTTTAGTTAAACTTTATTGCTACATATTGATAGAAATAGTATACATTAAAATCTGAACCAAATTTTAATTTTTGCATAATGATAAAACTATTATACATTAAATTTTTAACTAAATTTAATTTTATATATTGATAAATCATTTAACACTTAATTGTACTTTATTGTTCCACATTAATACAAATACTATGCATTGAATTCTTAATTTAATTTTAAATTACACGTATTGATAAAACTATGTATTAAACACTAGATAAAATTTTAATTTTACTTATTGATAAAACTATTATGCATTGAAAACTGAATTAAATTTTAATTGATACATACTCATAAAATTATTCTAATTTAGGAGCCCAAGATAAATTACAGAATATAACTGGTTCAGGAGAGAACAATAGAAATGGGCGAAATTCCTCGCAGATATCATTAATCGGGTATGTTGATTGTAAATATTAGTCAGTCCTATAATTTGGAAAGCATATTTCCAAACTCCAATCGAAGTAAGAGTGAAAGTTATTTAGTAAGTTTTTCAATTATCTAACAATTGTAACTATTGATAAACGGAACCAATTTTGATAGGTTTCATCCCAAAGTATGTTTGAAAACATTTAACTTCCTTTTGCATGAATTTCAAATTCATACATTGAGATCCTAAACGGAGATGAAAACTCTCGCATCTAATTAACATAATCTCTTTCATATTCATTAGTGGTTTAATTATAATCACAAACATCTGTCGTAATGTCAACATATTATTTAATTACCGTTCTCCAATGTTTAGAATTCGGGAGTATACATTTTAAGACATGTTAACCAGGATTAATTCTGCTGTTTGCTATTCCTGAAACTAGCATTTTAATATTGTTTTGAAGAAAACTTAACAAAAAGGAAATGGGAGAAAATGAGTGTTTATTTCCTTCTGACGGTAATGACGCCTTATTTTCATTTTAAGCAATTTCAACGCATTTAATATATCCCGAAACAATGTATTAAATGTTAAAAAAAAAGTTGCTTTTTCAGTACGCTTATAAGTATAAAGAGTCAAAGTATCAATTCATGTTTGGAACGAAGAAAGGTAAGTTTTGTTATGTAAATAAATCTAACCCTTATATCTTCCTAATTCTTCTGCAGTATTGTTCTTTTTATTCATTTATTTATCCTTTTCTATTTCTCTTATGAATTAATATATAAATGTAATAGTTCTTACAAGAAAGATGATTTCAAAACTTTCTTAAAGCAAAATTATATTGCGTGCATAATTTCGTTATTTAACTTTCCCTTAATTTTCTTTTCATAATTGAAAGCGTCATTTATTTTAATTTCAGCTTTTGGCTAAACTAAAATTAAATGCGATTTTATAATAATATTCATAGAGATTTAAATGCAGTCTGTATTTAAATAAGTCACTGATTTCAGAAACCAGGCGATTCCCTTTTCTCCAATTGCCCTGTAACGGGGTGTTAACATTTTATATAAAAAATGATATAACTTTGATTAATAATTAGTTAACTCTGAACTTCATTAAGAAACTAAAATTCTTTCGGAGAATGATACCGTTATATATTGACAAAAATTTAATTTCATAATTTATTTATGACATAATACGAAAGTATGGAAAGAATAATTTTCAAAAAGCATACGTTGAAGAACATATTAATGAGAAAAATGTAGCCCCCTCCCATTGACGTGATTCGCGTAGTCAATATTATATGATAGTTTTGCAGAATAGTCTTTTCATACTTGCCGATTCAATAACTTCTTAAAATTTTAACCGATTCGATTCTTAATGAGATTTCATGAAACTACATGAATATTACAAATGTAATTCACGTAGCACACAGAAAGTCTTTTATTGAGTTATAGTTATAGTTATTAGTTATATTTTTTTTAACACAATATAAACACTCATACTTTTGAAACATCTTCAAATTTGAATTTATCATTTATTTGAGTAAAAATTTTAAGCGCAAAATGCAATAAAAAGCAATTATTTGTGTATTTAACTTCAATTTAAATTTTTTTAGAAAAATGTAACAAACGTAGATTTTTAAAAAGCATAACATTACACGAAGAAAAAATGCTGGTAAAATTACTGTACTTGTATGGCAAGGAAAAAAAAAACAATAATAATAATCTGGAAATAACAACCATATTTAAGCTTTTTATTAGGCAATTTTTCCGTTTGTATGGTACCGGTAAACGGGAAACTCTAGTTTTCAAAATTATAGTTTTTATTACCCAACATTTAGTAAAAATACAAAACTTAAAAATAAATTTAACCAAATTAATGGCTTTTATGTCAGGTCGCAATGTATCATGATAAAATTATCAAGTTTTACCATATTTATTACCAAGTAGAATTATGACAAAACCATATTTTTTTATTAATTTTACCAAATTCTGGTCAAGCGCGAGCTAAATACAAAGCGCTTCTCTAAAAATTACCGTGTTTTTTGGTGATTCCATAGAGCCAGAAACAAAGTTAATTTTACCACTGATAGTTTTGACCATTTTTTTTTTTCGCAGTGCAGTGTTTCTTCTTAACAGTCGAAATGCTATATGAAATTTGCTTAAACTTTGCATAATGAGTGTCATAACAGCATGAGTTTGATGAGTGCCTCTTCATTTCATAAAGATTGTATATTAAAACATGTGAAAGTTAATTTTAAAAAATTAAACAAATGTATTAAAAATTAAATAAAATGTATTATGTTAAATATGCTGATTCACTAAATTGACTGAAATGCTTTTAAAATAATTTGAATGATAGAAAAGTGATTTGTATTAAATTATATAAATAAAAGAATATTGCCTCAATTTAGTATGCCTTTAATGCTTGAATAATAATTTTTTTTTTCTGAAAGCAGTGCTATGATTTCAGTAGATTTCTTTAAAAAGAATTGGTTTCTCATAATCTAAGTTCTTTTTAAAGTTATCACGTTTTTATTCCCTCAAAAGTTATTAATTTTTGAAATTACCTGGTTAAAAAAAAATATTGAATTAGACTTAAAATACAGGAATGGGAAAAAAAATTAACAAGAATTATAATTTATGAATGAGTCTGATGGTAGGAATGATATAAGTTTGCGTATATTTATTGGCAAATACTTATTTGAATATATTTTTGTTCAAAGTAGATGATCTGATGTAGATGATTGTTGGAATGATATAAGTTTGCGTATATTAATTGGCCAATACTTATTTGAATATATTTTTGTTCAAAGTAGATGATCTGATTGTTGGAATGATATAAGTTTGCGTATATTAATTGGCCAATACTTATTTGAATATATTTTTGTTCAAAGTAGATGATCTGATTGTTGGAATGATATAAGTTTGCGTATATTAATTGGCAAATACTTATTTGAATATATTTTTGTTCAAAGTTGATGATCTGATTGTTGGAATGATATAAGTTTGCGTATATTAATTGGCCAATACTTATTTGAATATATTTTTGTTCCAAGTAGATGATCTGATGGTCTGATGGTTGGAATGATATAAGTTTGCGTATATTAATTGGCAAATACTTATTTGAATAAAATTTTGTTCAAAGCATTTAATAATATTTGCGAGATTTTTTAATTTTGCATAATTATTTAAAAGAACCAGGTCCTGATAAAGAGATACTAGTCCATTTATGTGAATAACAATCGTGATCTATATAATATATTCGAAATTAAAAAATTTCCATTTGTCTGATTTCATTCTTTTCATTCGATAAAAATTCTATGTTCGATATTTTTTTTTTCAGCTCAGTGAGGTACATCAAAATTTGAAGTTTAGAAATTGTTAAAAACATAAAAATCAATGTTTCTGACTCTTTTGAAAAAAAATATTAGTAGTAAGTGCTAGTGTCTGAATTATTTTTCAATTGGGATATTTAACACAACCTGCGTGTTTTAAATTATAAGTATTTTATTTCTTTTCTGCAATTTTCATTTATAATTTTCTTAAAAGTATTTTTAAAAAAATATGCAATTTTTAAATTTGAAACTTTTACTTTTTTTTTTTTTTTTTTTTTTTTAATGCTTATCGCAAAAAATGCTCAAAACAAATTAAAGTTTGAATAGTTTTTATAAAAAACAAACCAAAAGTTATTTTACTGAAGCGTAATATTTCTTGTTTAATCAAAATTTTAAAACATTCCTAACTTAGAGTTTTCTTGTCTAAATTATTTATCTTTTATTTACCAATTTTTTTTTACTTATTACAGTGTACAACACACTTATTACAGTGTACACAACAAATTCAAAACATTATGTGCTATGTATCATGGGCCTCTGTCTATTAAAATGAAATACTATGTTGCTTTATTTTATTTGTATTTACGAATGAAAGTCGACAAATTAATATTTTATTTATATATCAGTACTTACGAATTTGTATCAGAACTAGGCTTACAGGTAAATTCAATATTATCCTGTTCTTTTCGGTTAATTTGTTTATTTACCATTTAAAAACTTTAAAAATTCAGTCCTAGGATGCAAAAAGTTTTTCTTTGAAACTATAAACATTTATTTTTAATTTATAAATCAATGCAAGTAAAATTCTTAATTTTTTTAAAAATAAATATTGCTTAAATCAAGTGATACTATAAAGTGATACTATAATCGTCGTGTTTAATTGAATATACTCATTCAAAAATAAGTAAGAGACAATAATACACAATAATAGACTATAATAGACAATAATAGACAATAATAGACAATGTCGTATAAACTAGGCTTTACTTTTAAACTTTATGTTTGGGTTTTGTGAAGTTTGATATTATACATGAAACAGAAATAAAAATTATTTACAATATAATAAACGTAAGTACAACAAAAACATACAAAGCCATTTTACATATTTACCCCTCCTCTTTTTTTGAGCAAAAATAACTTTTTGGGGGGAAAATCACATTTGTTTTCAGCTAAGACACTTTCTTTTTAAACAAAATTCTGGTAAGCATAAACTGCTTCTAATATCAGTTTTTTTTAAAAATTAATTTCGTATTTCAGACACATAGCATAATATTTAATAAAAAATATACATTAAAACTTTCATGTTTGTTGTTATAAACTGAAAATTAACTTATAATAATTAACATAGCATATTAATTGGCATCTAAAACAAGATATAAACATTTTTAAGTATTTTATTTTATCAAAACAAATTTGCTGCTTACAAATATTTAATGTTACTCATTTTAATATTCGTAAACTTCTAGTGTTGCTACGATAATAGGTTTGAACTACTTAATTATGATATCAGGAATTACAAATGGGTATTCATTTGTAATACTTAATACAAGAACTTTCTTTATATATTAATCCCTAAATAAGAGATAAAACTCTTGGATTTAGGAAAATATCTAGAAAATTTTTTTAAAACACAACGTTTTTCTTTGTGGCCGGAAGCTTTATCTAAACTTTTCTACTCCACTTTTCAACTCAACATCTTAGAATTCACTGTTTCTCTACTATTGGGGCTTTGTTCAATCCAATCTATCGCTTCTAGAATCCCTATGGGGTAAAGAAGCAGCTATTTCGATTTTTCTATATCGTCTAAGATGGTTGTACAAGACTTCCGCCGCCACTTTGCAACCCTGACAAAACAATTTGATAGAGATTAGAGAGCAAAAGAAATTTAAAAAAGTATGGGTACTACAAACAAAGAGTAAAAGGTTGGAAAAGAAGAATCCATTTGGATCGTCGTTAGCATTAAGTTGCAAGAACAATATCGACATTTCCTGCTCAAGCGAAATATTTGGAGAGACTTTAGAGTTATTATTATTTTTTTTTACGATGACTTATCTCTTGAAAGAATAATATCTTATTGAGTTCCATTTGATTTTTGAAACTGATGATTTTTCCCATGATATTAGGGATTATGGAGAAAGAGGGTTTTTGTTCTTTGTTATCTTTTTTTTTTTTTTTTTTTTCTAAACGATGTAAAAAGACATGGGAAATATAGCAAGTAAAAATAGCGAGAAAAAATAGTTTATAAAATATGCATTTATTTTTTGATTGATTTTATTATTTTATTAATTTTTTGAAAAAAAATAACATTCTTTTACATTTCATTTAGTTCTTTATACTGTTGAATTTTCCAATGATTTGAAGAATTAGAAGGAATCCGATATGCAAAGCATGGAAAGAAAAAATAGTTTATTAAGCTTATGACTTTATTTTTATTCTGCTTTCCTTTTGTTTTCTTTATTACTTTTTGAAAAAATAACATTCATTACATTTAATTCTTGAAACTGTTGATTTTTGCATGATGTCAAGGGAAATGAATACCAAAAACAAAAACAGCCTCTTTTTTTTTTTTTTTTTTTTTGGTATTCGTTTATTTTCTAAACGATGCAAAATAGTGAAAATATGACAAGTAAAAATAGTTTATTACGCATATAACTATATATATGAATATTTTTTCATTTGATTTTATTATTTTATTTACTTTTGAAATAATAATGCCATACATTTAATTCTTGAAACCGTTGATTCTTCTAACAATGTAAGGGATTTTAAGGAATTTAAAACTTTTGCATTCAGTATTAATTTATTTTCTAAATAATGCAAAAAGATTTTGAAAATATGGGAATTAAAAACAGTTAATTAAGCATATATGTTAATTTTTATATAATCTGTTTTCAAATTGTTGATTTTCCCCATGACATATGAAAAAACGGATTATGGAAAGGAAGAAAAGTTTTATGTTTTGCTTAGTACGTGAATATGAAAAAAGTCTTGCACGAATGAATTGAAAAGTGGGTAAAAATACAAACAAAAAATTATTTCTCTTTTAATACATAGAATTTGAAATAAATGTTTCCTATACTGTATTTTCTCATTATTTATTATTTTAGTTAAGAAATATTTGTATATTATTTAACTACATGAATTTTTTGTTCTTTAAATGACTATAGTATAATTGTAAGTATCCAAGTTTTTTTTTTTTTTTTTTTTTTACTTTATTTAGTACGTCATTTTTTTCACACTCTTAATAAAGACATATTTTTATATTTTCATTGGCAAGATATTTAGTTGAACACTATACATCATTTAGATTATTATTAAATATTTTTAATATGAATTTTATATTTGTTGAAAAATGTATTGCTGATTAAAAGTTTCATATGTCGCTCAATCATTATTCATAATAAAATCTTTAATTATAATGTTTTTTTTTAATTCTTTTTTTTGAAAAGAATAAAAAATGGTTAGTAAAGTTCATATAGAACATGTAACTATCTATATAGTTAAAAAAATGATCAAATGAAACTACAACTATGTACAGTTTATGAAATATTCTAATTTATGAAAATTAAAATATTTATAAATGTTTCATTCGATACATTTACCGACAAAGGGTGAAAAATTTTTTCATATGTGAACACACAGTCAGCATATTATTTTTGCAAGCGAAATATTTTCTGTTGCACTAGAATATGTTATATTTTAATACTTAATTCTAGCAATCATCATATGTTTAATAACAAAATTATAATTGAAAGATTGATTGAATATTTATTTTAAAATTATTCCGCAACAAATGTATGGTGAATAGGATAGATTGAAATTTTTCCTCATGATCAAAATAAAGAGTGAATTAATAATTATTTAAAAATCAAAAATATGCGCTAAATAAGTCTCATTTTGTAATATTAAAAATACTAGCAACATATTTGATAGCAAAATTTTCGCTTTTCAAGAAATTAAGAATTTTAAAAGAAAAGTAAATATTTGGGGATGGCATATATTTTATTTCGCAATGTAAAAAGATTTCGGTTCAACTTCGAAATAGTAGAATCGTAATAAGTTTCTTACGCGTACATGTATGCTTAATTTCTAGAAGATTTTTTGCGAAAAATCAATATGCTATGTCAATATGTTAGTTAAAATAACTATAAAACTACTTATGTCGCTTTGTTTCAGTTATAATCACACCATTTTTTACTTATGTAAAATGTGTTACTTTACTGTTACCTACCAAAACACTGAAATAATGAAACTTATAAAATACTTATATTTAATATTATTAAATTTCTTCATTTAATTGATTATTCTGATAAAATTTTAAGTATAATTATTACAGGGAAGGGTTATTATTAATGAGCAGGCTACTATAATGGGCCACATAATTTTTCTTCTTATTGAGGGTAAACGCACCAATTTGACTGTTTTGTGAACTTCGTGAAGCTTAAAAATTATAAACGTAGGATAGTTCAAGTTCAAACCAATTTTTTTTTACAAAAATATATGAAATTGGTACTTTTCTTCTAATTTATCAATGTCAAAAAAAAAAAAAAAAAATATTAATATGAGTGAGACGTTAATAGTCTTTTAATTGCTGCTTATAATGCTTAAAAATGCTTTTAATCAATGTTATTTAGCCGTATTAATAATAATCACTTACTTTTTAATGACAGAAGTCATTGAAGCAATCTCAATAGTTCAGTTAAAGGTTTCTATTATTGGGCTGATGGTACTTATTTTTATTTTTCCTACATTTACTTAGCATTTTATAATTATAACGCCAATGATTGCTCAGTAAAGATGGTATTAATTACATAAACATGCGCGAAACTAAAATTGCCAAATTTGACATCAAAATTAATTGCTATAAAAAAGTGGTTCAAAGATAACAACCTTCTCCTATAAATGTATCTTTTAAGGTTCATAGATTTATTACCCACAGAAATTTATTTAACACTTTTATTTCTGGATTTTAATAATTTTTGTAAACTAAAATTCGATTGCATCTATAAAGCATTGACAATTAATGGCTTATAAATTTTCTACTGATTTTTTTTAAAGGTTTTGGTTACATGCTTTATTAATTTGATTTGTCTTTGCGCGTTCTTAAATTTTATCTTTGTCTATACATTTTCGTAAAAAAAAATCTTTCTTTTATCGTTATTAATTGGTTTTACGTCTTGCCTCCAAGAATTTTGCTGTTCAAGAATTTAAAAAATTCTAAAACAATACAAACATGAGTGATACAAACCGCATACAAACATCAAACACTGAGAAAAAAAATTATGGTCAAAACTACAAGAATATGGAAAAAAATTACTGTGTTTCTTGCTCTATAATAATACCAAAACACTAGGTAATTTTATTGAAGCACTATGGTAATAAATTTGGTAAAATTAATTAATTATTAAAATATGATTTTATAATAATTGATAAAATTTGTTAAATGTTGCAAAATTTTAAAATTTTATCATGATACTTTAGCTTGGCAAATAAATAAATAAAATAAAAGCCAGTTATTCTGTTAAATTTATTTTTTAGTTTCGTACTTTTTATTAAATGGGTGATAATAATTATAATTTTAAAAACCAGAATGTCCGGTGAAACGTTACTATATGAAAGGAAAAATTACCAAATGAATGATTCTGGTTATAAAAACTTAAATAAATAGTACATATTTAGGTTTTCATAACCAGAATTATGTTGTTTCTTTTTTAAACCAGAAATGCCATTACTATTTAGTATGGTATTTTTAGCGGAATTTTTTCTCCGTGCACCACAAAAAGATTTCAATTCTGATTCAATTATAATTTCAATTTATTCACTATCGAGTTTTGTTTACTGGTTTCGAGGTAGATACAGTCTCAGTCAAATTTGTTCATTGTATCATAATACGGTGAAAATTTACAACAATCTTATAAAGGTGTTAAATTATACCGTAGTATCGTGCCCTTAAGTTTAAGAAATACGAAAATATAATTTCAATTTACACTATATATAGCACTTTATATATAAAGGCTGATCAACAAATTTAGGTAATATCGATCACTTCAAAATTTCTAAGAGTGTAATAAAAATTTTGGCATTAATAAATAAGTTTTTAGGGAAAAGGAATGCGTAGGAAAAAAACTTAAATCGATTCCATGGCATGACCTTAATTTATAATCCTAATAAGAAATTATATTTAAACTATTTTTAAAAAATATTTTAGTTTCCTTTGTAGTGCGAAAAAAATAATTCTGGTAACTGTATGGTAACAACATTCCAAACTGTATAGTAATGACATTTTTTGTAATACCAAAAAATAAACCAAAATATACATTATTCAATCATTTGTTTGATAATTTTTCCGTTCGTCTAAGGTAACGGTTCACTAGAAATTCTGGTTTTTAAAATGATAGTTTTTTTTACCACGCACTTAATAAAAAAACCAAAAAGAAGCACCGAATTTTTTATCAAACCAAAGAATTTAACCGAACGAATGGTTTTTATGCCACGCTCTAAGGTATCATGATGAAATTACCAAAATTTACCGCATTTACCAAATTTTAACACATATTATAAAACGATAATTTACTGTTAATTTTACCAAAATCATTACCAAATTACTTCACTAAAAATTACAGAGCTTTTTGGTGTTCCAATAAAGCTAGAAAAACTGTAAATTTTACCATATTCTGGTAGTTTTGAACAAACTTTTTTTCTCAGTGTAAGAGTGAATTTTTATTTTAAGGAATACAAACGCTTTCTCTCTCTTTTTTAAAATACGTGTATAGAAACACCTTTTCCGCTACTCACTATTTATTAGTGAATGTACACGTAACGAAATTTCTTTTGAGCATTAAATATAAATTTTTTTACAAAAAGTACATTTTTTTCCTACCATTTTTTTTCAACGAAACATTTTTTCTGCAGTACTCAACTCCTTGTAGATCATTTTTAATGCAGTAATTATTATTCTTGAAATTAAATCTCTAGATTAATGTAAGTCACTTCAAATAATTGTCTGAGGCCTATTAAATATCCTAGGTAATATAGTGCAATCATCTTCACAAGTTTTGCGTTAATTATAAGAAAATGTCTGCATTTCTCTATAGAAAGATCTTCTTTAATCACAGTGCTTCTGTAGTTAAATTGCTCACTTAACACCCCTGCTAAATAATTATGGATATTAACACGTCTGAAACTGATACATCACTCGCCATGTAAAAAAAGACTCTTCATTTCTTGCAATACCTACCCCAGGAGCCTTATTTTCTAGGTTTTTTTTTTTTTTTTTTTTTATTATTTTTAATTTTTTTATTTTTATTTTTTTTTTTTTTACTCTTTCAGACTCTAATCAATAGGGAGGGGGGCTAAAATACATTTTGCATTAGCTCATATTAGTAATTCAAAAAGGGTATTAGTAGTAGATTCTTTAACATTCTTTCTGTACATTAATATATGGAAAAAAAGGAAGTATTAGATTACTATTAATAATTTAGTATATTCAGAATTTTAATTTAAAATTACTATTAATGAATTAAAGCTGAGCCGCTTTTATATATTTAAAGTAATCCTCGAATTATTAAATATTCAGTCAATTAATAACTAAAAGTGTAATAAGTTCATTAATAGCTGAAAGGGAGAAAAAATGAACTTTTTTAGGAAAAAAAAAATTATTTTGTCTCCCACATTCTGTAATCACTGCCATTAATAAAAAAGTCTGCACGTTATCAAAATCTAACGAATTTCTATTGAGGAAGTTTGATTACCAGATAAAATTTTATGGCGGTCAAAATTTCTTCCTCGAGACCAAACCAAACCTTCAGACCTTCAACCAAAGAGATTTTGATGTTTTAACTTTTTCGATCCTCATTAATGATTAGTTAAGTTTTGATAATATTTTTCTTCGTTTCTTTCTTCAATATTAGTTTTCAACACCAAACGTGTATTTCTTTTTACTTCTTTTTTGACAAGAATTCTAATATGCAAAAGTTAAGAGCGATAGTTATGGATCATCTTAACATACAGAGTGTTTTGCACGCTTTTAAGTGTACATATATTAAGCAAATAAAGGTTTTTTTTTCTTGGTGCCTGAAAAAATGCTGTCAGTTTTAGATAATTTGCCTAAAGAAAAGAAAATTTGGACTGAGTAATATTTCTAAAATACTTCCGTTATTTTCATTTATTTATTTATTTATTTATTTATTAAAGCTGTTACAATTAGGTTAGATTAAACTGCAGCCCACTTTTCCAAGGATTGTGTGCAATTTAATAAACATAAGCAGAACACCGCAGTACTTCTCAGAAGTAACGTATCCTCGGCATACAAAACAAAATTTATTTAAATGTCACATCAAGATATGTTTAAAATGCAACATAGTGTTCTGTAATCACCACTCTTACCATACATTTTTCGAGAATTTTGTCAAAAATGAAGAAAAAGTGTGCACTAAAAGTATGTCGCAAATTAATGTATAAGCAAGGGGGAAGCGAGAACACTATCGAATTCTAACAAATCGCTACTGTAGAAGGTTGACTGAAAACATTCAAACCTATATGATTACCGTAGGAAACAGAGAGGAGGAAAAAATTTATTATAAGCAATACTTCCATACTTCATCCAACTATTAAACTAGATCAGATGTTTTTCAATTAAGATTTCCTCTATAGAGACCTAATGAAATTTATTGCGCTCTACTTCTTCCTCTGGTCGGAGACACTTGTATACCACAGTAAAAAGAAATATTTTTCTTACAATGTGTATCAGATTTAAAATAATTATATTTCAGTTATTTTTAATTTGATTTAAAAATTAAACAGCTTCTTCAAATTAGCATTGGATGAATAACTTTTGCATGGATAAAATGCTTTTAACTTAGAAAACACATTTTAATTAAACAATTTTTATCTATTATTATTTTTATAAAATGAACAGCAGCGCTCCATGAAAGTGGTATTATTTTTTTTAAAATATTACAATTTTTTTGATTTAATATTTTTTTGTATTATTGAAATATTTTTAAAATTTGAATTTTTCTTTAATGAAACAATTGTTTATCATTATTATCATCATCATTATTGTTTTAAGGAGAGAGAATCAACGAAGTTAAAATAGTATTAACCTTTTTTTAGTACTTCTCTACTCTGTAAAAATGTTTCTGGCATTCTTAACATGGTGCTAGGTTCAAGCATATTATCGTATTTCTTAAACTTGAATATGTAGTGGTTCAATTTCAACATTTTGTTAAAGTTGCACTGAACTTGCACCCGCATTTGCGAATGTGATTTAAAATACCGATATTATGGTTTAACAGGGAAATTTCCTGATGAGAGCCGCGGGGAAAAAAAAAAATTTTTTTTCTTCATATTTCTGTGCAACATCAAAAGTAGAAAAATAATTCAAAAATTTATTCTAACCTCTTCACAAGTATCAATCACTAATATAAAACCAAAACATCAGGAATGTGGCCTTTTACTGAAGAAAATAGTTACAAATTATTTTTACTGAATAATTAGTAAGCTATCATAAATTTTTCCTACAAGCATACAGCAATTTTTAAACAAATTATTATAGATATTTCATGTTTCACGGTTTTTAAATACATAATATATATATATATATATATATATATATATATATATATATATATATATATATATCCAAATAACGCGTTAAATTGATGAAACTACTTACTGTATTCTTTTCAGCACAGGAAAAATTACGTTAGGAGAAGACAAATATGACCTTGACCATGATTTAACGTACTTTAACATTAGGGTAAAATTAAAATTATATTTAAATAATTTTTGTCGACGTTTAGTTTTTATTTCTCATTAAGTTAGATGTATATTTTTAGTTCAACTTTTCGGAGTAAAATGTTTTTTTTTAGTGTCATAAATTAATTTCCACGGTCTTAAAATTTGCATTTTTTTCTAATCACAAACGAAATTATTATTATTATTTTATTTTATTTTTTTGTTTTTTGTCAAAGCAATTAAGGATTTATAAGATTTTAAAGTAAAATGTACTTCATCTACAAACTTATTTTCTTAAAGAAATTTCATGCGAATAAATTAATTTTCGTCAATCCGCAGCATATATGTTGCTGCTTACTTTTATTAAAACTGCAAATTCTAATTTAAGAGAAGTTCAGCCTGTTACATAAAAATCAAATTATTAGTTGTACTCTTTCAGTATACCCTTAAATAATCTGTTTTTTTTTTTTTTTTTTTTTTTTTTTTTCCCCGAAAATATTAACTTTAGTTAAGAGATTCTGAAGAGCATACCGTACGCATTTGCGCTATCGCATATAATAACAGAATGGTTTCCACGGTAAGTATATAAGTAATTATACGAAAATAAAATTTTTTTTTGCATGGGCAATTCACGTGGAGCAGTAAGGTTCTTGACATTCAAAGGCTTAGGTCAAAACAACGCATATATTCTGCACGCATTTAATTTATGTTTATGTTTAGTCAGTTTGATCAGCTATAATTTAAAAATTGACATGTTCTCAGTTTTTTTTTTCCTTGTCTTACCATAATTATTCAACTTCATTATCAGCTTGGGAAATAAATTCTTCAAGTATATCTACCAATATATTGAAACATACTTTCTTTTTACAGAAGACTCTATGTCTCCTCTACCAGATGTCATTGAAGTGGCCGAAGCTGACAATGAAAACAGAGATGGTTCATCTGCAAGTCACAGTGGTCACATGCCACGATCTAATGGCATTCGGTCATCGGCAACCGATGACGAATCTACGGACAAAGAATCGAGCAAAGGACTCGGTGGCTCTTATAAAAAGAAAAAATCGTCTAATTCGGACAGTAAAGCTGGAAAGCCAAGAAGAGCTCGAACAGCTTTTACTTACGAGCAATTAGTAGCTCTTGAGAACAAATTCAAAACAACTCGGTATTTATCAGTATGTGAGCGTTTGAACTTGGCACTATCTTTACGATTAACAGAAACACAAGTCAAGATTTGGTTCCAGAACCGAAGAACAAAGTGGAAAAAACAAAATCCGGGAATGGATGCAAACAGTCCTACTTTGCCTCCATCTCAAGTCTCCAGCCTTCCCAATTCTTATGCTGCATCTCCGTCATATGCAGCAGGATTGCTTTTTGGCAACCAATTGCCTTACCTTCCGGCTACAAGCACGTTACCTTATCCGGTGATTTCTCCTGTACAACATTTTGGACATACATCCATGCATCCTTACTTAACGCATCTAAGTCATTCGTAACGCATATAACGCCTGTTGTTATGAGTTGAGCAAAATTTAAATAACAAAAACGCTTCAATGTAAAACTATTTTTTAAAATTGGAAGTTTAATTTTATCTATTTTGTGGCAATGCGAGAACAATTTTTATGTGCCAATTAATTGTTAAATTTTGTCTGCTGTATGTTGACTTTGAATTGTGCAAAATTAAGTTTATTTTAAGACAGCTTAGCGTTACTTAGTGTTTAAAATATAAGTTTTTAAAAACTTTCTAAAATTTATTTCAAAACTTTCCGGTTGCATATATCTCGATGAAGCTTTTCTATCTAGTAGACTTTCATATTTATAGTTACCTTCTTGATCTTAATAGACTGGTAATAACTGCAAATAAATGTTTTGTTGGTTCAAGTCTGAATACTAAAGAGAATAATTGGAATTAATTTATGAATTCTGTGGCTCTCTTAATCTAAAATCCCAAGGCGTTTAAATTAATTTACTTTAAGAAGTTAATGAACAATTTCAAATTTGTTAAAAATGATATCAACACTTTTAGGTTACAAATGTCCCAATGAACTGCTTATTTATGTACTAGGCTATACCATTTCTATAGCTATCGCGTGATTTTAAAAGCTCGGTTATAGCTTCAAAATGAATAAATAAATAAAATGAAATACTAGAGATAAAGATTCAAGACTGAGGGCTAAAAATAATCATTCTTGTTAATTATCAGTACTGGGATTTATACTTTCTCCATTTAAGATTGCAATACGTTTAAATTAATCGATTTTGATTAAACTATGGATAAATTTATTTTAAAACTTGTGAGTTAAAAATGCCTCGATGAACTACTTTTTTATATAGTTGACTTTAGAGTTTATAATTATCTTCTAAAACTTAAAATATTGGTTATAGGGACAAAAAAGGCACTTCTGATTTAAGACTGATCCCAAAAGAAAATCCTTGGTTCTTGTTCATAATTACCTGAAATTTTATTTTTTTATATTAAGATTATAATACGCTAAAATTAAATGTCAGTAAATAATTAATGATCATAATTTTACTTTTTTTGGACAGATACTACCTTTCCTAAAGAGGAAATTATAAAGATGAAATTATATTTGAAATTATTTTCAAAATAACACTTTTTTTTTCCAAACAAGAATTAATTTTCTGTTTGGAAAATTGTTATTTTAAAGTAATAAGGTTGCGTAAAGAAAAAGATATTTTTTTACTGTTCTCAAATCGCTAAAAAATGTTAGATTAAAATAACAATGATCGAATATGCACTAAAGAGTAAAAAAAGATGGAAATTCATTCTATTTGTAACAATTCATTCATAGTTAACACCAGAGAGAGATCAGGAAGGTCTAGTCATCCAGCCAATAAAGGGGGCACCTAATTCGACGAAACTAAACGACTAAAACTAATACTTTTATGATTTATGAATTTATAAAGAAAAAATATATTTTCCAAACAAAGTTAATAAGGAATATTTAGCGCTTTAAAATTTTAAAGGGAAAAAAATACATTTGAGAAAAAACATTAAGAAAATTTAGTTAGAAATAATTATTTTTATTCAGTAGAATAACTCCAGCTGATATTTTTGGGAAGAAATGAGTTTAAAATATTAATTTCAATTTTTAAAAATATATATATTTTTATCGTTTTTTTTTTTTTTTTTTTTTTTCTTTAATTGAACAACATTTGTTTTAGATAAGAGCCCTCTAGCGGTTGAATTTCGCTTTTCAAGGGCATCTAATGGGAAGTTTTCACAGGGCCTTTACCCGCTTTTGCATGCCACCTGCTTTCACCGTACATTACCATTATCAAGTTTATATATTTAAATTTAAAACACTTACGGACAATAATTTTCAGTAACTAACTAAAACTTTTACGGAAATTTCACGACTTTTAATCTTCTTTCATTAAAAAAGTAGAGATTTTTTGAAAAAATTTATATTTTTCTGAATTCCAAAATGTTGACTTCTAGATATTACTTCTATAGCATCATTTCATGGAGTTAGAAAATATCAATTTTAAACATAATTGCTGCTGCTGTCTTAAAATACACTCATGAATTAAAAAATGTACAAAATATATATAATTTTTTTTTGATATTTCGAATATATATTGTGCAATATATACGTATCATCTTCCTTGTATTTTAAGTATGCCTTTTTAAGGAATATAATTTCTAAAATTTTATTTTCTTAATTTGAATATTGTATCCCTAAAACCCATTATATGGAAATGGGGATAATATTCGTGTGGGAAATTGTCATGATATTCTTGCTTTCCTAAAAGACAATTTTAATCGATGATACCTCATCAATGTATAAAACAGATTATAACTGAAAGAGTTTACAAGAAGAACTAAAATAATAATTTGGCAATCAATATTCAATTCACACTTTATGACGAGTTATGCCTTAAAATGTGGATATAAAGGAAAACAAAACATATTCGGCTAAAGTGTAGTTCCTTAAATTATTTTCTACTTTATGAACTTCAAGCGAACGAAACATCAGATGATAAAGTTCCCAACGACAAAAAACATTGTAAGTCGATATATCAAAATATCGATTGATTTGTAAATTGAACATTTTACGAGAAAATTTCTGTGACTTCGAGCTTATCGTGAAACACTATCTATGCAGTAGATTTTTCAATTTCGTCTACTCAGTTGAGATTCAAGTGAAAGAAGAAAAAAAACAACATTTAAGTTGTTATAATGTGAAATGAACTTGAAAGTGATCAATTAAAGTTTTTGTATAAATCAGAATGAGTATTAAAATAAGTATTCACAATTTTATGTTATGTTTTATAATTGTTTCATTAATACAAGATACAGATTAGAAAAAATATCCACGTATTTACATTGTCAACTTTTTTTCTCTCCAGTTTTCTCTTAAAAAATGACAGGAAAAGAATTCTACAAAGAAATTTATTTATCTTTGTTTCTGATAAATTATGCAGAATTAAAAAAGGAACACTTCTGTATCTTAAAAAGTCAGGGGGGTCCAACATGGATTCTATTGCAACCCGATTAGAAATTTCACGATAAAAATCGTTCAATAGAGATTTATTTCATTTTTATTTAACCATTTTCAACCAAAACGGTCAAATAACATTTTTAAAAAATGATATTTAAACTGTTCAGTGTGAGAAGAAGCGTTCATTGATTGTTTCTACTTAATACGGTTTAACAATCCGTGCCAACTAGGCCCATCTTATCAAACAATTTAGTTCTGTGCAGCTGGATACATGCGATAGCTGAGAGGGCTAATCGGCCAATCTCATGATCAGCTGGTATGAATCCCAGCGTTGAAAATACAATATTCCTTCCATTCCTTCAATACATGAAAAGAGAGTTTCCAGAGTTTTGAACTCCCCAGTTTGTGAGCCTTCACTAATAGAATACGAAACCATTATTCATGTATAAAAGGCGCTACATTTACAGAGCTCCGATGTCCATTTAAGTTCTATTCATATGGTTTAGAAACTATGCAAATTGTAAATGGTTACGAAACTGTATAGTTCTGTTCTCGGTTTTTCACAGTACTGGTACGGTTTTTTAACCGTACCAGTTGAAAACGGATTCAAAACCGTAAATGTAAGAAACGTTTCAAACTATAAACTTTATGGTTAATCGGATGGACAGATTGCTGCTGGTTATTTTACTATAATTTCAGAATGAAAACTCTAACAGTGCAGAGAAAGAAACATAGGAAATACTTCATAGCAAAAACATCTACATAAGTAATTAAAAATTTAAAGTATATGAAAAGCGAATTCAAATAAACCTAAAATAAACGAAGATATTTCAAATTCTGAAGAGAAAAAATTAAAAATACCAAAATACAAACGAATTATAGCAAGATTATTTAGGATTACGCTGTAGGGAAGTTATAATACATTTGTTTGAATTATGATATTTGAAAATATTTTTTAAGCATTTAAAACTTCATGGTTTATTCTGAACTTACTTTTCTCAAAAATTTAAATTTTAAATTAACTCTGGAGGTGAAACAGCATATGCGGTGAAATGTTTCTTCCTCGGTATGACGTCATTGTGTAAACTCAAATAGGCTGATTAATTTGTGCAGTCGACGTTTTAAGTGACGACATACTTTTACATACTTTTTTTACGGATTTGGATTCTTGACTCCTTAACTATAGTCTGTTCAATCAAGCATGTTTAATATATATTATGGTCTCTTAATATTTAGGCCCTTCTGTTGCGATGACAGTTCTTGTTTGTTGACAATTCCCTTCCCTTTTTTTTGGGGGGGGATATAACTAAAAGAACAAAATATTTACGAAAAATACAAAAGAAAAAATCTAATAATTTATGTTTCAAAAACTAGTGTATAGAAATGCATTCATAAACATGTTGTGATGACAGTTCTGTTGTTGACAATTCCCTTCCCTTTTTTTAGGGGGGGGGGAATATCACTAAAAGAACAAAATATTTACGAAAAATAGAAAAGAAAAAATCTAATAATTTATGTTTCAATAACTAGTGTATAGAAATGCATTCATAAATATTTATGAAGTATGTCAAAACTAATCTTATTAAATGTTTACACCTTTTACAATAATATATTTATAACAATACATCTTTAATAACTTGATATCCAAAAAGTGTTTTTATTTTATTCGGGAACAGAAGTTTAAAATTTATCATGAGAAAATATTTCAAAAATCCAAAATTCTCTAATTTATTAAGTCATTTGGAAAAAATGTAATGTATTTTGTCTCATTTTAAACTACCGTAAATCAGAGTTATTTGTACGCACTTTTTACAAATTTCCGATTTATTTCCCTTTAATATAAAAATTTTCTGATTCTGAAATTCATTTTTTTTAAAACTATAACAGTTGTGTTTTTGGTTTACGACACACATTACAATATTTTTAATTATGTCATCGCGTAAAAAATTAATAAATATTGGGTAATTTAAATTAATAACACTGTAATTTCGA
Source organism: Parasteatoda lunata (assembly GCA_949128135.1). NCBI lineage: Eukaryota > Metazoa > Arthropoda > Arachnida > Araneae > Theridiidae > Parasteatoda > Parasteatoda lunata. The sequence continues at coordinate 18,004,805 of OX421980.1, read as the reverse complement.
AATAATTGAAACATTTTCTACGAATGATTATTCTAAAAGAAATAAATTTCCATTTGAAATATTTAACCAGATCTGATAGAATAAATCCATTGTTCCAATTTTTCTTTGGCCAAATATTTGTACTTCTGACTACCCAGCATTTAAATAACATAATGAGTCTTAAATATATTAAAGATACTACTCATTAGTACTGCATACATTTTTATTCATTACAAATTATAAGAAACATTCAAAGTTCTAAATACCGTTATTGAAGTATATATATGTGTAAAATATGTAAGTCAGTGATGGTTTCAAGTAAGTATTGTATTAGTTACCTGCCTCAAAATACACAATGTGTTGAAAGCCTTGGTAAAAAATAATTTCTAACTTAATATCGTCATTAACATAACATAAAATACCATTTTACAAATGAAATTATGCACTAACTTGTTTTAAAAAAGATATTTTTTTGCCCATCAATAAAAATTGGTAATGTATAGAGTAAATTTTCGGTGCTATAAATGGGGATGGCTTATAGAGACAACAGCATAAATTTGAGCTATTTAAGAAAGCTGATATCAATAAATACATAGAATAAATCGATTAAAGCTTGTAAGTCACATGTGTAGAATTAATCCTTGACATTTAAGATCTTTAATTACAAACCAATGGGATCTAGAGTTAGAGGTAGGTCTAAGATCGGATGGCTTGACTGTGTGGAAGAGGATTTTAAAATCCTAAGAATTACTAACTTTAGAACAATCGCAAAGGAAAGAGGAGAATGGAGGAAGATTCTACGGAAGGCACTGGCCCACAAAGGGCTGTCATGCCAATAGAAGAAGAAGGTGTGCAGTGCATGTTGTAAGACATTAACATAACCTATGATGAACTCCAGTGGTACCTCGTAAAACCACGTGCATAGAGTGAGAGCCTGCACTGTGCTGCTACCTAACATGCATTAAAAAAAAAAAAAAAAAAAAGTTTATTACTTTATTGAACCATAATGAAGCTACATTAGTTACTTTATCGTGTTTCAGGATCAAGTAATATCACAGATCCAAATTACCCTGTGATGTGGTATTGGTAATGCAAAAACTACAAGTTATGTAGTTAATGCAAGTTACGTGGTTTATAATAAAATCTTACAAGTTTCGCAAAATTTGAAAGCAAATTAATCACTTTTTCCAGAGTTTACTCATAATTTAATATTCTGAAAAAACAGTTAAAAGGAACACCTATCTGAATATAATTATTTAATTTAAAATGTAATTGACGTAAACCACAATCATAACAGCTATTTTTGATCGAAACTGACACACGATTGGATTTAAAACCAATTTACATAAGGCTTTTAATTTCTTTTGTTAGTATTTAAAAAATACATTCTATACGTGCATTGCGCAATACAAAAAAAAGTAAGCAGTATAAAATATTGTATTATTAATCCAATAAATGAGCAGTAAAAAGTATGTTTCAAATATTAAAAAAAAAGTTCAAAATCAAATTAATTTCATCTTATGCTTGAAAGAAATCTTATTTTTCAGATAAATTAAATCCCAAAAATATTGTTAAGCACTCTAATATATTATTACTGGATAAAAGCAATAGTTAAGCTACGCTGTTAAAAATTTTGAAACGTATTGAAATATATAATCGTTCAAACTTTCTGTAACGTTAATATTAAGCTATGTTGAACGATGTTGTTATATTTTTCAAACTTAAATTAATTGATACTGTGGCTTCACTTAAAAGGAAACATAGTTCAATTTAACACCTTATTAAAGTTAAAGCAAATTTGCATCGCTCTTAAAATTCAATGTATCCATATTATAGTTCAGTGCAGAAAATTTTTGTGAAAGTATGTCTTAAAGAAACTTACTTCCACAATGTTTTTTATTTGATTCGGTTTGAGATATGAAATTTCTAGATCCTTTAGACTCCATGTCAGTAAAAATAGAAAGAAAAAATTATTAAATTCCATTATGAGAGAAAATTAAGTTTTAAGCTATTAAGAAATGACACTCAAGATTGCATATGTTTAAATTATTTTCTATTTGATGTAGAAAAGCTATTTAGATAAGGACTGTTTGACAATTTCTTGAGAGTACAAAAAAAAAAAAAAAAAAAAAAAAGAGAGAGAGAGCTGCTATGATGAAAACATGACGTTGTAACGATTGTGGCAGCGAATATTATCCGTCCTCCGTAAAAAGACAGAGTACGTACAAGTAAGATCGTAGGAGTCCATTGCCTAAAATACGGATTACGTAGAAACATGTTCAGAAGTGTATATGGTAGGAAAATAAAAAAATAATAAATAAATAAAACAAAAACAATTTATTCGACTATGAAGCGTTTCATAGCAAACAGGTAAATGCCTTTATCATATTAGATTATAGGTTCCCAACGTAGGCTATCAATCCCAAAAATGGTGATGAATGCTTCTAGGGGGACGCTCGTAACACTTTTGGGCATTTAAAGGGGTGTTAAGGAATTTCAGAAAGTCGTTAGAAAAACAACAGATAAAATTAGTATTGAATAGTAAAATGCATGACATTTTTGGTTTGGTATCGAGGAATTATTTGCTTTTTTAATTCGGCGTGTAATATTTGTTACGGCACCATGATCTACAAATTATAAACATGTGTATCCCTGCTGCTTTCTTTATACTCACCTAGTAGGCCAATATATATTCTTATAACATTATTCCATTTTAATTTTAAGAACATTATAGCATTTTAATTTATCTTACTTTAAACTCATCTTATAAAGAAGTTTTGAGTTCATTTTATAGTTAATTATTTGTTATGTATTTGTAAGTTATCTCCAGTGTTTAATACTTTAAAAGGGTATTATCAATGTAAAATTAACTTTGGGTAACCTATTATTAATTTATAAAGTATAATTCTCAGATTTGATTTCGAAGTATATTTTGCTTAATATTATCTGTAGTAGAACTTCGACTTGATAACATTCATAAAAGACATCGTTTATTGCACATATTTTATAATATGAAAGAAAAAGAATATTTAAATAAAAATTTGTTTTAAGCAAACACTTAAATGTTCTATATAAAAACTAAATTCATCAAAATTAGTAGAAAAAAAAATGTTTACACTATTCATAAAATCGCTCTTCATTAGACACTTTTTAAATGATTAAAAAACATGGTTATGTAATTGTATAAGAAAAATATCAAAAAAATATCAAAAAGATTAAAATAGGGAAAAATATTTATTAATTATTTATTTAGTGTTAATATATATATATATATATATATATATATATTTTTCTTTTTTGTCTTGTACTGTAATATACTATTGCAGTTATGTGTCAATAACTCTATTTTTAAATTTAAGACATAGAAAAATGTGTCCATTATAAATAATAAAAAGTCGTAAAAATATAATGCAATCATAAAAATAAATCCAATTGCCTTGATAAATTCAAACTTAAACTATAGTCTGCCCCTTAATAGTAGTCAGAAAATTATATTTATATATTTTTGTCTTCATTGTATAAAAATGTTTGGTAATTGTTGAAATTGTTTTTAAGAAAAAGAAATTTTCTTTATAATTTTAAAGATCAAATCTTAGATATATGTACTTTTTCTTTCTTTTTATCCTTGTTAATCTAACAATTATCCATTATATCACACAACAATAAATCAAAAATATTTTTATACAATTTGCTACTCATAGCAAGTAGATAATTTTTTTTATTTCAATGTATGTTTTTAATCATGTTTTTGAAAATGAAATTTTCGCAAATAGCTTTCCATTCATAAAAATATCCCTTTATTTAATTGAAATAATAAAATGAAATATACATTAAAATTTTGAAAAAGTAATTTCTATATAAATACACAAATGAAATTATAGTTCTTAATTATGTTCTTCTTGATGGATGAATAATAAATTTCAAATAATTATCAACCAACTAAATTGCACTCACAGATTTTAATTCTGCTCTATATCAGTAATCCTTATTTTATTTACACCGTAACTTTAAATTCTTTTCTATGCTAATAATCTACGCCGCATCGTCTAAAAATAATCAGACTTAAACTCCCGAAACGCAAACCTCTAATTATCCTTAAATGCCAGTAAGGGTATTTTTTCATTTTATATTCAAGACGGCTGATCTACTAAAGTAGCAGTAGCGGTTACAGATGCTCTGGGTGTGGTCTTATACCATCAAGGGAGGTGGTAAAGACGTTAGAATGAGATAGGAGGATATAGAAAGAGAATCTTAAAAAATTGCTGATAATTTCCGTTGCTAAGAACGCCATCTTACCCCACCATTCCCTTTTCGAACGCCTCAGAAAAATGAAGCTCCCCAATTGGCCAAAAAGCGCTACCCCTCCCCTATACCTTATCAAGTTGCCTCATCGCATCTTGGGGAAAAGGAAGCTTCGGATTACATGCGCCCATTTGTCAAGCCTCACACATTCCTCTGACAAGGATTGCTAAATGAGCAAGCGCGCTCTCTTTCCCTTCTAAGCTTTTCATTAAAGAAAAGAACCTCTTTTCGCTAAAAGAAAAAAATACATACACATATACACTGAGTTAAAGGAAAAAAGAAGCCACGGCTTACGGTTATTCGTGAACGATCCCCTGCTCCACTCTGTAACTATTACGCCAGCGTCTGATTATTTTCTTGGAATGCTTTTTTTTCCCTTTGCTTTTAGTAGGAGAAAGAGCAACGTTAAAGAGAACTTATGTAAGTAGGGATTTGCCACGAGAATAGGAATGAGAAATAAGTTTGTCTAATTATATTTTTATTCGAGTAATTAATAGCCGATTAAGCATCTGATAATTAATGAGAAATAATTATCTTGTGGCTTGAACAATTGATCAATCAACACGTTTTTAGTTTCATTTTCTTCTCAAACATAATTTTTTAAATTATAAAGATACATAGATCAAATATCTTTTATTTGACTTACGTAATTCTTCCACTTGAACAATGGAGTGTAGCGGGAGAAAGAGCAACGTTAAAGAAAACTTATGAAAATAGAACTTGGAAAAATGAGAAATAAGGTTTAATTATTTTATAAGAGTAATTAATAGCAGATTAAACATTTGATAATGAATGAGAAATAATTATTCCGTGGCTTGAACCACTGATCAGTTAAGACGTTTTTTAACAGTTTTCATTTTTACATATAGACCAAATGGACTTTTATTTTATTATAAGTTATATTATATATTTATAGACATAAACATATTTTATTACAGACATATTTAAGACATATTTTATTACATAATTTTTACAATAAACCTTGGAATATAGAGAAATTTTAAAGACAATATACGTAAATAGGACTTTTTCAAAAAAAAAGGAATGTAAAATAACGTAGTTTAAATTACATTTTTTTAGGAATCTGATTAACTATCTTATATTGAATGAGAAATAATTATCCCAAGTTTGATGTATATGTCAATTATTCAGTTTTTGAAGGATTTTCAGTTGTATTTCTTTCCCAAAATAAAATTTTTATGAATTGCAAACATTTTAAGACTAAATGGTTATTATTTTATTTACATAATTTTGTCATGAACTGTAAAAAGGAGAAAGAAAATCGTTAAGGAAAACTTTTGTAAATAGGAATTTGTCTCAAGAAAGAAGCTCGTCGAATTAAATTTTTGTACCAGTAATTAATGGCTGAATAAGCTTTTAGTAAATAATGAGATGTCATTTTCCTGGGGATTCAATCATTGATTAGTCAATCTGTTATCAAACAGTTTTTAATTTATTTTCACCTCAAACAATGTTTTTTTAAATGCAAGCATATGTAAACAAGCTTTGTTTTTATTTACATAATTTTTACAGTGGATCTATTAGAAAAGAATCGAATGACTTTACTTACTGAAAAAAATGTGAGGACGTATTTTATTGAAGACTTAGTGATTATTGTATGGATTTTCCAAAAGAAGAAGAAGGAAGCATTTCTTCTACGAACTTTTTGCCTAACATATTGCCTCATGAAGGAGAAGAAATTTATTTAGAACACTAGCTTAAATTATAAATATCTTGAAATCGAAACACTGTTAGAATGGTGTGATTCTACTTTACTTCTTTAAATCATCCCCTTCATCATTATCGATACAATTTATGTATCAAACACATTAAAAATATAATTACCTTTGTAAGCATAAATTATTTTAATTAAAATTGACATTTTAAATATCAAAAATAGCAAATAAATAAAGAAAGAAATTAAAAAAATAAAAAAAAATAAATAATTTTACTAAAAAAATAATAACTAAAGCTAACATTAAAATTTATACATGAAGCGTTACCCTTTTCGCAAACATATACTTCAGGATAATATTCATTTGAGCAATTTTTGACTGGAAAAACAAAACAAGGAAAAAAATAAAAAAGGAAAAAAATTTAAGTGAGACGAAGAAAAATATTATAAAAATTATTTAGAATTTAAAAATTATTTAGAATTTAAAAATAAATTAAAAATTTTAAAATAAAAATTAAAAAAATTAAAAAAAATTTAAACTAAATAAAGTTAGATAATTAAACAACGAACAAATGTAAGTTCGTCATCAGCTCACACGATTATATCTTTAAAAATAGTGCCTTCTGATATTGTATAAATTTAGAAAAAGAAAATATATATACACAATAATGTGAGAAGCACCAAGAGAGGAAGTGAGAGAGAAGCGTAACCGATTCGAAAATAAAAAATTATCAAGCGAAAATCTCAAAAGTTCAAGAAAAATACAAACTAAAACACAACTAGAAACATAAAAAGCGAGAAGTGAGAACGGACGTCTTGTACTTATAAACATCTTGCAAAAATAATTTAAAAATATTTTCAAGTTGCATAAATACGAAGGTAGTGGTATTTATTTTTAAGGAACGTTATTACTTAAGTACTAAACCGGATTGTCTGTTTCCTTGTAATGGCTCAAAAGCTGCATCTAAGCAAGATAATATATATATATATATTTATATATATATATATATATATATATATATATATATATATATATATATATATATATATATATATATATATATATATATATATATATATATATATATATATATATATATATATATATATATATATATATATATATATATATATATATATATATATATATATATATATATATATATATTTATATATATATATATATAGAGAGAGAGAGAGGGAGAGAGAGAGAAAACATGGAAAAAATTACAGAATAATGGAAAAAGAGAAAAAAAACTATTTAAAAAATATATATATATATAAAAATCCGAAAAAAAATATAGTCTCTTCATCAGCTCACACGATTATATCCACAAAAAGGAGTACTTTCTAATATTGTATCAATCTAGCCAAAGCAAAAGATATCAATACTATAGTGTGAGGAGCACTCAAAAAAAAAAAAAAAAAAAAATTGAAAAAAAAAATAAATAAAAATAGAATAGAACATAAAATTAAATCTATAAAACGGATAGTGAATTCAAATGAGCTTGCATGAACGGGGAAATTTTCAAAAATGATTTAAAATAATTTCGTAATAAGATTGTCATATTACAAAATATGAAAACAGAAGCGCAAATTGAGGTAAAAGCGTAAATGAAGGGATTTTGTTTTAAGGCGAGTTTGATTTGTTAGTTACCAAGAATGGGCCCGAAAATGGATGTGCGCAAGGTAATATTATACTGGATAATTTAAAGAAGTTTAGAATTAATAAAAGTGATATTTAATTATACAATTTTAATGATTTTAGAAAATTAACTTTTATTTAAGTAAAAAGAGAGAGAGAGAAAGAAACATGAGTTGCCTGTCTTGCACACAATTTTAGCCGCGGATTTGCCTGAAATGGAATTGCACATGGTAAAAATTACATAAATTAATAAAAAAATTTATTTACAATAACATACAATTAACTTATTGACTTTCTTAATTTTCTTCGTTTATCTCTTTTTTCTTTTTGTCCCTCTTGTATTTATTTATTGTGCTATATATATATATATATATATATATATATATATATATATATATATATAGTTTTTTATTAACTGTTAGATTAGTATATCTAATTTTAACACATGATTATTTTATTTTATTTTACTTCATATCGGTAAGTTTGTTTTCTGCTCTTCTTCTTTTATCTTTAACTCATTTACAATTACTTTTAATTTTAAGGGCAAAGACGCATTATAAAGAGAAATTTTTTATCTTATTACACTTTATTTTGAAATGTGTCTGTCACTTTCTTAAAGGAAATGTATCCTGTTGAGAGCCTTCACGTGTTTCCATCAATTTTCTTAATATATATATAAATATATATATATATATATATATATATATATATATATATATATATATATATATATGTATGTAAACGAGGAAGTTTTATTTACTATGCATAAGCTGCAAGTACATAGAACTCATAAAAAAAGTTAAAAATATAGAGAAGAAATAAAGATTAATGAAAAGAAAAGAAGAAAAATTATTAAAATAAAATATTTCAAAATAATATTAAAAAAAATAAAATAAATAAATTGAAAAACCGAAAGGAAAAAAAAATATATATATATGTAATCTCTTCATCAGCTCACACGTTTATATCAGCCAAAAAGGGGTGCTTTCTAATATTGTATCAATATAGCCAAAGCAAAATATATTAATATAATAGTGTGAGAAGCACTAAAAAAATTGAAATAAAATAGAACACATTAAGTAAAAAATATATCGCTCAAAAAACAGAAAATAAAATATGAAGAAAATACAGAGCAAAACACAAAACGAAATCTACAAAGCGAGTAGCGAATTCAAATGAGCTTACATATACCGGAATCTTTCAAGAATGATTTAAAATATTTTCGTAATAAGATTGCCAGCTTACAAAATAAGAAAACAGAAGAGCAAATAAAGTTAGAAACGTAAATAGAGGGATATTTTTAGTAAATAAATAGGTAAATGGTTAAAATAGGTATGTATGTTTTTAATTGTTTAATAAGGATATTTATATTTTATTTTTTAAATCTCTGTGAGCTGTTTTAAGTGGTTTTTACGGTATAATTTTTATCAACAAGCCTTATTTGAGTTCACCTTTATATTATCTCTGTACTCGTAAGTTTCGTCAATGATTCCTTCTTTATATTTTATCGTACATTTACTGACTCTTATGTGCAGCTCATTTTATTATAATTAGAAATTTAAGTGCTACTGAATGCAAAAAATTGCGGCAGCTCCTTGAAACCAAGTAGTGTAATAAAACATTCTTAGTGTTTTGGAGCACGACTTAGGTGTAATGCAGTTGTTACCTTTTTTGGTGTTAAGAGACATAAAAATTTTTTACAGTGTAGAAAAAGCGCAAAATATCTTGCACAATACTGAAGAAGTAAAAGAGACATTTCTTCTTCTAAAAACTGCATATAAGCGTCCAAACACATCATCTGTTTCATACACTGATGAAGGCTTTCATTAAAGAACTGAAATTATAGCTTGTCTGTTTATCCGGTATTGTTTTTACTTTTTCAATATATTTAGCTGCTTACCGAAACTATACTTAAAATCAAAAATTTCAGAATTGCGTTCAATCATTTCATATATACATCTTATTATTTAATGCTGCGTAAACACCCTGTATCTTTCAAAAAGTTGATTCCTAAGTTATTTCATATATTGCAGATTTGAGTGAATGGCTTTCTTTTAAAAGTTAGTTGACATACTTTTAAACGCTAAGCTATTTTGACAATTTTTTTCTTTGAAATATTTTTGAACCATTAAATAGTTGAAAGCTGATTCTGTGCATCTTACCCTCCATATTTTGGTAATCAAACCTTTTAAACCTGAGAAAAAGGGTCTTTTACATAACTATGAGCTTCAACTTTTTTTCCTTCATGAAAAACTAATTGTAATGCAAAAACGTTTGGATTAATCATTTTTTCATTTTAAGCGCTTCGGTTAATACCATGGAAATTCAAGCATAGTAAAGAAAATCTTTTATTTTTCTCCTGCTCATCAAATTTTTTTTCTCTTTTTTTAAAAAAAAAAACTATTTAAAATAAACATAAGAAAGCGGCTTTCACCCATCCCTCCTTTTCTAACACCCACGCATCCCAGGGTCTCCCTATTGTCTCATTGTCATTCTCAGCTGGGTGCCGGAGCCACCATTTAAAAATTCTATTCTATTGTAGAAAGGCGTAGTTTTTATTTGACGCTTGTAGGAGTACTATAGGAGAATAGAGTTGGGTGCTACGCTTGGATGCCCGACTGGTGTCGTGGGACATCATTTGGACAGTGACCGCAGCAGGGAAGGTGACAAATGGTGGCGATTATCGTAAACGGCGTTGTCCCCAGAGAAGCATGCCACCCGAGTTCGTAATTGGACAGATGCCCCCTACAATTACTTGTAATGAAGCCTTGACTCTGATTCTCCCTGCAATTTGGGGCTGACGCTATTTCTCTTACTCCATTGTTCCTTTCCAACAAGTGCTGCATAGGGGATGTCCCATTCCATAGGTGAGATAGAAAAACCACCTCCCTATGGAAAGATTTTCTCTTTTCAGGTTTTCTCATCCGTACAATGTCCGCATATTTTACGTCTGTTATTTATGTTTAAAATGCTCGATTTCCGATATATCACCAGTAGAAAGCTCCGGGTTGCCACCGTTTCGTCAATTACTAAGCATTATTTGAAACTATCTTACTAACAGTTATTTACTGTTCTTGCGTTGGTAATTTTGTTGTAATTTAAATAAAAACGCTGAGCAAATGTTTTTATTTTTGGTGTTCTCATCTATATAGTGTCAGCGTATTTTATTTCTATTATTTACGTTTAAAGTGCTTAATTTTCAATATATTGCCTGACGAAAACATCAAGAAAATTTTTATTACTGTTTTGTCCACTACTCAACGTGCATTAAAAATTAACTATTACTCGTGTTTATTAATTTTGAATTAAATTAAATAAAAGCACGGAGCAAAATTTTTTCTTTTGATTTTTAATTTTTTATTTTATCCACACAGAGGATATTTTACTGCAGTAATTTATGTTTAGAATTTTCAATTTCTGATATAGCGGCAATAAAAAACTCCAGAAAATTTTATCCACTCTTTCGTCAAATACTAAATATATGAAAATATCCAATTAAAAATTATTTATTATGGTTGCGTGAGTAATTTTGTTTTAATTTAAATAAAAACATTGGGCAAATGTTCTCTTAAGTGTTTTTATCTGTACAATGTCCACAAGTTTTGCTTTCGTTATTTATATATTACATTCTAAAACTCATGTTTTTCAATATATTGTCAGTAGAAAAATCCGGGTAATTTTTGACATTGGTTTGTTTAATACCAAATTAATGAAACATCGAAATAATTATCGCATATTATTTGAGTTTAGTAATTTTTTTAAAATTTTGAATGAAAACAAATTTGATAACAGAAGATAAATAATATGTTTTTAAAGTTAATATGACTATTTTCACTTGCATATTAATCCCATGCGTTGATACAAATAGTCAAAATTTATTGATACAAAAAAGTAAAATATATAATTAAGAAATATAAGATTTAATGACTGTAAGTGCCTACGGGGAAAAAATTCTGAAATCCATCAAGAAACTTTGAGAAGATATGATGTAACGCTTTTTAAACATGTTATGTAAATATATTATACACTCATTTACAGTTTCTGACTTCTCGGGCGAAATGCACCTAGGATCAAGAACTTGCTTGGACAGTGACTTTAGCAGCTAGATTAGGCTGATACACACTTCACGTCGCATAAAGACGTAGTACTACTACGCAAAAAAATACAGCTACACTGCCAAGAAACTTTTCCTGAATGAACTTGTGTTTTACACGAATCTGTTGGAAACTCGTAATGTTACTGAAAATAATGCGTGAAGTTACGAAGTTTGTTAACAACGTAATTTTAATTGTCAAAATCCAAAGTTTGATATAAATCTAAATTGTAACATTTAAAAAAAAATTAAGCTTTCTTAAATTGTTATCCAAATGGTTGATTTTAGTTGTTGTTATAAAAAATGTTTAAAGGACTAATTCTTGAAGAAAAAAAAATCCTCAGAAGCCAAAACAGTATTACAAAAATGTATCTCTACACCATCACTTTATTTCATTAGAAATGAAAAAAAAAAAAAAAAAAACAAATAAACCATAACGCGATGAAATAAATTAGATATTTTGGCTTATAAATAACTTTTTATGAAACTTTTTTCACAAAGCAGCAGTGTGAAACTAAGTACGAAAAAAAAGCAACATAAACATGATTATTCCCATCATCCACAGTCACTCAAATCATTCTGACAAACGGGCTCCATATTTTTTTTTTTTTTTTTTTTCACTTTATCAATTCATCTCATCTCACCCTACCACCCATTCCGTTCTCCGAATTTTACCCGATAGTAACAAGACATTGGCGACAAAACTCAAGATTTGAAAGAGAACTATATCATGTGTTGTGGCATAATTAACTCCTTACGAGTAGAAATCCCCTCTTTAAAATAGCTTTTCTTAATAGCATTTTTTACCCCTTCACCGCAGAGACAAGCGTGTTAATGAAACACGGGAAATAATGTCACTGTCATTGCGGTTTTGCACGGTTGTCTATTGAGCAATTGAAAATCTGGCTTCCTAAGTTTTCCAAATCAGGACCAGATGATAGGATATATCAGTTCTTACAATCTATTAAACATCTTTTATTTCTTTTTCAAGAAACTGGACCTACCGCATTGCCCAAAGATGGAAATTAAGATTGTAGTTAGAAGATGTACTTAAGCATACAGTCGCTTAAACTTTTAACATAATGTGCATTTTCATAATTATTATTATTATTATTTTTGTTTTTCTTTATAGTTCATTTATTTGCGCAAATACTATCTTCCGATTATGTCTTTTGGCGAAAATTTTTTCTATATACTCTTAAGTATTATTATGAACAAAAATCGTTTTTTAAAAATACGGGGAAGTTTAAAGAAAAATATCAAATAAAAAGTACACACGTGCACTGAACGTATTTATACTTTTTGTTTCCGTTGATGCTTCGATATCTCCTAACTTCATTCTTTTATTTTATAAATCAATATTTTTTTACATTTTGGAAACGAATAATATAAAAGCACCCATAAAAAAAAATTAAAAAAAACCGTGACTGGTTTTTTAATGCTCTTTTATTCTATTGTATTAGTATATATTCTTTTGTTTTAGAATATAATTATCTTATATCATACCATCAATGCAAAAAAGGAGGATATTTTAACCACTCATTAGCTTATACACTATTTTCTTCAAACTCATGCGATGAAACTATCTTAAATAGGAAAAAAAAAGCTAGTTACCATAAAATACTTTTACATACAAAACTTGAAAGAAGTTTAAATGAAAATGAAGGTATCTTGTAAAAACTGCTTCTTCTTCTGTAAAAACTATTCTTCTTCTTTTAAAAATCGTTAATTCTTAAAATGTATTTATTTTTAAAGAAATATATAGCACGTTAAACTTATGCTATTTAATCCAATTTCAAACACTTTTTGCGTAACTAACGAGAAGTATTATCACTTTTTAAATTCAATATAATATAGCATTTTAATTTGAGAAGAAAAATCAAATAAATTGATCTTTAAAAATAAATAGACTCGCAAGTTAATACATGCATTTAAAAAAAGAAATATTTTATATAATTAATGAACTACTTAATGAACTCGCACAAATCCAATAAAAAATGAAGAAAAGATTGATGAGGGTACACATGAGAATGTGGATTTAACTAGTTTTGTCGTTGTTGGACAAAGCTAATGGGTATTACGAATTATGCAGTTCTTGTCATCACACATTTACACAGTTTTGCACCAATATACATTTTTTTTCAATGAGTACAAGTCAAGAAAGTCACAAAATTCTAGATTTTAGATTTTTTTAGACTCGCCGAGTTTTGTAATCAAGGATCGCATTTCTAACTATTGATTAATCAATCTTAACATTTTTCGAAATGAAAAAAAAGATTGATGAGAATATATCCACATCAATCCAGATGGAAAATGCGGATATGACTAGTTTCATTATTGATTGAAGGTAACAGATATAAAGAATTATGAAGAGATTTTCAAATTAGAATTAAAGAGTTTTGCAGCAATATTCAATTTTTCCATTAAAAAAAATGAAACAAAATATGGATTTTTGATTATTAGACTAACCATGTTCGCAATTTTATAACTTCTTTTTAACCATTAATTTATCAATCTTAATACTTTCGATAGTGAAAGTCTTATTTTTGACGTTTAGGAAATCCTAGAGTTGCATTTCATTATTTTTGACAATCACATCTCTCTATGATTTGGACAAAAATTTTAACTTCAAGTATTTTTGCTTCTCAACTTTTTTGTATTCTGTTTATCTTTTTTCCACAAAGAGTATTTCCACCTATTAGATGAATATTACTGTTAAATGTAGTTGTCTCTAAGCAAAATTAAACTTTTACAGTGAATTATGCAGAGAAGTGGTCAAAACGCCAATAAAAGACGATGGTAGTCTTCGTTTCATCCATTATAACCAGTTCTCAAATATTTTCAACTCATTTTAATACTGCTTACCTTGTTTGACAGAACGGTACTGGTTTTAGTGAGCACATTAATTGAACAGGTTATCGGAGTAACATATCTGGTGTTAACTGAGCACTCCTTGATCATATTCCTTTTTTATGTTGTATTCTTCAAATGATTTTGTTAATGATATGCTAGACTAATACTTTGGATGAAATTCGTATCCTCAAGCAAATGTAGTATATTCTTCAATTCGATAGAAGAATTTCCCAATAAATGAGCACGTTATAAATACATCCATTTACTGAGTTAGTATGGTTTATAAATTAGTAGAAAAAAGATCAAATTAAAAAGCAATTATGATAAATTTAAATAAGTTTTCCATTTCATCTAAGCCATTGGCAAAGTAAAGAAACTTATTAAGCTTATAAATACTTAAAAGAAATTAGAAAACGCAACAAATACTATAGCTTCAACAGATGAAAAAAACATCAAGTTTATTCGAACAAAACCTATGATTGATGGATTAATTATTAATATATCAATTATTATATAATAAATAATTATTTAATAAATAATTATTTAATAAATAATAAATAATTATTTAATAAATAATAAATAAATAATTAATGTATAATTAATGGATAACGAGATATAAATATAATTATTTTATATCTAACCATTACTTAAAATAAGTAAAATAAATTTGAAATGAATCAATCAATTTTTTAATGACTTTTTTGTTGTTGTTAGTATACGAAAAAATAATTAGCAACAATTTAGACTAAAATAACGAATTCAAAATATTCAGAGCGTCTACTTTCCATCAGCTTGACAAAATAAATACACATTTGTATCTTAAACGAAGTTAAAGTTACAATAAATAATGCAACTTCAATAGCTGAAGTGGAAGATAAAATTAAATCAAATCGTTTTAGCGAAACATCCAATGTAAAATTAGAGAATGACGCTTTGAAAGTTCAATTAAAATTTTAATTCTAAATCCTAACTAAATTAAAACATTCTAAAAGAGTTAATCAATTTAAACATTTTTATTTTTAAATATTTTTTTGGTTTATCAAAATATATCAAAAACTTAGTTAGCAACATTTAAGAGAGTCTTAATTAACGAAAGCGAAGTGTTTAGCACATCTCATTTGACAAAAAGGAGTAACAAGTTAAATCTATTGAAAAAAAAAAAAAAAAAACTTAAATAAATAATAGAACACTTTTAGAGCAAATAAAATAACAAATTGATTAAAATTAAACATCTATTGCAAAATTAGAGAAGATAACATGTAAATTCAATTAAAACTTCACATGCTAATTAAATCGAATAATTTCTTTTTTTATAAAAAGTTAATCAAACTAAGCAGTAATTTTCGTTTTATCTAAATATATCAAAAACTTCTTGTGTAAAACTAATAATTGACATTGTAAAATCTAATAATAATTTTACTTTATCGTTAACCACTAATTGAAACTAAAAAGATATAGGTATTTTTGATTGTTAATCTACCTAAACCTTTCATTGCCTTTTTTAATACATTCATGTAAAAAGTTAATTAGCAGCAATTAAAGTATATTTAATGAGTCTCTTTAAAAAATAAACAAAATCTACTAAAAGTATTTGGATTTAAATATTAAAAGCTGTAATTAATAATGCAACTCCTGCCAGTTGAAATTAAGCATCAAACTGATTTTTTTGAAGAAAAAAAGTATCTACTTTACAATTAGAAAATGATACCATTACACTTTAGGTATAAAATTATTTTTTCACACCTCTCTGAAGCAAGAGAGAAAATAAATTACTAAATGTTAATCATTATAAATCTTTTTATTAATAGTTTTTTTTTGTTGATCTTAATTTATAAATTTGTTAATGAGCAGTAATTAAAACAGTTTTAAATAACTAATGCAAAATATTCATCGCATTGCTTTTGACTAAACAATGAACTCTATTAAATGCATTAAAATTTAAAAGACAAAAATTATTGCGGAAATAATCTTATTTATGACATTTTTAATTTCTCTTAATACGTGAAAATGTTAATGAGAGGTAGTTAGATAGAATGATCGAAGCATATTAAAATTGCATCGCTAGCATATTATTTATTGACAAAACAAAGTACTTTTTTAAAAGTATTAATATTTAAATGAAAAAGCTCTGCTAAATAGTATAATAATAACACATTAAATAAAACAATAAATTTATTGAAACAAATTGAAACTAGAAAATTTATAAAAAAATTATTAAAAGTTAAACAATTCTTTTTATAATGAATACTTCTTTTTTATTTAAATATATCAAAATAGTTGCAACAATTAAGATAGCTTTCAATAACGAAACCTCTATATTTTATATGTCTCGATTAAACGCATTAATATCTACAGATATAATAAAATAAAGAATTCTGTGTACCTGTAGACCGGATTGCGGGTAAAACGTAGATTCTAAAAATATGACATTCAACAGGAAGGTAAATGAATACAATTGTAGACAAATTACGAAGCCTCATTTTTAATTTTTTAATTATATTTTTAGTTCAAAGACATTTAAAAGAAGAAATTTTCTCATTGGTGTTGCGAAAGTCATTGTTTTAATGTAAAGTATAAACGATTCAGTTTTGCCAAATATCTTAAAGATAAAATCAGTTTGCTACCTTATAACTCAATTAAAAAAAGATGTTTATTGTGCGTTCTGTAATACTTAATTATTTTTTTTTCGTTATGCTAGGTTATATGAATGATCAACGTGTTCGTTGTAGTATAGGTGTACTACGTGACCAAATTAGTATTACTAAGGTTATTTTGTTTATAGTTATGCTCGTAAAACGTGTTACTATAAAACTAAATAATTTAAAATCATCGGTAATTGGAATTTTTACTGAAAAGTTTTGCACTGAAAATTCAAAACAATGGAGAAATGATACTAATTCGTTTAAGAGCGTGTAAATAATCGACGTATTATTATTGACGTCTATGATGCGAAAATAATTTTGGTAATAGGTACTAATTGAAATTTAACAGATAAGCTATATGCTAAAGAACAAAATTAATGGAGAAAATGTACTTATTTGTTTGGAAAACCATGTAAAGTCGAAATAATATCAATGATGCTTAATTTCGGTAGTACTGGCATTATGGTAATAAGTGCAGCTCTAATAGGCACTACATATATTCTAATGTATGTACAAAGTATATTAAGACTAAATTTGGTGCGTATCATATCTGAATCAATATTGTATGTCTTAATGATATATACTGAGGAAATAGGTTTTTACGGACCCTCGAAGTTATAAGTACAGGAGAAAGTAACTTAATTGTGGTAAATTTTAAATATCATGAGTTGCTTAACGCAACTTATGATATACTCAACCAGACAACTCATGCCAGATGATACCGAATAACCGAATAAAGTTAATCTTTATTTTCATGGGAGGAATGACTAAGTACGTGTCCTGCTTAAGCTAACAACGTAAAGTCACCGAGAAAGGCAACAAATAATAAGAAATGAAAAAGAAAAAAAACATTGGAATTATTATTATTATTTTTTTTTTTTTTTTTCTTACAGTTTTGTGTATGATTTTGTAATGTTCAACAATGATTTATTGTCTTTTTTTCACACCGTTCGAAGAACGGGGATTCAGCTGGTTAAAAATAAAAGATACACTAAATAATAGTAAATAACTGTAAAAAATTTAATTGAATATTAATTAGATTCAAACAATACATGATAAAGTAAAGTCAAAAATTTTCACCTCGAAAATTTATTTATTTATTATTTTTTCATCCCCTATCTACTTTTCATATGAAGACTTTTTTTTTAGCTTAATTAAATTAAATGCAAGTTTTTCAAAGATATCAAAATAGTTAATTATCATCAATTATCATCGATTAAGTTATAATTAAATGACGAATCCAAAATATTTTATATGTCTCGTTTAGATTATTGTAATAAAACAAAGAAATCTACTAAACGTATTAAGATAAAAAAAATAAAAGATGAACTAAATAATAAAACAATTACAATTTAATAAACATTAAATAGAATCAAACTAAATATCTCTTGAACAGTTAAAGTTAAATTAGAAAAATCACACTTAATTTATTATTTTAAGCTGAAAACTAATTTACTATTTTATTTCTATCCTCAAAAAGTTGAAGTATAAAAACTTTACACTTATTTTGGATAATAATATAAATCACTAAAATTGTAAAAGTTTTTACCTCTTAAATTATACAAGTTTTAATCAGCTGTTTTAAATTTCGAAACATTAAAAGAAAGAGCGAATTGTCAAACTATGACAATTTACAACAAACTTTTCCAAACTAAATTTTTTGATTAAAATTTTCTGCCCTCAAAATGGCTAAATTATAAAGACTAAAAAAAATAAAAAATAAAAAAAAAATATTGAAGTTAATAAACTCTTTTTTTTTATGATTTTTGCACTTATAAAAAATTATGTATCAAAAATAATATAGTTCAAATGAGTTAATTACCATTTAGTAGGATAGCCTTAAATAACGAAACAAAATTCTTGCTTAAACCATTCTGACAAAACAAACTCATTTGTTGAATGCATAAATATGAAAATAAATGATTAAATACGTAATAGATCGATGATAAATTTAATAAAATATTAAATAGAGTCAAGCAAAAAGTTTCACGCCAAGTTAAAGTGAAATCAGAAAATGACACCTTAAAAAATTAATTATTATCGTATACGTACCTTAATTAAGAAGGATAGAAAGTACAGTAAATGTTAATAAACTCTTTTTATAATGAATTTTTATATAATGACTTTTTTTATTAAAAGAGACAATTATTATCTAGTAAGATAGCCTTAAATAACGTAACCGAAATATATTATGTTTCCTTACTCTATTGTGACAAAACAAACTAATCTATTAAACGCATCAATATTAAAATAAAAGATTAAATAAGTAATAGAACGATAATAAATATAACATTAAATAGAGTCAAACAAAAAGTCTCATGCTAAGTTTAAGTGAAATCAGAAAATGACACCTTGAAAAATTAATTATTATTGTATATTATTAATTATTATTGTATATTATTAATTATTATTGTATCTTAAACAAAAAGGATAAAAAGTACAGTAAATGTTAATAAACTCTTTTTTAATGACTTTTTATTTAATGTCTTTTTTTATTGAAAGAGATAATTACTATCTAGTAAGATAGCCTTAAATAAGGAAACGAAATATATTATATGTTTCCTTACTCCATTGTGACAAAACAAAGTAATCTATTAAACGTATTCATATTTAAAAAGGAAAAGAGAAAATAAATAATAGAGCTAGATGAAATGAAACATCAAATTGAAAGATATCTGGTTTCTCCTTTAAACGAAAAGGCAATCTACGACATGAATGATTCATATCGTTTAAGTGTATAATTGTATTTTCTTAATTTCCAATGCAAATAGTAGTTAGATATTTATAGGGTCGCACGATTCTTTTCCTGACTTCTAAACCGGAATTGGAAAAGCGCTTCGTAAATATTAGAACTAAGAATAAAATTGTGAACGTTGACTAGGGTTTAAATACTTCATTATTTTGAGTTTCTCTTGTAGCGCTTTCTTCTTTAATTTATGAATATTTGATGAACTGAGGTTAGACTCATTCTCAAAAATGTTGATCATTTACCTGATAGTATTTAGTTGACTGAAATATTTTAATCAACTAGAAGCTTTTTAGAAACTGAGTTACACGATTATAATTTTTGGCGACCACTAAATTATTGAAATTTAAATTAGAATCTACATAAAAATGTATTAAGAAAATGAATTTAATTTTTCTGAAAATGTATTTGAATCTTTTAAAATATTTAGATACGTTTAAAATTAATTTACATTGATATTAATATTTGTTTTAAAAATTATTAAAGAATCAAGACCGGTTATATATTGAAATATAATTTCATAACTGTTTTGAAAAGAGGTAAACGTGGAACAATGATTTAAAATAAAAATAACAAAACTTTAATTTATATCTTAGATTTACTAAAAATGTATTCTAGTCGTATGTATTAATTTTATCTTTCATATCCTTTATTTTTGTTCATGAAAAACTGAAGAAAACTATTCAGCTAAAACCAATTATTGTATGTTTGAGAATAAAGAAAATGTGTTTGATTTTTATAAAAATTAATATGAATATTATAAAATTTACATTTGCTTGAAAAGTAAAATACATTTTTATATTTGTTTGACAATTATGACGATTATGAAATTGATATCTTACGCAAATTAAAATGAGCACAATTCAAAATAAAAAAGCAAAAATTATATGTTTAAATTCAAAAACAATCTGAATATTTTAAATAATATGCATAATTTAAAAAATATTAGTAAAAATTATGTTGCATAAATTCATAGTGAAATAATATAAATTACATAAAACTAATATATTTAAATATAGTCTTTATTATTGACGCTTAGAAAAAGATCACAAACATTTTTATAAGAAATTGGGTCAATATTTATATGATCCAAAACATCACATAATAACATGGCGTTTGTCAAGTAATGACAAAATGTGTTACCAGATAAAATTAAGTCATTAATTTTTTTTAAAAAAAATATTGTATATTTCTTTAATACATCTTAAGTAATATGTCCTTATTTTATGCATACATTTCTACTTTTTGGCTGACTTAACTCTCAATAAAATATTTTTTCAAGAAAATTCTTAGTTTATGTATGCCTCGTTGAAAAATATAATTTACGCTAGAAGCTCAAAGCGATACACCTTTACAATAATTATCACTTTTAAATTGTTTTATATGAAATAATATATTGTATGACTTTCATATACACCCAAAGCAAACTCATGACATCTAAGGTAAAGGAAAGGGGGATCGAATAATATGAGGTAAAGTGAGAATCCAAGTTAAACATCCTAGTTATTAGATTTTAAATAAAAAATTCTTTCAACATATCTACTAGTTTTAAGTATATAATAAGAAAATATTTTTAATGGGAGATGATATTTAATAATGTGGACAAAATAACACTTCTTTTCCACTATCACTGTAGCACGAAAAAGGTATATGTGATTGAAAAAATTAAAATCATACCAAATTTTTGTAATCAGTTTATAGATTGGCCAGCCATATCTCCAAACCTGTAAACTTAGAACGCCTTGAAAACTTCGATTAGAACTTAAAATACTTAGCAACTTACTTAGATACCTATACTCCAACAAATCTACTATTTGCTTGATTCTGTATAATACGCTTAATACGCTTTCGTTAATACGCATCGTTAATACGCTTTCAATGTCCAAGAAGTGTAATGCACGATCATGCATGTATAATAAAATCATCAAATGAATCTGTTCAGTAATTCTGGAGATAATCGATCTAACTTAAAATTTTTCTTATTTTTAAATATCAGTATATGTACTATAAACAGAAGCGAAAAATGGTTAAAAAATACTTGTTAGTTGCAATGATATAAAAAATTTATATATTAAATTTTCCTCAATATTAAAGCTACACTTTTTATAAGTTAACTTGTAAAATGTTTTTTTTTTTTTTTTTTTTTTTTTTCAATTCAATTTTTAATTCACCTAACTTTGATAACAAAAATCAATCAATTATAAGTTTTTATGGTTGATTTATAATACATAAACTGTGAAAATTGCCTTAAAAAATATTTCTTTTCAATCTTTGTTTTTTTATCGAATTATATGAGTTTTTATTTGGAAAAGCTTCATTTCAATTCAAGTCATCTTTTAGAATTTTTCCTTTCGGGAGTTATTTCCTGTGGATCAATGAAACATCTTTATGTTGTAAAATATTAATTGCAAGGGTGCGATTTCTAGAAAACGTGTTCGTCAACTTAACTAGTTTCGAAATGCGGGAAAGTTTCACGTATGGGAGAAAATTTCCCTATCCTTTTTTCCGTTTTTCTCCGTTAATGACGATAGTCGTTCTATGTTAATTAACGAAAATGTTCTTTTATCGATTTCTTCTCTTAAAACTTGCATTTGTTTTCCTTCTTTCAGAGATTCTGACTTTTACTTTATAAAAATAACTTGTTAAATATTGGAGAAGAAAAAAATGAAACAAGACTGGCTAATATTTTCGTAGTTTTAAATGTTACATCGATTGAAAAGAATATTATTTTGTATTTTACGTTTTAAAAATATCTCTTCATTTTTTTAAATATATAATACCATATGAATTTTTAATCATTTCAAATAGCTTCGTTGCAAAATTTTTATGAAAGATTTAGAATTGTTTATAAGTGTTTATTGGGCTTAACTATCATTAGCAAATATTAGTAAAACCAGTACTAATTAAGCCAATTAGCGTACCAAAACGTGAACATTTTTCGTCAATCCTTATAGCTCAAACATTATCATTTTGCTCAAACTTTTTATAGGATTTAAAGATATATTTAAGCATCGTATTTTTGCTAAATAATTTTTTTTTTGGAAAAAAAGTGCAGTATTTTTTATAATTAAAATAGATTATAATTTAAGTGTTTTAGGAAATGTGAGTTTCATAATACGCAAAAATTAAATCATCAAATTTAACATTAAAATATAAATTAAATATTTAATTAATGTTAAAATACATATTTTATAAGCTAAAGGGGAAATTTTCATTATTTTGATTTGTTTTTTGTTGAATATGATAATTCAAATAACTTAGAAGGTTTATGAGAAATATTTACACTATATTTTTTTTCTATTAATAAAATATTTTTGTAGAAGAACTCTGTCACATACTTTAAAAAAAAAAATAGGTAAGGAAAATGAGTCGAAAGTGCAACATAATACTTTGAAACATTATATGCTGTACCTACCAAGGATGATCATACGTAGTAACTTGGAAACATAGATGAGTACAGAATTGCTATATTGGATTTAGGGGCACTATATTTAATTTTCAAAGCAAACGAAAAAATTCAAAAATTTGAAACATATATTGTGACTAATAAATACTTGAAAATATTATTTTTTGCTGTTTGAATAAAACTTGTTTAAAATTTATCAAAAATTATTGGTATTACATAACTGTTTGACAAACATAAAAACTTTAACAATGCAACTTTTTAATAACAAATTCTACATCAAAAGTTTTAAATTAAAAAGTATGAAATTTGATATTTTTTAAGAAAAATTAATGAATCACTCTAACATGAAATATTGTTGATTCGGACATTAATTTTTGAGTTTTATATGAAAAAATGTAAAACTTTTTTTTTATGTTTAGCGTAATTCAACACAACAAGAACTATCAGCAGTGGAATTAAGATTGTTTGCAGCAGTGTCCTTTTATTCCTAATGATAAGCAATACTTGACGCTTCTTTCTTTGTTTAAATTTTGAATGAATTTTGAAATTACTAAAATAATTACATTCATCTCTTTTATGATTTTTCGATGTAAAAGATAAACTAAAAACCGTAAGATTAAAAAAAGAAAACAATAATTAAAAAAAAGAAAAGGAAACAGCTCATATTCTTACTTGAAAATGAAAAAGATTTTGGCATTTTTCTAAATTTCGTATTAGTTTTTGATTTATTAAATATTTAAACTTGTCTAAATGAAAGTAGGTTCATAGATTGCTTCTCTTAGAAAATCAGAGATGGTACGATTTCGGAAGGGTAAGCTTTAGAAGACTTTAATAAAGTTTTTTTATTTATTTATTTCCAATGCCCACCTGTGTTAACATTTCGCGAATACAGGCACCTGAAGGGTAGATTTGTTGGCCACTCTTTCAGGGGCACCATATTAGGTGGGCCAACGTTGCTCCCACAGTAAGGACAGATAGTACAGAAAATGAAAGAACATCCATGCCTTGCCCGGGATTCAAACCCAGAACCTTTCTGATGCAAGACCCAGTTCCCTAATTCCTACACTGTCCGGTCAACACGTTCCTCATGGTTTTTACTCAAAATTGCGAATATTTTTATTGATTTAAAAAATACATATTACAAATAAATATCGGGTAGCATTTCCGCTTTTTCCTAACGCATACACATACCCATTCTTAGTTGAAACCAGTTGAAACCAACTTAGTTGAAACTTAGTTGAAGTACTGTTAGCCATTGTCGAAATTTTAGCCATTTTGTTGATATAGCACTTACTTTTCTCCTTCAAAGCAAAGGTGATTCTGCCAATTGATTATTGATTGCAAACCTTAAACTTTAAAAAAAAATTATATATATATATATATATACAGTCAAACCCCGCTATAGTGAACACGGTTAATAAGTGAACTCCCGGGTATAGTGAACGAAATGTTCGGTCCCGTGCCTTGCTATTCAAGTATAATGTTATTTTTTGTGGATATAGTGAACTAAAAAAGTGAGGAAGTTGGATATAATGAACTTTTTTCTGTCTTCGACTGATTTTTTTTCTTCATTTTTTTGTAATAATTTTGAAATTTCTACTTCAAATTGAATACATATACCGATTTTTAAAATCATCTATAGAGGGGAATGTAGAGACAGGTTAGACAGGTTTAAAAAGCTGAATAACAGAAATTCAGGAAAAATTATCAGAGAGTCGGGAAGTGTTTCAATATCTGATGTTGAGGATTGCTCATCAGCTAGAGATTACTAATTTTTTTTCTGTACTCAAGAAGAAGAGCAAAAATAACACATTTTTTGCTTCTACATAATATTTTTCTGTCATTTATTTGAATAATGTGTAATAAAAGGGAGAATTTAAGGAACCATTAGTTAAATTACCTGCGGAACGGATATAATGAACTCCCGGTTATAGTGAACCGAAATGTCGGTCCCTTGAAGGTTCACTATAGCGGGGTTTTACTGTATATATATGCTTCACTGATAAGCATTGCTAACCGTAACTTACAGCTGTTTTTCTCAAAACTACAAATCTCAACACAAAAGAACATCTCTAAAGATAAATTTGTACCACAAGAGATTTCAGAAATTGTTTAATTACTTCTCAAAATACTTGTGTGTTTGATTAAGCAATTTGTACTTTTAAAAATTTCTTCTAAACACATTAAAATTTTTCTCACTTTCAATTTACGCCTTCCTTTAAAGCACAAATTAACGTATGTAATTGATTACTTTTTTAAATTGTATTTTTGTAGCTTTCAAGAATTTACGTTACGAAGTTTGTATTTTCTTAATTTTTTTTTTCAAATTTTTTTTTATTTAATTTATTCATCAAGGAAATCAAATCAGTTAGAGAAAACAGGACTGTTTTTAAATAAAATATGAATAAATAAGGCCATTGGTTGAGCTATTTATTTCTATGTACTTCAATGGTATCAAATTATATTTAAATCGGAAAAACGCACTGCAGGAAATTTTAAATTATTCATTATTGTACAATTTCAAAATATTAATTAACAAAAGTCTTATAAACGTGTGAAATATTCATACAACTATGAAAGAAGTAGAAAAAATATGATAAAGAACGTAAAACGTTAAAATTCATAAGAGGAATTTTTTAAAGTTTCAAAAAACGTAAAAGTCATTACAAAATTCCCTAATATTTGTAAAAAATAATTTCCCTCCTAAGAGGATGGAATTTTTTCTAACACGCTTCCTGATGTGCTAGAGTTATGATAGCTTAAAAAAAACTCCCTTGGCAGCAAAAGAACTAAAAAAAATTAAATAATCCATAAACTCACATTTCATTATAGAGCTCATAAGGAAAATTATAATAATGAAAAAAAGATTTTTAAAAAATGAGGAAACTGCACGGCATATTTATGTATTTTTGATTACGTTCTGCAAAAAACATGTTTAGGATTTTGCTCTGAGCAGCATGTTGTTACACGCATATTATAGTATGTTTCTTAATGTTGTAGTTTATAAAATTAAAATACGGCAACGAACTTGATGTAGTACGCTCCTCATTAAGTAAAAATTATTTACTAAATAATAAGACCTGGATAAAATATCGGATAAGATATCGGAAGAAATTTGTCTTCGTAGAGGTTTTCTTAATGGAACTTATCCGCATTTGCCTTGCATGGAGAGAAAAACCACGAAAACCTCTCACGATTAGCTTGATGGCAAGAGGACTAACCTATGATCTGTCAATCACTGAGGATATTTTACGCCAGCAATGTGGTCAGTGCAAGCCGGTTGCGGAATTCGTATCGACCAGGCCATCGCTGGGATTCAAAGCCAGGTCACCTCATTCCCCTGCTCTATCCCCTGAGCCACCATGTCCCTTAATTATTATTTCATTCTTTATAAAAATTTTAAAATAAAATCAAAATCAAATGCTGATTCCCATCATATCACGCATGAAAGATAATCAATGCTTGCCACCGAAGTTTGGAAACCCCCGTACTAAAGCATAGAAAATTCTGAATGTGTGAATTTTCATAAAAATAAGAAAGTTTTTATGTTATTAACAGATAATTCTAATATGATATTAGTCCATTTAGGTATTGGAAAGAATGAGGTTTAACTATTTACGAATCTAGAAAGCTAGTAAAACGGAGGTTGATAAATGTTTGTAACAGATAAATAATTCATTTTCAGTTAAAATTTTGAAGATCAAAGACATCGTAAAAACATAATGTTGTGCAAACAATGATCTTAAAAAAATTTATTTTTAAAAATTATGACTAAATTCATAATTATTAACAAAAATTTAACAAAAAAAATTTTTTTGATTTCTTAATAGCTTTTATAATAAATAATCATCATTAGCCCTCTTAGCCTATTAAACCAATAATTTTCAACCACTTAAAACAACTAAAGCATGCATTCTAAACTTTAGTGTTAGGAGGAGAATAAAAAGGTTGTTGATGAATGTTTACTATAGATTAATTAATCAATTAACAGTTTGAAGATCAAACATATAGTAAATGCATGAAGTTACGAAAACAATGTCTTTTTAAAAAAAGTTAGTTTAAAAAATTAAAACGAAAATTTAATAAAAAAAAGCTTTTTGTTTTTAAAGCTCTCTAAATTGATCATTATCATTACATATTAGTCTATTTAGCGATTGGTAAGAATAAAAGCCTATGAGTATCTACCAATTAAAAATTACATTCTTAACTTTAGAGCTAGGAAGCGAAAAAAAAAAAAAAAAAGAAAGATTCTTGAAGAATGTTTCTGTTAGGTTAACTAATTAATTCTTGGTTAAATTTTGAAAGTCAAACATATTTTAAAAGTGCATGGTTGTACAAACAATGTTCTTTTTTTAAAAAAATTATTATTATTATTAAAAATTAAGATTAAAATCATGATTGTCTTCAATAATTTAACAAAGAAAGAGTATTGTGTTTCAAAAGCTTTCTAAATAGATAATCATCATTAAGACATTAGTCCATTTAGTCATTTGAAAGAATGAGTTTCAACCAATTAAAATATCCATTATAAACTTAAGAGCGAGAAGGCGAGCAAAACGGTTGTTGATGAATGTTTGCGTTAGGTTAACTAATTAATCCTCAGTCTTTAACAGAGCTTCTAAACGGAGGAAAGAGATATTTGTCGTTCATAATATTCTCAATATGTAGCAAATGATGTCAGAAATTTTAAGCCATAATAGAAGGTTTTGGAAGCTACGGAAACTTCTTTCTCGTCCCAGCCTCTTCCACACCCACTCAGACATTTTTCGCTCATTTACCACCGCCCCCACACACCCCTAAAAACCCATCTTCTTCCCCAAAGAGGACGAAGATCTAGGCATCATCTTTAAGTTCCCTACTTTTACTTGAGGGAAATTAAAATTTTCAGTTCAGCGGAACTCAGGATCGAGTGGCTTAGAAAGAGGTTTTCCTCGTGATTTTGTCTAGGCCCCCCTCCCAACCCTTCATTTCTCCTTCGGGCACTTGCGATAGAGAGAGTGCCCCCCCCCCTCCCGATTCAAACTCCTTTTGCGCTCTTTGAGCGACTGCTAATGCTCAGTTTTAAGCCCATTACAAGGCTCGTTTCACTAGGCCATTTTATTTTCAAATTACCGCGCTCTGGGAGCCAATTAAAGGGTCCGACGGTCTGCGCCAAGGCTTTGGTGACAAATTGCGTTAAATTACTAGGGTTATAGAGGCATTGCGTCGGCCAGAATAAAAGGCTTCCACTCACCGCTAGCGTCCGCTCTGCCATGCGGGAAAGCCAATCATTTAGCCCCCACCCACCCCAAACCTTTTGCGTCAGGTTGCACGCGTAAAGCACCGGCGCTCGATACAATAGCCAATTTGTTCCAAATGTCTATTCATCACCAAGATTATTCGAGTTCTCTCTCATGATACTGTGAAAGACTGCTTATCCCGTCCTCCCTTTATACACTCAAGATCCGCATCACTGCGCACGGAACCACTTCCCGTAACCATAGCAACCAGGGGCGGCGAATGATTGGCGTGGATCCGTTTCTTCGTTTGCCTTTCTGCATAACAAGTTAATTCCCTAATTCGAAGAGATTTCCCTCCACTCCACACTTATTATATATAGATTAGCGAAGCCTCGAAAGCGACTCAATATTCCCTAGGATCAAAGGATCTTTTCCCTCTTCTGGGATCTTTTAAGAAGAAGTCACTTACTCCCTTCTAAATGAACTCAAAACTGAATAAAACATTCTTGAAAGGTAATTAGTGATGATCTACTCTAGAGAAAATCACCTTAAGCAATCCACACAAATGAAACACTAGGAAAAGTTTGATTTCAGACATCAACTTTTAATAAAATAATAATATATTAGAGTTTGCGAAGAAATATATTGGAAGTTAATAAACTAAATTGTCGCTTTTAATATCTTATTTTTAAACATTAATTCAAATAAAATATTCAAGTAATCAATAATAAATAATCGAAATAAAATTTTCCTCTTAAATTACTATTTCTCATTTTTTTTAAATGAAAGAAAAAGCTTCTAATTTTATTTTATAAATATGCTTTGAAAATAAAATTTAATGGAGTTTTTTTCGAAACTCTTTCACAAGATAAAATAATAAAAAGCCCTGCCTTAAACTTGAGGCGAAGCTATATTTTTAAACTATGTATACTAGATCTGAAAATAACCACTCGCCAAGTGGTGAATCAATAAAAAAGGGAGTGACTTAAATTAAGTAAACAACTGGTCACGTTTTCCCATCGTTTTTTCATAAAATCGTTTTTAACTATAAAGGTACATCAATGCAGAAAGACTCTGGAATTTTTAAAAAAGTGGCTTTTCAATGAAAATAGATATCAGTCGCAGACTCATTAGGCTTGAGGAAAAGCACAGATAATGCAGAGTTAGAGGAACCTTTCAAATATTAATAAATTTTATCACAAACGCTTTTCATTTCTACAAATCTATGGCTTATCTTCATCAAAGCGTTTTATGTCTTTTTCAAAATTAGCATCGAGAGAGCTGGAAAAACACAAGTTAAACTTGACTTATAGTCATGAATAACAGTTACAAACTCACAGCAGTTATGAAAATTGCATATTATAGATTTTCTCTATTACTTTTAGAAATATTAGGTGGACCGGAAAGTAATGTCGTTTCGGTGCATTTGATATCTGTTATCAAGATTTTATTTTTAATCAATAATGTATTCACCTTTCTTAGTAGCAACCTTTCAATGCCGGATAGAAAATGAAACAAAATGGATTGAAAAAATTGAATTGGTTTTTAAGATTAACGAATATTTAATGCGCCGAAACGACATTACTTTCCAGTCCTCCTAATATTTAATTTCAAAATAAGAAATTCTAAATTTGAATGAAATGTGTCGAATAGTTTCTAGGTAATAAAATTTCGAATGATTCTTATTTTTAAACTTTAATTTCCAAAGGCATATTTTTCCATAGACATATTAATACAAAGAAACGACATTACTTTCTGGTTCACCTAATACTAAGCAAATGTCACTGAAACTTGCTTTGAGCTTATATTAATATTACAAATAAAAATAATAATAATTATTAATTAATATTTAAAATACACATACTTAATCCTGCGTAATACTCATTGAAATCAAAAGGTATGACACAAAACAAAATCAAACAAAAACCAGCCATCTCTCCACACCTCGACCCTAAAAAGCATGCCCAAAAGCTCTAGTTAGGGCAATTGCATCTCACAACCCCCTTTTAGCAACCATCCAGAGCTTTTTCTTACCACGTATAGCCAATTGCAATTGAATATCTAAAAAAAGACATTTAAAATACCAAACTAGCTTTTAAAAACTGCTGATTAAAGAATTGTTTTATTAAAAGTTAATTAGAAAATATCATATAAAATTCCAAAAGGATGCCAACTATATTTCTTTCATTCTAATTTAGCGACGACCTTTCATTTTGAATTTTTCGAAAAGATACTGTAGATAAAGTAAATATCCAACATCAGTTTAATTGCGAAAATTAAATAAAGATAATTAAAAGCATATTTAGATTTCTCCCTCAACTCTCCTTTGATGATTAAGTTGAGACGGGGAAACAGAATCTCTTAAGCATTCGATACAAATGAAACATCAATGAGCATGTTTTAATCCGCTGTAATGCCTCTCTCTTTATAATGTAAAGAATGTTCGAAAATTCGAGCAAGATTTGAATATTGTTCCATTTGTGGAATAAAATATTGCTAAAGACAAGAATGCGGCAACGGGGCAGTTGATAGATCTGGACTATTAAAAATAGAGCCCTGTACGGAAAAGCACAACGTGTTTTTATTGTTGAAAAACATTTTAAGAATTGTTGGGTCATTCCCTGGTTGTATAATTTCTCAATTACTGATCAAAACTAGCCACCCAGATCATATGATTTCACACATTAGGACCATTATCTTATATTTCTTTTTAAAATTGCTAATGCTAGCAAGCCCATAACCATTAGAAACGGAAATTAGGTGCTGTTTAAAAAAAAACTAAACCACATTTATACAAAATGGTCTTTGAAAATTTCTGCAAAAGAGAACGTATATGTCAGATCATTTACTCATAAATCTATACATATCCCTGTATTGCGTATTTTAAGAACCTATAAAAAGTTCACAGTTTTTACATAAAAATGTAAGTTTTTAATTAAACTTACTTGTTATGAATTTTAGGACACCTTGTATTTCTGTCAGTTTTAGAAACACTGTAAGACAGAGAACTAAAAAGGGAAAACTTCAGTAAATACAGGAAAATACTCACGGAAGACTCGGTTATTTTAGAAATACAAAGTAACTAACTCTGTAAATTACTTCCTGGCTCTTAGTCTTTAACCTTTTGCCGTCGTGTGTCTACTCTAAGCCAATAATTTTTTACCGTTCCAGTCGTATGTCTGCTCTCAGCCACCACAGCAAAGAACCATACTGATCTTATATTACATTAAGGATGCTTGAGTTCGGTGATATACTGGGAAACGAATCTTAACTATGAGTCCACTGCGGTATTTTTTATGTTTTGACATAGACAATATTTGTACTACTAATTACCTTGTTTTTAAATACAATTGTGCATGAGATACAGTCTTTTTGAAAAACTGATCAAATGTTAGTGTGTTCGATCCCCGATAAAAAGTTCGTTTGTTCAAGTTTTGAACAAAAGAGAGTAGATTCGAAAGTTGATCAATTTTTAGTTGGTTCGAGTATTGGTTAAAAGAGGAGGGATTCGAGTAGTAATCAAACTATCGTGAGTTTGATAACCGATATAAGGATAGTGGGTTCGAGTATTGAGTATTGAAAAGAGAATAAGTTCGAGAACTGATAAAATGATAGTGGTTTCAAATACTAATCAGAGATTGACTGTCCACCAGGATATATCCTGGTGTGTCCTCTCTATTGGCGGACAGCTTGAATTTTTATATTAGATAGTTAGGTACTTTATTTACGTCACCCTATGGCTGCACAATGTGCTATTTTCGACGGTCTGTGAAACAGCCCTGAGGATGATCCGAAGACATGCCATCACAATTTTCGATCTTTTGGAGAGGGATGGCTCCCCTGCTTTGGTGGCCCGACGGCTTGCGCATGAAGTCGAGTCGGTAGAACAGTTTAACAAGGACAAATAACGCACGCCCTCAGTCTATACGCAGGCTGATCAAAATGGTCATCCACTCGCTTTCTGACTGCAGCCAGTGATGCCTGACTTCGGTTCTCTACTAGGAACCGTGCCCTTACGATCAGTCCACTGTGGAACTTTTATATTAGAATATAGAAACTAATGAATTATTGTAAATGTTGTGCATAAATTGTCCCAAACATTACTCTAAAGAATGTCTACTTAAATCTTGGAATATTTTTAAAAGTAAATTTAATCAAATTATTTAAGGTGATTCAGCCGTCAATATTCTAATATTGATTTTTTAAGCAATATTTCAAACCATTTTGTGTGCATATATATATATATATAATATATATATATATATAATATATATATATATATATATAATATATATATATATATATATATATATATATATATATTTCTATATATGCACACAAAATAAATATATATATTGCGCTTAATTATAAAATTTGATTTGCTTGTACAAGGATAATTCCAAGCGTAATATAACTTTTTGTCAATATTTTTTTATTTTTTTTATTTAATAATAGTCGAAAAATTATAAATTGTGAGATATACAGTTTTTTTTAAATATTATTTTATCTAACGCAATTTTAAATGGCAAAATATAAAATTTGAGTGAAATCGGCCAAATAGCTCCTGAGAAACTTTTAGCAGTATTTATGCCATATTGCAAAAGAATGCATGGGACTTATCATTTCTATTTTTCCACACAAATCAACAAAATTAAAAATAAATAAATAAGTAATCCTTGGTTTTTTTTATACAGTATTCTCCTAAGTTCAAATTTCTGCAGGTAATAATTTCCGCTCTGGCAATATAAAAACAAATATTGACACTCCTAAAACTGCTTATAAAATAGATGATACTCTATATATCACATAAATCATATTCATTAAGACTTACAATCTTTGTTCCCAAGTTTAAAAAAAAAAAGAGAGAGAAGAGAAGATAAATTGAAATATTAATGTTGGCGTTTTTATTGAAAAAAACAACAACTTTAAATTGATGCATTGGATATTTAAACTAGAATTATCGGAAACTATTAAAAACTGAAATAAATAGATGTTTAAAAAATATATATATTTTACTCATTTTTAAAGAAATTGCTATCATTTGTTATTTTATCCATTAGTTTATAATTAATATTTATTTTCAAAAATAAGAAATTTATAAACAGCTAAGTACAGAACTTTCAGTACTTTAAGTAATACTTAATTGGGCACTGAAATATTCAGTGCACTGATTCGAAAAATAAGGTTTAAAGCTTGGAACTTAAACGCTAATATTTTGAGACTGATTACTTTAGCATGTACACAGCCTGAATACTTCGTTTTCCTAGAATAACAAAAAGTACTAATTATTCTTATAGTCAGGAAAGACTTTTACTTCTATGATAGTATGAAAGTAATACATATATTTCTTTCAAATATTTGATAGCCATTTCAATATATTCTAATTTATATAAAATGCAATATTTCTTTGAATAATTGATGTTATATATTTTATGTAAATTTTAATTATAAAATGTGTATAAAGGTAACAATAATGTGCTTATCATTAGTTTATACAAGGGAAAATAAATTAATACCTTCTAATAAATTTTTAGTGAGTTTTTTAACAGAAAAATTTCTTCTAATTAGTGTTTTTTTTTTTCAAGTTTTATAATTATTTTTAATAATAAAGCATTTTTTTATTCAGACGATACTATTAAAAAAAAAATAACTTTGAAACAATTTGCTAAGTTTATAAAAGACGCTTTTAAAAAGTTTAATTTAAAATGTTTTTAAATCTGTTCGAAGTAAAAACAATATTGAACTTTTAGAAACAACTAATAGCTTATAAACTCGTAAGAGATGTAAAGTGCCATTAAACTTAGGAGTCGAGAAAAATACTTCCAGTTAACGGAGGTAAAAATAATTGCTCAAAGAAGTGGACCTGCTGAAATAAGCCACCCATGTCATTCCATGGCTATGGTTCGTTGCAAGTCTCTTTCTAGATGTCGGCAAAAGAGTAAATAAATTCGTCGCACTGTAAAAAAGAATCAAGAAACAGTGAACCGCTAATCGACGTATAATTGCTGGACTCTAAAATGAACGCTGTTTTATTTTGCAAGGAATGTGGTTCTGTAGGAATACACTTGGCAACGGGTCTTGCCGCTAAAGGTATGCCAAACAAAGATCCTCTATACTTGCAATGTGTTTCATGAACCACGGGGATTTAGGGTCGTTCAGGACAGTTTACGCTCTAATATTCCATGAAAGGTGCTCACTGTACAGCTTAATTAATGTTGAGCTTCTGAGATAGAAAGAACATTTGTGAATAACATTTTCAGCACTTTTCACAAAAGAGAAGAGGATGCAAAAACATCTTGGGTGAGATGTTGTGAATAATTTTTTTTTTGAGTTATTTTGAAATTGCTGCGAAAGAAAAACCGCAGAAAGAATTTTTCTACCACTGTAGCTTGTTTCATTCATAGCATATTTTAATGCCATTTATTACATTAAGTTAGAATGATTTTAAATGCTTTCTATTTATGCTTGAAAGCTGTATTGTATTATTTAAAATATGAATTTAAAAAAATTACGTGACATTGCAAACAATAAGAGAACAAGCAAGGGAAACATTCTTGTAGTAAAAGTTATAAGAATGTACTTCGAATAATGCTGAAATGTGAACGACATATTTTCAAAATATTACTTGCAAAGTTTACCTTTTTAATATTTAGACACTTATTATTTTGTTCTATTGTTTTATTAAATCATTTCAAGTGAAAGACTTGAATGTATCATTGCACTGTTACAGTTATAGATAAGGCAAAACTAATGTTACATGAGACATCACAAATAATTCGTTCAATAAGAATATTAAAAGGTCAAATAAGAAAGACATTTTAGTAACAAACTTTCAAATAAGTTCCTATAAAATAAAAAAGTTTGTTTGATACTTAGATATAAACGACATACTGTATAAGACGATACAAAGTGTTACTGATGAATTTAACTTTCCTGATATTTATGCATTTAATATTTTGTTGAAATTTTGCATTAATTTAGTATATAATTTCAAATGAAAATGCATTCTACTTATTCGTCCAAAGTATATTTTATTTTTTTCAGTTATAAAGAAGAATTAATCTTGCACAAGAGACGAGAGATTACTAACTACTGAATTGTTAACTATTTATATCTTAATAGAAATCTTAATTTGTTTAAATGAGTAAAGGAACTAAAATTATTTTTAAAATTCAAAATAATTTTTCATCTCGGTTTTTCTTAAAATCTTTATCCAAATTCAAAGACTTTGAAAAGAGAGATTTTTCCTGCTCATGAAATGTCACTAAATGAACTGAAATGGTTTCAAGTCTTAATACTAAATAAAATATGACTTATAGGTTCAAATATAAAACTTTTAAACATAGAAAGTTACGCTTAGTAAACACGATAAAGATGTTGAAGAATGGCGTGATTGGATTTGAAAGAATTTTCAATTGGAGTCTTTATCAATTTCTTATTAAAGAAAATTGAAATATACATACTACAAGCAGTTCAAGTTTTGTTTATATAACCACTAAATTTCCAGATTCTCTTTTTATATTAAACTAAACAAACTCCGTGGTGCGACAGCCCATAGAGGGCCAAGGCCTACTGTGCCCATCTCAGCTTTCTTGACCTTGGAGTCGAGGGTGCAGGAGCAAATGCTCCGGTTAGGTGGTCAGCCGAACGCGAAACTCCCAGTGTTTAGTTCCCATGCATGCTTGGTACTCATTTATCGACCCTCTGAAGGGATGAAAGGCTGAGTCAACCTTGCCCGGTCCGAGGATCGAACCCAGGACCTGTGGCACGAGAGCACGAAGCGCACGGGGGTCCTCTTTTTATATTATCACGGAGAAAAAGTTCTGGCAAAAATTTTTTTTTTTTATATATATATATATATATATATATATATATATATATATATATATATATATATATATATATATATATATATATATATATATATATATATATGTATATATATATATATAATATATATATATATATATCAAAATGAATATATATATATGTTCAAAATGAAGATAAAACAAAGGTAAATTACAGACATATGAAAAAAAAAGGAGGGGGGAATAATAATAATAACAAATATCTGGGGAAAGAAAAAGAATGAATAAAAAATAAAAAAAATAAAAAAAAAAAATTTAAAAAAAGAGGATAAAGTTTTTTTAAAAAACCGGAAAATAAAAGACATAATCTTTTCATCAGCCCACACGATTATATCCGAAAAATATAATATATATATAATATATATAAATAATATATATATATATATATATATATATATATATATATATATATATATATATATATATATATATATATATATATATATATATATATATATATATATATATATATATATATATATATATATATATATATATATATATATAATACGATTATATATATAAAGAAAAAAAGGTGAATGCTGATAATAAACACCACTTATTTCTCTGTTAGCTACTATAGCAATAGTTTATCGGAAATTCTGGTTTTATGAAACATATTTCTTATTACCCCACATTTAGCGAAAATACAACTCAGAAAAGTAAATTTAACAGAAATTTTTTTCTTCACGTTATACTGTGCAAAATCATGATAAAATAACCAGATTATTCTTCAGAACGTATTATGCATTCTATCATATATTTGGTAATTTTATGACCTTGATGTCAATGTCTTTTACCAAACAGAATGGTAAAAGACCAAATGGTCTGTTTACCATGCTTCTGGTATGGTTTATTTACCATGGCGGAACTCTTGATAGGAGTTAGATGACCTTATTTTTTTAACTACGCTATGTAACTATTTCCTATTATAATAAAATGATTTTTTGGCAATTATAACAGAAACAAAATGAGTATGTATGCTGCTCTTAAGTATTAACATATATTGGACTCCTGTGGCCTGGATTTTTTTGTGGTGAATAATGGTTACTATTTCTGTATAGTTTTAGTTTGACATAGCTAAATTAAAATTATGTCTAACAAATAAAGTACTGACTATATTTTTAATAGAAGTAGATTCTAATAATGTTTATAATATCAGTATGAATTAAATAGTTTTGAATTATATAGTAGAGGCATAAATGATGATTTAAAGACTTTAATTGAAGTGCTGTGTTAGCTCGTGTATCTCCGATTTAATGTGGTGGATAATGGTGTTTACTATTTCTGTATAAATTTTCTTTGAAACACTTAAATTATATCAAATTGGTAAAGTACTTTTTTATATTTATATATATTTACTCATGTGATATTGCTCTGCAGACGAATCTTCCAAGAAATAAATTGATCGGAAAAAAATTCAAAAAATTTTAATGAAAAAAAAGTACATTTTTGAACTTATATCTATTTAAATACCTTGCATTGATATTTAGACACGTGATGTATTACTTTTTGTGCATCTTTTGCGTTATAATAAAGGCATACATTATATATTATAGGTAAAATCATTATAATTATTTAGAAAACTTTATAAGTTGTTTAATAAATCTCTAAAAAATTTCTATAGATTCTTGAAAAGAAAAATTTAATAAACAACCTTAGTTGATGAAAAGTTTTGAAACATTTCTTTGGTTTTAACCCTCTCATTTTCTTCCAGCTAGATACCTTTAAAGAATTTTGAAAGTTTCATATTATTTCAGAACATCACTTTTCTGAAATGACGTAGAATTGTTAGAAAGAGAAAAAAGACACATTCCACGATTATATAATGTTCCCCAGTGGGCCTAAAAACGATACGAACAAAAGATTAATAGAAAAATTGGTCGTAAAAAGTTTTTTCAACGTTTCGTGGCGTTTATATTAGCCAAAATAGAGAGCCACTTTCAACGTTTCAAATTTCATCTTTCGCTTTTGTCTAAAAACAAAATACTGTGAATCTATTTGTCTATATAAAGGACGGATTAACGATAAGTCAGCCGTAACTCGATATTTTGGGCATTTTCTATTGAGAATGGCAGCTAAATACTGCCTTAGTAAAGGTCATGTCATATTGATATATGTCTATTCAGATCTCCTTTCTGAGAAAAGTGGTGAGCAATTTTTTATGCAGATCTATTTGTTTGTTTATACTTACTTTTTTTAGAACGATATCATGTTACCTGTTCTTCATTTTCGATACTTTTACAATTTGTTATTGAAAAAATTTTTTTGCATTTATATATATATATATATATATATATATATATATATATATATATATATATATATATATATATATATATATATATATATATATATATATATATATATATATATATATAGGTTTCAAAATGCTTCTTAGAATTTATTTATTAGTATTTCTTAGAATACAATTTATCCAGTAGATTTATAATTATCATGAGCCATTATACAATGAGAACGTACGAGGGTGTTGCTATTTATATTTCTAGCCTAATAATGAAAAAACAAATATGTAGGATCGAAATTGGTTTTATTGTTTTTCAAAATATTCTCCATGATGATCAATACACTTTTGCATGCGTTTGAACCAACTTTCAAAGCACTTTTTCCAGTCCGATTGAGGTAACTCCAAAACATGCGTTTTGAATGCATCCACCGCTTCTTCGGGGGTCGAAAATCGTTGTCCACGTAATTTATTTTTGAAGTGTATTTATTTTTGATAAGAAGAAGTCATTGGTTGCCAAATCAGGGCTGTACGGCGGATGACCCATCAGTTCGATCTTTCGCTCCATCAGAAATGCCTTTGTTTGAGTCGATGTGTGAGAACTCGCATTGTCATGATGAAGAATGATTCACCTGTTCTTCTGCTTTTTTCGACGATGACTTCTGGCAAACAAATGGTCGTGTACTATTCAGAATTGACCGTCCTGCGTTGCTCTAACGCCACTGTTGCCACATGAGCGTTAATGCCGAAGAAACAGGCAATCATTTGTTTCGATGTGCTTCTTCCTCGAACATCTTTTGTTGGCTTTGCCAATATATATATATATATATATATATATATATATATATATATATATATATATATATATATATATATATATATATATATATATATATATATATACTGTAATCGATTACATTTTCCGAGTACAGTAATCAATTACTTGGAAATTTTGATTACAACTGTAATCAAAACTACATATATGCCTATTTGCACTAGATAACTACATATATACCTATATTGTACATGTATACATATATTATACTGTTCATAAATAAATTGTACATGCATGCATGGGACATACATCGTACAGACAATGTATGTATGTTTGTACAAATAACAAGTACTTGTATATACTTGCGTACATAAACATACATAAATATACATTTTACATACACAAATATTTGCATAAAATGCATATATTCATTTTGTATAAATGTACATATCTACATTGCTTGCACATACATACGTAATTATTAGCTATATACATACGTACATATATTTTTTACTTACAATATAAGTGTATGTACATGTGTGTGTAACTAAAATGTCTTTATATATGCACTAGATTAAGTCATATGTACATACATAC
Source organism: Parasteatoda lunata (assembly GCA_949128135.1). Classification (NCBI taxonomy): domain Eukaryota; kingdom Metazoa; phylum Arthropoda; class Arachnida; order Araneae; family Theridiidae; genus Parasteatoda; species Parasteatoda lunata. The sequence goes on along the minus strand of OX421980.1, from coordinate 17,964,760 downwards.
ATATATATATATATATATATATATATATATATATATATATGTCACAGCCAATATGCCTAGGAGGTCATGGAGGTTAAGGTTCCACAATTTTGTTACCAACGGCATGATTGTGAAAATGTGGTCAGCACTGCTCACAGGCCGCCTTTATCCTTAGTTTCACAGATAAGCTGGTAAATTTCATTTACCGACAATGTTAAATTATTCTGAATTTTACGTTAACTTTTTTAAAAATTTCGCCGGTATCCGTTTTTCAAACAGTTCAAAATTATTTTTTTTCTTCCAAACTCCCACAAACTTTTCTGGGGCTTTTTTTCTTTTCTTTAAAAAAATGTTTATCAGCTGTATGCAACTTTGTTGACATTCTTTATTCTATCTTATTATCATGTTGTCTATGAGAGGGCTAACTAGATGTGTAGTGAGATTGGCAAAGCAGGGGAAGGGTTAAAGGAGGATTTGGATCAGCAAACTTTAACCTTTCCATGTTGGAATTATCCAATCATTTTTAAAAAACACTTTACACTAAGCAACTGGTTAGGTAATCATTTTTTTCTCAATTCTGGTAACTTGCAAGATACTTTTAATTCAAAAATAAATGTTACGGAAGTTTTAAATTTGATTTGAACAGTGTTGGACAGAATCCAATTGGAAAAAAAATCCTAAAACCAGTATCAAAAACCAGTAAAAATGATACCAGGACCAGTATGACCATACTTGAAATTTAAAACCTGGTATAATACCATACTGGAAATTTAAAAACACCATAGTGGAAATTTTAAAACCAGTATGACACCATACGGGAAATTTTAAAACCAGTATAGTCCTATACTGGAAAGTGTAAAACCAATATGGCACTATATCAGAAATTTAAAACCAGTATGGATCATACTGGAAATTTTGATAAAATCGTACTGGAAATTTCGATACCAGTTTTCAAACATACTGGGAGTTTTAAAGTAGTTTTAAAATATAGCTTCATTCTTAGTAAGTACATATTTTTCTGGAAATCTAACAGTTTTGACATTTTCAAACTTCGTTTATTTTATTTATTTCTTATTTTTTTTATTATATACTTATTTCAAATAATTAATTTCTTCGATAATTATAAAAATTCTTAACGCATATATCAAGGGCGGTGAAAACGTACATTTTCTATGTACATTAATAAAAAAAATACATATTTAAAAGTATCAAAATCATTTCATAATTTTGAAGAAAAGGAAGTTTTTGAGTAAGATCTGCTTAAAGTCATTTAAATGTAAGTAATTTTCTAATAAAAGTAATTTAATAATAGATTGTGTTTTTATTCGTTTATTATTTATTTACTTATTTATTTTTTGATTTACAAAATTTATTTTAATCACAGTCATGATGACAAAAGAATATTATTAATTATATCACTTTAAATTTTATTATAATTTTTTTTTATTTATTTATTTATTATATTTGAATTTATTCTAGAACAATGTTACTTCCAACCGAAACTATTTTATCAATTCGCGAAATAAACTGATTAGTTTAGGTTTCAAACAACTCCGAAGCAAAAGAAATATGTTTACATAAATTAAAAATTTATATGTTTAAATCATAGAACAAAATAAACCTTTTTTGAATGAAATAAATAAATTTGTTTTGTAACTATATAGTTAATTTAATTCAATTGAATCTATAAAAGCGAAAAAGAGCGATTAATTCAGAAACGAATGGGAACCACGCAAAAGACGAGAATCGACTTTTAATCGTTCGTTAAATCTATCAAGCTACCACGAATTGATAAATTAGTTCGTTAATTCTATATCACTCTAGCTGAGCTATATAGCTCAGTTTTTCTAGTTCTTTCTGTTTCTCTGTCTGAACTTCACACCCAATCACACTTGTTTACATTCGGACATTATGGAAGCATCGAGCATCGTGGAAATAATGGCGTTATATTTTATTAAGTGTATTTTTCTCTTTATTTCTTGCTTTTATTTGCATCTTTGTTAGTTACAGAAATGTTAAAACGTATGCTTGAGTAGTATTTATATTCTAAGTAATCAAGACATATATATTTATTATTCTAGAATTATTACTGCTTGTGCATGCATGGGTTAAGGTTTATACAGACTTCATTGCATGAGAAGAAAGTATGAGAAAACTAAAATGGTCAAAAGTTACTTCAGATCATTCATATTATAATTTTTGCATAGAGGTTTGCTCTAAAAAGTAGGTTGGTAATGTGCTTTCATGATGTGGGCATTTGTGAATTCTTTTGTGTTGTCAACAAGAAGTGGGTAGTATGAGCGATACCTATGTTAGACATTAACTTCCTTTTATTAGAAATCTTTTTCAAATTACAAAAATTATAAAATTTAGTGGACCATTATTTTTTCTTACTAATGTTGTGTTGATTTAAGTTTCAATTAGCCAGTTGAAATACTGAATATATTTATAATTGATTGGTATACTAGTTGAAAAATAAGTAGTATTTGCAATTGTATTTCTCATACTTAATAGTTATTCTGAAAAATCGTTTTACTGTATAAATTAGTCTGTATAATTTAGATAATTTTTTATTCTTAATTATAAATAATTTACTTTAATCTTTTATTTATTTACAGTCTGTGTATTTCAATAGCTAATCTGTAAATTAACGTCATACATTGTTTGAAATTTTAGATCATATTTAACTGTAATACCATTTTTTTTTTTAATTTTCTGCACCCTTATATAGGGGAGAGTGGGGACAATTGTAACATTTTTTACTTAACTATTTTTAACTAACAAAAAATCCAATATTTTATTAGTATTAATTGACAGACGAGTAAAGTAGACTATCCTCTACTAGGAAAAAAAAAACTTATTTTAAATGTTATTATATTAGTTATTAACAATTTTTGACAGTCGTGCACTTGTTACAATTGTCCCCACTTACGGGGTCAATTGTAACAGTTCATAAATTCAACTAAAACATAGTTAATTATACATATTATCATAGTTGTGATATATTTTTTTATTGATCAAAATAGTAGTGATATTTTATAAGTAAAAATAATAATGAGCAGAGACCTAAAGGGTTAAACTTTCAACTTTAAGGGGTTAAAAATTTTAATTTATGCTGTGAAAGGTGAAAAATACAATAATGCACATGCAACATAATATAAATGATATAGGAAACTATTGGTGGTTCTTAAAGAGTTAAGTAACGGTTTGTAAACATAAGATTATTTATTTTCAGCTGTGACATTCGTCCCTTTACTAATTGTTACAATTGTCCCCAAGACGCCATTTCAGCTTCATTTGTTAAAAAACAATGCTAGTTAATTGACAAAACTAATCTTTTTTTTTTTTTGAAATGTTAATTAAGGTGTCCACTTACATATTCGGTTAATAATTTTTATTTGTTTAAACAAAATTACTTTGTTACAATATAATATTCTAATACCAAAAAAAGTACTTACGTAGCGTGAAAATATCTTTTGTGATGTAACTCTTTCAAAAGTACATAAAATTGGTTGCCAGCAGGGGTGTACATGTAGATTTATTAAATACACCTTGTGCGCCACCTAGGAGCGAAATCTAGAACCCGACACTCGAAATTTTTGCTCTGTTACAATCGTACCCTGTTACAATTGACCTCACTCTCCCCTACTATCAAAATAATTCTCATCCTGTAAATTAATAATTTTTTATTATAATGTATTTTACTTTTTATTATACTTATTTTGAACCAAAGTAAGGTTTAACTTAATCTTATTAGAATAGTATCAAATTTCTATGGTGTTATGTTTCAAGATCTTAATAATAAGATTAAATATTGAGTCTAATTTTTTGTATGTGTTGTGTATATTACTGTAGACAATGAATTTTTTTTAAATGTGTGATTGAACAGTTCCCTGAATATTCGTAATCTTATTAATATGCATACATATTTTATTTTAATTTTGTAAGAATCGCATATATGAAATCTGTTTTTTGGGCATTCTGGGTCTTTGTCTAAGTTATTTACATCTGTAACAGCTAGTTTCTGAGTTTATAAAATGCATAAAAGTTAATTAAAAATTGGAGCAAATGTAGTACCCTCTTGATATAAATAGTATTATTAAAAAGAAATAATAAGCATAATGCTTTACCAATTTTAATCAAGTCATATGAGCTGAAAAATCTATGCATCCTATTTGTATCATGGTAAAATTTATCATAATCATATGAAAAATTTAACATAATTAAGCTTTTAGTTAATATAACCTTAATTAACTAACATTTATAGCATTTTTCATTGTCTATTTATTTATTAATATGATGTGAAAAAAGTTGAAAGCTTGTAAAAATTCTTTACTAGTTTTATTCATTTAATAATTTTTGTTGTCAATTTAGTAGTTAGGAAAAAGTATACAAATGTCAAAAATGTCTAATGGAATTAACACTGCAATCTGAAATATTAACTTAATCCTCATTGTAATCTAAAATTTAGCATAAACAGATAAAGCATAATATTAAAAAATAAGGCATACAATGTTAAAAATGAGATTTTTTGAAATTGTTGTTTAGTCTACACTTAATGTTAATTCAAATTTTGTTTATATTAGGAGCTCTAAATGGAGACATTGTTGCGGGCTCTTATTTGGTGAAGTTAGAAAGATAATTCTATTAAGAAGTCGACATTGAAGAAAATTCTGAGGGATCCTGCGCAACAAGACAACCTTTAACTAGATGGTTAGATGACATCTAAGAAACTTGAAAATTGACTGTTAGAAAGTGCATGGTTGACACAGCTAAGACCTGTAAGTGACGGTTGCGTTTGTGAAAAATAAAAATGAATCAATTCAAGGAAGATATAATATTTAAACTATACGAATCAATCAACTATTGGAAAGGTATATTTTTGAATTCGCGCAAAAGTGAACTAAAGGTGCTTTTCAGTCGCTTCACGTTATTGGGACTACTAAAATATGACAAAACTCATTTTATTTGATTATAAAAAGATTAATATTTTTTAGGCTATTATGGTAATGTTTATATCAATTTAGTAATTATGAAATTCTTATATCTTATTGAAGACTAAGTTTGAATTATGTCATATCCAATGTTTAAAAGTTTTAATATTGTGTTGTGTGTTTTTATTCAGTATATATATTAATTATTATATTAATTATATCTTGTTGAGTTCACACCAACTGTGAAATAAGAAAAGCCTTCAAAAATTTAGGCTTATTTTATGCTTTATGAACTTGTGTCGCTGTATAAATAATTCGCTCTTGATATTTAATTTTTGTGGATGATAACTTTTTTTCCTAATTTAATTTTCAGATATTATGTGGTAAGTAAATTATCGTAAAAATTAAATACTTCAAATAGAAAATGAGTATTACAAATTGTGTTTTAAGTTCAAGAATCTTAAGAAAAATGTCAATAAAATGACAGAGTAAAATGATTCAAAACTTTTATTTATATTAGTTGATTACTCGTGTCATTTGAGCTTTTATTTGTAGCTATTATTAGTACTCTAACCACTATTATGTTTTAATGATTAAATTTAACTTTAATTTAAGTATCAAATATATCTAAAATTAAAATGGTTTCTATTTAAATTTATAGTAGCAGGCAAGTACATTGGTCAAGATGTAACATAACTACATAATTATATTTTCATTATTTATTTTTTGAAATAGTTTACTAGTGTTTTCCTTTAGTTCTTTACGGAAGAAAACCTTTATATTTTACAATATCTGATTCCAAAGTATATGAACAGTGTCAAATTAGATTTTCAAATATTTTTGACGGCATTTCAAACATTATTTGGTATATGTGTTATTTGCATTCCATTTTATTTATGAATTACTTAAATATAAACCAAAGTTAATGGATTTAAATGAAATAATAATTTTATAATTAGATTGTTTAAATTTATATCTATAGATATATACACTTCACATGGTCTCCTTATTGTGCATGTGAATTTACATTTGTCAAACATTTCCGAGGCTTATTTAACAAAATTTATTTTGTCGTTTCAAAAGGTATGACTTATTTTAGTCAGGTTTTTGGCTATTCATTATATAACATTTCTAATCCCTAATCCATTTTCATAAAACCTGAAAAATGCATTTACACTTTTCTAATGTTGCAGCAAAACATTTTTTGTGTAGTATTTTAGATTCAAATATTATTGAAAACTATTTATAATATATTAATTAAATGTTAAAAAATTTAATTAACTTTGAAGAAGTTTAAAAAAAACAAAAAAACAGATTATTTGATTTTTATAAACATAATGCAAACTATAGCTTTTGACAAAGTGTGAATTTATGTCACTGTTTTATTTCCCTGTATAAACCAGGTGACTTTACTTATTTACTTAATTGTATCAATGTTTTATTTTCCCATTGAGAACAGTTCACTAACCTTCCTGTATCAAACTCTAGTACCTCACTATACTTGTGTTAAAAATAAAGTGGTTTTTAAAACACCATCTCGGTATACTGGACGGAGTACACTAGTGATACTGGTTCCGGTATCATACCGGAATAAATTTTATACCGGCTTATGAAACACCGGTCTCGGTATGATACTGGTTCCGGTATCATACTGGAATTAATTTTATACCGGCTTTTGAAACACTGGTCCCGGTATGATGCTGGTTCTGGTATCATACCGGGATTAATTTGATGCCGGCTTATGAAACACCGGTTCCGGTATGATTCTGGATCCGGTATAATACCGGATCCAGTATCATACCGGAACCGGTGTTTCATAAGCCGGTATAATTTTTTTTATACCGGGAATTTTTTCCAATAGGGAATCACTCTAAAATAAATTGCAAAAGGGTTTAATAAAGCTTCTCGGGGATAATTTCTTCTTGGTATCCAACGGGAACAGTGACCGTTTGGAATAAAATTACATGTCTGAAGAACTTCCGAAATAGATGGCGCGCATATCGACAGCAACACATGACCCATTACTTTCCAATTCCTTTCATATATGAATTTAATACTGCTCCGGATGATAATAATGAAAATGATGAAGGTGAGAGCGAAAAAAAAGAAGAAAAAACATCGGAAGTGAAAAAACCAGCAAAAAAAAAAAAAAAACGCAACTGATCAAGAAATGCAGAACATGAAATTCTGAAAACAATATTTATTTGCGAATGTAAACCAACAAGTAAATTAGTTAATTTGCAAACAATAGTAAATATTATGAGGGATATAGTTGAAATTGTATCTAAAAACAAAAAACGGGTAAGGATCACACATTTTTTTATAATATTTTATCTCACAAGTGTCAATTTTTGAAAAGTATGCTAGTTTTTATTTTTTATCCCGATTTTACGTTTTCCCGCTTTGCGTGTTTTTTAACGCTAGTTCGACTGAAAACGTAAAATAGCGGTTCCACTGTATATATATATATATATATATATATATATTTGTTTGTTGTTCGGTTAGGTTAAAAATTCTCTGAACTCTGTATAGTAACTTTAATGAAAGGCTTTTTTTTCCATTTGATTTGAATTCGTAACCAAAAAAAGCAGCAACAGTGAAAAATGTAACTGCCCAATTTTCACTGTTGCTGCTTGTTTTGTTACTTTTACTACAGAATTTATACTTTTTAACCAAATTTTAAAAAGCATATTAAATAAATTTATAAATAATAAATAAAAATATTACTGTTGATAAAAAATTACCGAAATAAGAAAGTTTTACAATAAATTTTTAAAAAGTACAATTATTTAAAAAAAAAAAAACCTATAAAAATGCCGAAAAAATTGAAATTTCATCGAAAACCAAGCAGGTGTACATTATTTCCTTCCTTACACTCTTGATAAAAACAATACTTATACTAAAATTAATAATTATAAAAAACACTAGCGATAAAAATAAAATAAAAACTTTATTTTCTCTATTACTGAAGAATCAAAAAGGTCAACATGTTTTAGACTTAAGCACAACGCTCTTTCTCAAGGTAACACATAAGTGATGGAAAACAGAAAAGGCTAGAAATAAAGAAAGGCACTGTTGAAAGTAAGGAAATTCAGGGAAATAAAGCAAGAAAAACTGCGGTAGTCTTGGGAACAATGGTGACATAACGAAACAAATCAGGTCATAATACATTTTCATGTGGAATACAGGCGTGGGAAAATCTAAGACCATATAATTAAGAATATAAATAAAAATAAGACTTTTTGAGAATCAAGATAAACTGATCAAAATCAAGTAAGTGGAGAACAGATTCTCTTTTATATATTTTCAATATTCCGCATCATGTATTGCGCCCTGATTAGCCCGTTTCGGTCACTATCGTCAATTCGTTTACATTAATATCTCTAGTTTTGTTTCTACCACTTTTTTCGCTGGTAACTGTGTCTTTTATTATTTCTTACCTGTTCTATTGTCATCATTATTGTGATGATGGCTTAAGAAAGTGCGTTGTGTTCGAGCACTCAAAACCTGTTGACTTTTTTTTACCATTCCAATTATGAATCAAATGCAAGTTTTTAAGTTGTTATTATGGCCACCGGCCTGTGTAGGGGTTAGGGAACTGCCCTTGCATCAGGCATGAATGTTATTTCCTTCTCTGTGCTGTCTGTCTTTACTGTGGGAGCAACGTTGGCCCACCTAATATGGTGCCCCTGAAAGAGAGGCCAACAAAACTGCCCTGTAAATGCCTGAATTGACGAAAAATGTTAACACAGGTGGGCATTGGAAAAAAAAATGTTATCGCCGACCAGGTGGCCGAGTGGTTAGCGTGCCTGACTGCGGAGCCGATGGTTGCGGGTTCGAATCTCGCTCAGGTCATGGATGTTTCTTTCTCTCTGTGTTCTATGTCCTTTCTCCTGTGTGTGATTATGTGAACGTGACCCGCCCTATAAACGGGTTTGTGGTTGTGTGATGTGGGCGACGCTGCTCCACCGCCGTGGCTTCGCCGCAGATGCCCACTGGGTAACGAGAAGAGAGTAGCAGTTCTGGCACTCCTGGCCAATGGGACAATACATCCCAAGTGCCCACCATTAAAAAAAAAATTTTATTATGTAGAACGCTTGTTCTGTTTCTAAATAAAGCTAGAAGTTCAAGTTTTTATTTTGAAATAATACTATCTGGTAATTCTCCGAATACGGTTTAAACTTTTCATGTAAAATAGATTAGTGTGTTCAATATTTTTCATGTTTTTTTAAATCTTTTATATAAAGTAAGATCACTATTATAATTTAATTTCTATTCTATTTCTTGAATGAAATTAGGAGTGCCGTTTGAAACTAATCAAGCCTCAATTTATTGGATTCAAAGTCAGGGTGCTCTGCAATGAACGTTCTTAATATGTATTTTAGAATATTTTCTAAAATTTAAGACAAAGAAGTAAAAACATCAGGCGTCACAAATTAATAATTAGCGAGAAAAACAAAACAAAGCGCTATTGAAATATGATAAATACTCTTAAGGGCGCTTGACTGAGAAGATAAAAAAAAAAAATTCTGATTGTTGCAAGAAACAAAGACAGATTAAATTGTAATAATTGGGAGCACATTTAAGTCTTAGGTTTATTTTTATAATATACAATGGTCTTGCTCAAGAGTGATTCGTCAAACTTCATATATGCAACGTATAAATTTTTAGCCTTCATTTTTGTCAAGGTTTGTAAAAAATAAGTAGTAAGAGTAATCAATGCCCCCAATAACACCCAATGGATCAGGTGCTTGACCTTTTTTGTTTTGTTTTATTTTCATTTACATATTTATCTTTATAATGCAGAAATTACCAGGGAAGTGACTGAAATTATTGAAGTTGACAACTTTCGAATAACTATTTTAATTGCTCCTAGTGTATTAAAAGCAATATTGTTAAAACTATTGTTAATTCAATGAACTTTTAAGTTCATTTATAATTATAAAACTGTAAAATTAAGTTTTGCAACAAAATTCCAGTAAATATACTCTTAGAATAAATGAATCTTTTGTTTTATTTTCTTTGTGAAGACTTTAAAATGATACATTAGCTTGGCAAAGCGCCTCAAAATATATTTAGACGATCCTAATCTCCGGAAACAATTTTATTCATTGTTAAAGCTTAAAAATGTTTTCTAATTTTATCTTGATGAAGAACGATTTAAATCTCAAACTGAATCACGGTCTAGACACTCATTAAAGCACAACACAAACTCTTTGTTTAGAAAAGTATAAAAGTAACGCATTTAACAAAATAAATGAAGTTCAAAATACCTTACTTGAGTGTAGACAGCCTAATGCAATTATTCAAAAAGTATCCATTTATAGAGAATATTCAAATCTATCTTAAATCTAGTATCTTGCTTTGTTTTCATTTTTAAAGCATTTAAACATTACTTTATATTTTTACTCACTTCCGCTTATAGAAATTATTCAAATGTTAGTATCGTCAAACTGTTTTTCTTACTTACATTTTAAAAAATTCTGACATTGTCTGTTTTATTTTTATTCATTAAAATACCAGCTAATAGAGAATATTCAAATTTATCTTAAAATTAGTATCGTTTCAAACTGCTTTCCTTGCTTTCGCTTATAAAGTATTAGAACATTGCTTTTTTAATTTTTGCCTACTAGTAGTATCCGCTGATAGAGAATATTCAAATCTATTTTAAAACCTTTCAAATAGTTTTCCTTGCTTTCACTTTTAATGCAACATTGCTTTGTTATTCTTACCCACTAGTAGTATCCGCCAATAGAGAATATTCAAATATATTAAAAAACTAATATCTGTTTTTCTTGCTTTTTGATCATTCTAACCCACTAAATTTTGCTATCAAATATATATTGCTTGCTCAGAAAGACCATGAACTGCGTGAAAATATATATTCAAGCATGCATTTTTCAAATTAAAAGGAGTTCTATTAAAGTGCATTATTAGCTGTTAATTTATTATTTCAAAACAAAGAAAGAGTTATATGAAATGGCGCAGAATGTTTCAGAATGTAAGAAAGCCCAAGTTATTATCATAGTAAATATTTCTAGAAAAAAGTTTCTATTATAACTAGGATTGGTTACTTAGTTTATCCCTAAATGTTAGATAAAATAACCAACTTCTACGCGATGAGAAATATAAAAAGGGAAACTTTATATTTAAGACTATAGTAGATTAGAGAGGAAACGAAGGATTATTCTCACAAATGCAAAATTAATCAATTTTAACTAAGCAAACTTATTACCTTTCATCCGGACGTATTAAAAAGCTGCGTTTGAAACAAAACAAAAAAAAAAAGTTGCTTTTTTACCTAAACACTTTATACGTAATTCCATTGATAAAATTTAAAATTAAAACATCCTTAAAAATAATTTATATTAAATTTATTACAAAAAAATATATATGTGTGCGTATTTTGGTAGAGTTACGTTTTATTTTTATATTTTATAACCGTCGTTGAACAGCCGACCCAACTTAATGGGTTTACGGCTACTAATGTTCAACTCCGTAGCCTTGTAATTTTTGAACCCAATCCAGAAGACAAGGGAACTCCTGGATCGAGTATTGGGAGAAATTTGCCTTCGTGGAGGACTTTTTGATGGAGCTAACCCGCATTTGCGTTACATGGAGAGGAAGACCACGAGAACCTTCCACGGTTAGCCTGACGGCAAGGGGACTCTAACCCATGATCCGTCTACCACTGAGGATATTTCACGTCAGCACTGTGGTCAGTGCAAGCCGGATGCGGAATTCATATCGACTGGGATTCGAACCCGGTTCGCCTCATTGGAAGGCGAACGCTCTATCCCCTGAGCCATCGCGGCTCCAATTAGAGTTACGTTTGAGAAGTTTTTGCACTGTAAAAAATGGATATTCAAATTTCATGAAACTTTCTTTATTTTTGACAAAACCGTTTTCTGGTATATGCGCCGGGCGAACATTTCAATAACGTGATGAAATAACTATTGTCACTCACTTCTTTGAGGAAACGAATTTCGTCAGAAGTAAAGAAATATTTCGTCATTCTATTAAAAAGGAAAAAACTCACAGAGCTTAATTTTTCTAATAATCATTTCATCGTAGGCACCATAAAGGTGAATCAATTTCCCTTTAAAACACACAAAAAAAGGCAGATTGTGCAAAGAGATAAATTGCACCCATGCCCGAAGCGAGATTCGAACCCGAGATCTTCCTAGTAAGCAGCTAACTTCTTAACCACCATTCAAGCTGGCCATCTATTCTTAGTCTAGATCGGCTAGTCTAGTTCGTTCTAGTCTTTCATTCTAATTAACACCAGAAAGACTGAAATTTAGTATATACCTATATTGCCCAAAAGCAGTCAAAATGACTGCTTTGTAAAAAAAATAAATAATGTGTAAAGAAATTTATTTAAAATTAATTTTTAATATTTCTTATATTGTTTACAGTTATATCACAAGTTATTAGCAAATATTAAAAATAAAAAAATTATATGTCGTACAAAATTCTAAGAAATTTTGTCATTATATATTTCATTGTTTTTCTAATTGAAATTAAAAGCAGTCAAAATGGCAATCTAGTGATAATAATCTCTCATAATGCACTAGAAAAAAAGGGGTTTCGAGTTGAGAAAACACTTCCGTATTTTTTTGAGAGTTTGCGCTTCACGTAATCACGTACAAATCACGTAATTTCGTAACAAAGTGATTCTCAAAATTAACGAAAAACAGCCCAAAGATTGCTGAATCGTCTAAAGTGAGAAATTTATTTTTAAGATTCTTAATTGTGATTCTAAGAGTGTGATTAAACTTGCTTTTAAAATTATAAAAAAGAGTTTCTTTTTATTAATGGTGAAACCCAATTAAAATAGAGTTATTAGTAAATGAAAAGTCACCTCTCATAACAAAGAAGAGATATATCTATTATTTGACTTTTCATCGAAATTCCAGCCGAGTCAATAATTTGATTGTTTGAATTGTTTGGCGTTAACTGTTCAGAAAAACTTGAAAGATTTTGAATATTTATGTTAATGTGTTAGCAAATGAAAAAAAAAAATATTTTTCGAACTTAAATTTCTTTCAACTGTGTTTAACTGGAGAAAAAGTTAACGATTATTTTTACTGAGAAAAGGATTATAGAGTTAATTATGAGTTTAAAAATGAAACGAAAGTAAAATATGTCTTACCACTAATGACATGAGACTCAATTGCATTTTTGAAGCCTGTGGACACACATCAGATAAATTTCTTTATCAAATAATTTTGCACACAAGCTAAAAATATGAATTTGTAAAGGTTTGATGATGACCGTTCAAAAAATTAGTAATTTCCACATAAAGGAGCCGTCATTTTAAAATTCGATTTTTCAAGAACTATTCTACCGATTTCCATCAAACTTTGTATTTTGCCATGTAAAATTATATTCTTTAAAATGATGTAAGAAGTTATATACCTTGCAATTCAAAATTTTTTTCGACTGATATTAATTAAAATTATAAAAAAAAAATTATGAAGATTTATTAAAAATTATTTTTTGCGTGGAATTATCTTTTAATAAGTAAATTTTATAATTGTGTGCAAAAACTTTTAAATTTGCTTAAAAAAGTTCCCAAGATAGGGCGACCTACGCAAAAAATAAAATTAACATTAAGTGGCCCAAACTTGGAAACACTCTCCTGGCGAAACTATTGGGACCATATTTCGCAGATTGCGGCTACCCCCTTTATTTTGTGGACCAGAAATTTGAATCCGTAAAAAAGGAAAGTTTATTCAGATCCCCATGTAGTTAATGGTGACGTACACGTTAAATCTGTCGGGTCACAAAGTTCTCCATGTTCCCTTAACGAATCAAACCTCTGAGGGTACTGAAGTGGAGATTGATCGTTCTCTGATTCAGGTCAAATTGCTATCTGTGGATGAATGAATCAGTCCTCCCATAAAGAGGCAATAACGTGTGTGTGGCAGAAGTCGTATTCTTGACCATAGGAGATGAAGCTACCGAAAATATAAGAAACTCACCCTCTGCCTTAAATTCGCTTGGTTTCACCAATCAGGCTGCTTGCTGGTATTTGCAAGAGACATTAGAAACAACAACGTTTTTGTGTCTGATTTCGTAACTTAACATATCTTGCTTGAAACAAATGATTAGCATATTTAAAGTCACCCCTTCGAACTATTAAGATTGAGTCCTAGAAGGTGAAGATCCGATCATTAGATCAAACGTTATCCAGGTTGATAAGTTTTTTATTTTGCGCACTGTACATACTTTCTATACAAACAATACCTTATATCCCAATTCCAGTCATAAAAATTCAGACATATTCTACTGTAAGTCTTTTGCAAATAACGACCTATTTTGGATTTTGTTAAGTTATTTGTTGAAAAAGACTTATTATTACACAGTGTAGGATAAAAATGAATATTTAACAATTAAATAGAGAATAATTATGGGAAGTAGATTTATTGCAAAAATCCACGCGTATATTAAAATGTAAACTAAAGAATGACACCTTTAATCAATATTAGTGTTTTGAAAAAAAAAATATTACTTGTTCTTTATATCACTGTAAAAATTAAATAAATAAAACTGAAACTTTCAATCAAAAAGAATGAACTTTTAAGAGCAAATAAAAGTTTTTGGTGCAGTTTGTTATTTAAATGACATTGTCTTTAATTATTTTTCTTTAATAAAGTTCTCCAATGCCTTTTTTAAATTTTAATCAAAATGAAGCATTCTTATACTCGAGCTCAAATTTTAAAAATCCAGTTTCTTAATGGTTTTTAATTAATTTCTTTAGCCAAGAGGAGGAACAGAATTTTCTCAACAATTGAACAAACGTTTTTACATCGATTTGCCACAGTCTAGATTAATATTTCACTAATCTAGATAAATATAGTCAACACAATCTATCTATTTTCCTTACAGGAGGGAAATATTTGCTTGCCCTGTTACTGAAGCCAAATCTAGATGCATGTCAGCAAATTTTTATCAGCACTAAAAATTGTAATTTAGAATGTTTTAACATCTCAGTGGCCGGCCAGTATAACATTTTTCTGCTTTTATCTATTTATGGACATAGCTTTAGAAAGAAAAACAGAAATCTTTTAAAAGATATAAAAACTAAGCTGTGTTAAGGCAGCTTTGAAAGAAAATTTATCGAAGGCAAATTAAAATGACAATATACTATCCTATTGCCTTTCGTCGTTACTTTAAACGCTTAATCTAAATTTATCTTTTAGAACTTTTAAATCAAATTTTACTTTTGACAAATTTTAAAGTATTCCTTAATCTATAATAAAAAAGTTAATAAGTAACTAAATAAAGTGAACTTAAATTTTTTAAAGATATTTGCATCTATGTTTTGAACATTTCCCATTATAGTAGTAAACAAAAGACAAACCCTTTAATTGCAGTAGTTAACAGTAAATTCATTTCGAAACGAAGTGCTCAAGATATACGCTCATTATGAAATTACTCTCTAATTATTTTCTCACATTCCTCTCATCAAAGATAAACGGATACGAAAGGAAAAAAAAATTATCTCGATAAATAAAACGGCGATTCAAAGTTTCTCGTATGTCATAATTTGCAAAAGAATTTCCCTCCAACGAAATAGATACCGGTACTTAGAATGGCATGAAAAAAGGCGCGAATGAAAATGATCCCTGAAATACAGATTTGTGGAGTAATTGCCCTAACTACGCAGTGCCAGTGGGGGTCTTTCCTGCTCGGAAAACCACATTTTGCCCTTATCCCCCATACCCTGCATACTTTCCTGCATGTCTAACATACCGAGCACAATCATTCAGTTACACTCTAACGCGTCCCGTATCGTGAACTAGGCACCGCAATAAGTCATCTCCCTGAAATACGTGAAACGCATTTGACTGAAGCGAAGATCTACTAGAAAGAAAGATCTGTCATCCTAACGACTACCTAGTGGAATATTTGGGGCAAGCGGAATCTCCATAGAGATGAAGGAATAACTCACATAATGGTCACGCAATCGTCGGATGAAATTCTCTTTTCTTCTTCTTTTTGTTCCCATTTATTTCAAGCTGAATTCAATTCTTTTCCCACATAGAACTAAGTCTTCTATTCGAAGAGTGTTTAGGATCAAATATTTGTGTAAGACTCATTTTAAGACGCTGGACGATTGTAAGAGGATTTCGTCTGGACCAGAAAACGATTTTCGTTTTTGCAAAATCATAGCCTATCATTCAGCGGTAACTGAAAGAGGTTATGTTATAAAATGTAACAACCGAAACAATTGGAACTAGTTCCATTTTAATGGTTTGCCTTTGAGGGAATTTATTCAGTATCGAAGGTCTATTTTTTCGGCTGGAAATTTTATGAAAAAAAGGAATGAATGTAGTTCAGCATGGAAAACTAGTGACTGCAATACTGACTATGATATTATAGTGTCATACCATTATAGACACTACTTATGTCTCAGTTTTTTTAATTACATTTAATTCTTAAATATGTAATTAGTTATCTGACCCTTTCAAAATTCTTTCAAATAATAAAAATTATTTTCATACTTAGACTTTAATTTATTTTTTATATTCGAACAAAAATATCGGAAATGAAATTCTAAAAATAGACATTCTTTATGAAACTGCTTATACATTGACATAAGTCTAGTTCATTAAAGGTTTGCCATAAAATTGTAGTGTTCCTTAAATTTTCTATTTCACCGAGTAATTTTAAATTTTACAATTTATTTTCATTATTTTTACTTGTTCTTTGATAAATCGCCAAATGATTCTTTTGCTCTGAGGAATGGCAACTGTTTTAATGGCTCTCTTAACTAGGGTATCACACTACTTCCGACAACTTTTTTTTCAAAAAATATTAATATAATGTAAAATTTTAAAAAACTAGTTTATGTATTTTATTATAAGTAAAAACTTATAAAACTAGCGAAAAAATATTATTGTTATAATTTTTAATGGCCCATTTTTAGATATAAATAAGGCATTTTTTGCATATACGCTAAACATTGTGAAAAAAATTTTATTAAATTAATTCATCAAAATGGGAGGTTTTAAGCTTTCAGAAAACTTTTTGTGTGACTTTTTATTAATATCTCTAAAAATATTTCTTTTAAAAATTCATTACTTTACAATGCAACAGAATTTCATCATTTTGAAGAAAAAAACTAGTATTTTTTTATTTATTTTTTTCAATTTGAAGTTCATCGTTTTGAATAATACGTTAGCTTATTTCGATGAGAAATTTAGATTACAAAATTCAAATGATGAAAGTCAGTCTTTTAATACAAAACGGTTATAAAATAAATAAATATATAAAAGTACTAAAATTGAAATCACTCTCGGATGGCTAAAATATATAATAAAAGCCATCACAATCTCTGCTCTCTCCTTAGTTTGATATCCTGTATGAAAATTCAAGCTCTTTGCGATAGAACATTTTAACGAAGATACCCTCGCCCACTTCGAGGTTTGATCAATGTGATCCGCTTACTGACCGCTGCCAGTGATGCTTGAATTCAGTGATCTTTTGGGAATCTTAAATGGAAATTTTTCTTGGAAATCTTATAGTTAAAAAGGAACAATAAATTGAACAAAAAGAAACAATTGTTATTTGAAAGAACCCCTACTCTCCTAAAAATGGGAGATCACGTGACACGATTAAAATTACTCCCGTGTTTTAGGATCACTGTGGCTTCCATTAACTGACTATAATTTATTGATAAAATATCGAACTTGAGGTTAATAACTATCATAGAATTTTTTAATGTTTTTTTTCTCATTAAAGCTTCAGAAATTATCAATATTCGTCTTTCTTCAAAATTGTCACAAATGCGTACAAAAAAATTAACCAAATTTAATTTAATGCACTATATAACTTAATAAAATTTTTATATTTAAAGTTTCTTCGTTTCATATAATAAGTAATTAGTTCCTCGAAACCTATTAATCAAATTTCTTTTTATTGCGGAAAAATGCTTTTGAATATTAAATAACAACATAATTAATTGTTCTTTTATGTCTAAGGATATCTATATAGCTTAGACTTTTAGCCCGGATTCCTAGAGAAGGAAATGATTTACATTTTAGGCCCATGGAGTAATTGAATAAAATTGAAATTAACGTGAAATATTTTTGATAATTCCATCAGGTTTGTTTAAATTATTAAGTAATCACTCATATGATATTTAAATTAAGCAATTTTAGTGGCAAGAGAAAAAGATGCTAAGTAATTTATTTAATTTTAATACCCATGTAAAAGGAACAATATGTTGTAACAAATAAGACATATTGTAATATTCTTGAAAAATATATTATAATTTAATATATATATGCTTAAATTAATTATAAACTTAACAGCGAGAAAGGTTCAAATTTATGATAGTTGTAGTTCTGTAAAAATAAGATTCAAATTTGAAAAAAATTAATGATGTTATTTAGTGGAAGTATAATAAATACTCGTATAAAACATTTTTCATTTAACAATAATGCCTTTATACTATGATATGTGCTTTAAATTTTCCTCGAATGATTTTTAACACTTAAGCAGTTTTTTTCTAATGGTTTATATTTTGCTTTTCGGTGAAAGGTAATATAATCCTAATGTATAAAAATATGAGACTGAGTTTTTAAATGACAATTTGAAAAAAAAATCGTACAATGTTAAGAGATAGCACGTAATCTTAATAGGACTATTCTCTCTTTTTCAGAATTTTCAAAAACTGAGTACCCTTACTTTCCTAAGCAAAAATAATAATAATAATAAATACCTGTAGTAATACTGGAAAATCTCTAGGAAACTGGAAATCCATAAACTTTTCTAGTAACATTACTGCATTAAACATAGTTAACACGCAATTTACTAAGTTTATTGCAATAACTGAATATTACTAGAAAATTTATATGAAGCAGGGATTCCATAAAAATATTTAAAAACGTAACTGCAATAATCTTATTAAACATATTGTGTTTAAAATTCTATCTAAGCTTCAATACGGCATTAAAAACCATTCAGTGTTTAACTGAAAAATGATAGATCTGGATCAAACTTTGAAGCATTTGGTCTATTTATTAGATTTTATATTTTCAAAACACTATATTTGTATTTAAAAGGAGTTACTGAAAGACATCAAACACCATGATATAACTACATAAGTTTTCTAAATGACAAAAATCACACTTTATCTAAATAAACATAGTATTTCTCAATTTATTTATTGGGCAAATTTTTGCTTTGATAAGAACAAAATGGCCCTATATATAAATAAACATAGTATTTCTTAGTTTATTTATTGGGATAATTTTGCTTCTACCTTCAAAAATTGACTTCTGATCCCTATGAGAATTATTAGTTCCGATGTTTTCTCTAAGATGGTTGCTTTTATATAACAAAAACAAGTTTAAACCATTTAATTTTGACAAAACCAGCAGGGTTATCAGGTATTTTGCAGGGTTAATCTTTTTTATTTTCGTCATTTTTAGTCACATCTTCAGCCTTCGCAAAAATTTGCACACCATTTTTAATATTTATTCACTCAAAGATAGGAAAAGTGTTG
Source organism: Parasteatoda lunata (assembly GCA_949128135.1). Classification (NCBI taxonomy): domain Eukaryota; kingdom Metazoa; phylum Arthropoda; class Arachnida; order Araneae; family Theridiidae; genus Parasteatoda; species Parasteatoda lunata. Next base: position 17,945,326 of record OX421980.1, on the reverse strand, counting down.
AATGACTTACTCTTGCACTCAATTTATAAAGCTTATTAACTCAAAGATAGCTACATGAAAAGTGCTTAATATTGAATTAATTTTGCACTCAATTTATAAAGCTTATTCACTGAAACAAAGGAAAAGCGTTTATAACGAAATATATTTACACACAATTTATAAAGATTATTTATTCAAAAATAGCTACAGGAAAAGTGTTTAATAATGAATTATTTTAACACACATTTTATAAAAATTATTCATTCAAAGATAGTTTGATGAAAAGTTTTTATTAATGAATACTTTTTTCACAAAATTTATAAAGCTTATTCACTCATGGATAATTAGATGAAAAGTGTTGTGTAATGAATTATTTTCAATTTATTAATAATTGTAAAACTAAATAAAATTCTTACAACCACTCTATTTCTATGCCAATATTAGAAAAATCTGTTTAACGATTTCTGAGAAATAACTATTATTTTATAATAAAAAATCATTCCTCTTTTCAAGAAATTAATTTTTATAGTAAATTAGCAATTTTCATTTATTAAATATTTCTCTCTGCTCAGTCATTTTTGAAACAAAAGATAAACTATTGAGAGAGGGGAATAAAATCCACCACTTCTTGAGTTTTGCACAACAAAGGAAGGTAATCGTTCTTTAAATAGGCTCCGTTTAATTCTAAACTAAACTCTGCTCTTCCAGAGGTGAATTCCAAACAGTGAGGCAAAAAGAATTTCTTTTACCAGAAAAGAAAAAGGGAAAGAAAAGTGCCGTTCCGAATCGTTTCGTTCTGCATTTGGAGGGCCATTTCCCCACTTTGATGTCATCGATTTTTCTTTCTTCCATACATTGGCCCCAGAAGTGAGTTGACACGAATTGAAATAGATATCTTCAAAGGACATTATGCAAAAAAAGTTGTAACAGGCTCTTTTCTATGATATACTACTTCTAAAGAATGAAAAATGTTATTTTAAGCTTCTTTTATTTTTATTATTTTTTTTTTTTTTTTTTTTTTTTTTTTTTTTTTTGTACTTGGAAGTAAATAATGTAATGCAACGAATTTACGTTGTCTTGTTGTAAAGAGTTAAAAAACTCAGGTTTTTAAATTATTTTATGTTTAAACTTGAATTTTATAGTTTAAAAAATATATTGTGATATTGAAGAGCGATGAAAATATTATTTTATTCAACCCTACGTGTGCCATGTTTGTCAAATTATTTAGTTTTATACTTTTTTGTACATCATATCATCCAACCATGACCAAGTACCTAGCCCATTTCAGGGCACTATCTTTTAACGTCTCTAGTGCTAATACCACATAATTTTAACCCTGGTGAGGTGATGAGGACAGCGCCTGAGCTGGTACCACTCTCTTCATACTTTTACACTACAACCAAGAAGAGCACAAATTTAACGTACCCTTTGCGATACTGGTTGATTAATCGGCTGCCAAAATCATACTTACAACCCTCAAATCTTAAACCGCGGTACGCGAGAGCCATCTTTTCTTCGTTTGATAAGAAAAACTGGTTTTCTGACTGAAAACTTGAATTTTATTTATACCATTTATATAAAATATTTTCATTCTTCAAAACATAAAACTGATTATTCAATATGTAGGTAAATGGAAAAGAAGTGCTTATCGAGTATAAATGAACAAGATATATATATGGTCCATCACATTAAGACTAAACTATATTACAATCCCAGTAACCTATGACTTAAAAGAGATTAATAAAAGTTCTGTTTGACGTATTAATCAAAATTGTGATGTCGGCGGCATCGTTAAATGTTTAAAGTCACTTTCACGCTTGTCAAGCCTAGAAGGATCTCTAAAATACTTCATCAAAAACCAACAGAAGCTGAAGAGCTTTTAAGTAATTTTCCTCTCTTTTACTCCCTGAAACGGATACAGGGGTTCTTCCGATCCCCGGTAATATATCTCCGGAAATACTTGACAGCAATCTATCAGCAGGAAGGGGTTAAGGTGCGACCGCGTGCAGCCTTTGGCCAAAGGCCATTAACAATCTTATACTTGGTGAAAGGTATGGGTGGATCCAAACAACTCTAAGCAATGACTGTTGATATTTAGTAGACTACGTATGCCAGTAAGTGATCGTTATATATATATATATATATATATATATATATATATATATATATATATATATATATATATATATATATATATATATATATATATATATATATATATATATATATATATATATATATATATATATATATTGGCTCCCTCGTGAAAAAGCTGCTTTCAATCGATTTCAGCAGATTTTTCAATTCTTATAACATTGATAATTTTTTTTTAACATAAATGTATCTTAACAAAAGTCATAATCATGTGTTTTGATTTATTCATATGACTTTTTATAACCAAAATCAAACTCACTTCATAATTTATATCAACAAATGTTAGAATTTAATTTAAACCGGATATTATTATTTTGATTTGGTATTTTATATTCAAAATACAAAATGATACTGCTAATTAATATCATTTAAAACTTTAAGTTTAAAATTTTTAAGTTTAAAAAAATTTTAAAGTAAAGACTCCATCCTAGTTGTTTTGCATCAACAAAGGTTAAAATGATGAATTGGGGAAAATATTAATTGACGTAAAAACAAATGAAAGCGGACTCAAAGTTAGAATTAAAAGATTTTTATTTAAATCAGATCAAATTAATTTCAATTTGCTTACATATTACTAAGCAATATGTAAATTAATTTCTCTAGTTTTCTTGAGTACGATACGAAGTATGTTAGTACACTAAAACTCAGAAAAATCGAAAATACAGGGTGCACTCAAATTTATGGAAGAAGTCAAACTTTTTGCCAATTTAGGCTAGATTTGTCCGCTTAGAAGATAATTATCAAAATCAAAGAATAATTATTAATTTTTGCATACCCTTCTGAGCCCATAAAAGGCAGTATTGGAGAAACTTTTTAAATATTAAAAAATTAGATCACAAACGCTTTTCATTTTTTCAACACTGCGACTTTACTTCATATTAAGTTTTTTGCGCCATTTTCAGAATTACCATCAATAGCGTTGACAACAGATAGGCTAAACTTGACGAACAGCAACTGTTATAAATTAATAGAAATTATGAAAATAGTATATAATTAAATAGTGAAGCATATATGATCCTGAATTATCAGCTGTCAGGGTTTTTGTTTCTTTGACAACATTCTAGATAACAAACGACATAAAATTCAAAATCTGAACCTTTTTGGGATACAATATTAATCTTTTTTGTTTTTCCTTTTTCCAGTGATAAAAAGTGTCGAAGGAAAGTTAATATAGAATATTGTTGCTTAAATAAATTGTATCCACATTGATTTAAATTCTACCCACTCATTAGTACATTTTACTCATTTTTACAGACAACCTTCATCAATTGAATTCAAAGTTTTAAATTCTACCCACTCATTAGTACATTTTACTTATTTACAAAAACACCCTTCATCAATTGAATTCAGAGTTTTAAACTTGTAACAAAGAAAAACAAACTAGAAAGTTCTTTCTCTATCAATGCGCATCTTGAAAAATGCTCAACGGTAAAATTCTTTAACAAAGTAAAAAAGTTAAAGAATTTTCAATAAGGGAAAACAGTGAGAAGGAAAAATAAAAAGATGCATGCTTCGTTAAAAAGGTGAAGTAGATTTGCTTTGACAACTTTTTTTCCGTGAAATGTCAACTAGCAGGCGTCAGCATTAATCTATTTTCACCGTCACCAGAAAACTAACGGTTGTTTACTCAAGGACCTATGTTTTACGCGTTTTGCAATTGTGGCGTTTGTATTGCAGCTGGAGTGCTCTGATTTGTCAGTTATGGAAAGACCTTCAGCATTCAAGTCAACTAATGAGGCAATTTGTTCCAACTAATGATGACTTGATCAATCCATGTGCACACATATCCTTATTGCCGATGTGCTTGCACTGGGCAACTAATTGGCTTGCAACAGTTACGGTTGAACAAAAGATCAAATCTCATTCTCTCATATGATTTTCACACGTGATATAAGGTCATATTTCAACTCAAAAATATGATAAAGTAATTTTTTTTTTACAACCTGTATCCATGAATTGGTATTTTCGAAATTTCTTAATTAGTTATGTTTTTGTAGAAGCTCTCCAAAGAAAATAAAAAAAAGTCACAGTTTAAATACCTTATATTTGAGGAAAAGCAATGATTTTAAAGTATATATACAGCTTGCTGTAAAAAATTATCTAGACTTAAGAACGAACACATAACTTAAATATTTTAAAAGTTTATTTATTTATTTATTTTTTTAAAATCGCCAATTTAGGTACGATTTTTCCATCTAGAGGAAATCTATCAATCAATAATCATAAATTTGTGCAAATATTTTATGAGTCGAGATAAGGCAGTGTTAGAAAAACTTTTTTAAATATTGAAAAATTAAATGCTTTTAATTTTTACAAAACTGTGACTTTTCTTCATATTGACTTTATGCACCAATTTCGGAATCAGTATGGATAGTTTAGAATTAGTAGGGATAGCAACATTTTCAAAATTAACTGAATTAAAAACAGCATATTATTTTCAAAAAAGCGTTATTTCATAAAACGATAAAACGTTTAAAAAGAAAAAAGAAATAATAAAGAAATGCGCAATTTCTTTCTCTACAAAATAAACTCAAAATTTTCTTATTCCCAAAATATGTCATTAAATGTTTACTATTCTTTACCCATTTCAAATCAAATCATTTGATTCTCAAACTAATTATACAGGATGTCAAGTATTTCTCATTTTTAACTTATATTTTTAGAATTCCTTTTCAAAAAGTTAAAAGCCAGTTTAGTTGTCGGAAAAAACTGATCCAGTTCTAGCTTTTTTAGTTTTTTTTCTTCTGGCAATTCAATAAGTTTTCATTTCGTATTCCTCGTTATTCAGTTTTAATAACGTTTTTATTTTTTGTTACATAAATATTGGGAAGTATATAGAAACACGTGATAGAATGTGCAGGGGAGAACAGAACATAAATAACAAAAATCTTTTAGCCCTCGTTCGAATAACTTTTGATCGAATAATCAAATTTTCATTGAGAGGTCTTTTCTTTCAAGTACTTTTAGCTTGTTAACTCTCTCAAAATATGGAAAAATAACAGCAGCCTGGAAATAGTGATCTATACTGATTTAATCAGAAAAGTTTTCACTTTATAAAAATTAATAATATTTTTTTATTAATTTATAATTATTTTCGTATTTTTATTATTTATTAATAGTTATTTATCTTATTTATTGGTTTCATTTACTTATTATAATTTTGCTTATTTATACAAACTATTTAAGCAAACTATATGGAAATATTGTTTTAGGCTAAGTAAAAATTTCAGCTATTTATCATTTTTTTTAATAATTGAATTATAATAAGATATAATAACTTCTGCATCATTAAGTTTAAAATTTTTGCTATCATGGTTAATTTGGAAGTTTTGTATACTAAAATGAAAACTTTGAAATAAATCAATTGAGTAATTTCTGAGAATTAAAATAATAATAATAATAAATAAATAAAACAAATTCTATAAAAAGAATAATACTTTTCTTGTCTTAATTAAACCAACCTAATCAATCTTGTCCTAATTTTTTACATATCTTAATTCAAGCAACCAATATGATGTAATCATAGACCAATTTTAACAAATAATTAAATGACAAATGTTTTGAAATGCTTAACTAAAGGGTGCAGAGATTTTTAAAATTTTGAATTTCAATTTTTTTCTCCTGAGAATAATTCGAACAAACTTAGAAAATCATTGATAAAAAAGCAATAACAAAGAGAAAAATAGTTATGATTACACAGAACAGCTTAAAATGATTTTTACTGTTAAACTAATTTCAACGTCTTCTTCTAAAAATCGCTTTTCAAAAGGAGTAACAGTCATTAATAGAATAGTGTCCAGTTGTTTCTGGAAAACTTTACTGGTGAATAAAACTTAAAAAAGTTAATTTCGAAAACTTAGCTTTGTATAGATTTATAAAATAAAAACACCTTCGTTTTTTCTTATTTATTTTATTCTTAATCAAGTAGGATGTTCTTCAGGTATTCCCCTGAATCATTTATCAGGCATATTTTAAATATAACTAAAAAGAGAGAGATGGAGCGAAAGAGAGAGAGAGAAAGAAAGAGAGAGAGAAAGAATGAGAGAAAGAAAGAGAGAGAGAGAGAAAGGGAGAGAAAGAAAGAGAGAAAATACTATCGAGCTACATGATCAATCCTATTTAGAACAAAATTTTTTTTCTTTATAATCGCTGTTAATAAATTAATTTTATGCCGTGCACCAGTCTCGGAATTAACTTCCGAGACTCATCAACTCAATCATCATCAAGTAATCAGTCAACTCATGATTTAGTCATGATTTCATTTTCAAAATTTTTTATTTTACAGAAATTTTTTGTTTATTACTCTTAACAGCTTTTTTTTAAAAAAAAATAAAAGTTCTAAAAAAAAAGAAAGTTCGGAAAAAATTGTCATGTCGTTCATTAAAGAATTTTCGTCATTATATAAAACAAATATAAAAAAGTTGTTTTCAGAGGAAACTACACCATATTACTTTTAAAATCCAAATTAACAGCAACTTCACCAAAATAAACCATATTGAGTGGATTCTGGCTGTAACAACAAAGGTAACTCGCTAGGTTCAATCTAAGAATTTTTTTCTATTGCGTAGTTCGTATCTGATGAGATTTTAAATTTCAAATGTTTAACAAAATAGTTGTTTTTCAAAAGGAAAACTGCTTATAAATAATCATAACTTTACTGCTGATTTTAAAAATGTGTTTCGGAATAAAAATACGAAATTTCAACATAACACTGACTAATAGAAATAAATCTCTTTCTCACAAAAAATCATACCATTCATACCATAACTTATTCTTACGTGAAAATCTTTCAAAAAATGAAGAGGAAGTTTTGATTTCTTCAAGAAAAGAAAATCTATGTTCTTCAAATTTTAAGACGAAGACAATTAAAAACACAAATTATTTTTTTAATATTTGATGTTGAAAAACATTGCAAATCAGAAAATATGGTATTCAAACTGTTACAAAAAATTTAACAGACAATAGTGACCTATAAAAAATGGGAAACGTTATAAAAAATAACCAAATAAATTGACGTTTTTGTTGTTGAACTTCAGCACTTTGCTGATTTTAAAGATGTGCTTACAAAAATTATTTTAAATGATCGGAATAAAGCTGCAACAACAGAACTCTCTCTTTATCCCATTTTATAAAAAGCCATATTATAAATGAAAGGGAAGTTTTGATATTTTACAACCGGAGTAACTTGTATTTTCTTCCGCTAAAGGCAACATTCCCTCGGCTGGCAACAAACCCAGGAGAGGTTGGGAGTTCGATCCTGGCAGCCGATTAAACAACCAGCGTGTATACACAGCAAAGTGTGCGGTTAAAACTGTTTTTGCTGAAAGCCATGTCTTTGGTTGTGGTGTGGAAGTTTTATTTTGTAGCCGTCGGTGAACCAACTGACCTAATTTTCAGTTTACGACTACTGATATTCAACTCTGTTGCCTAGTAATTGTGAACCCAATTCAGAAGACAAGGGAACTCCTGGATAAAATGTTGGAAGAAATTTGTCTTCGTAGAGGTTTTCTTAATAGAACTTACCCGTATTTGCCTTCCATGGAGAGAAAAACCACAAAAACCTCCCACGGTTAGCCTGACGGCAAGGGGACTCTAACCCCGCCTATCACCGAAGATATTTAAGTCAACACTGTGGTCAGTGCGAGCCGTGTGGTCAGGAATTCGTATCGACCAGCCATCGCTGGGATTCGAACCCGGTGCACCTCATTGGGAGGAGAGAGCTCTATCCCCTTAGCCTTCACGGTTTTTTAGCCATCACGTTTGGAGAGAGGTCTATGTCGTTTGACCCGGAGTTCAAAATTACGGGACATCCCTGTTATGGGTCCAGCTTGGATGGGGGAGGTTGCTTGACTACATATGAAGCATTAAATTCTTAATTTAATCATTAAAAAGCAAAATAATAACGAATATTTTGGTTTGAAAAAATTTTCAAAATTAAAAAAGGTTATTATTTAAACTGCAACAAAAGTAACTTGCGACAACTTTCTATTATTATTCTTTGTCATATATATAAATTTTTCATTGACTGTAATTAACAAATGCTTCTCTATAATTAATGATAATATTATTTGTTTCTGTTTCATTTCAAACTTGAAATTCACATCACCGATAATGTTACTCTTTAAACACTGATTACCGAAATTTGACACAACACACGCATCCATCACATCAATGAACCGTTCGTTTACTTAATCAGAAAAAATAATTTAAACAAAATAAATTAAAGAAAGAAAATCTCTTTTCTGTAATCAGATTCAAGGCAAGAACAATACCAACACTGTTAAAACTTAATGTGTGTCATTAGTCGTTATTGAAGTAAATACTTCTCAGCTTAAAGAGATAATTGCTGAGTTAACAGAGAAACGGAAATCACCACAGTTGGCTTTGCCCAATAAGCTTTCATGATTTTGTCTTGAAATCGTGATGTTCTTTGTCATTAGGAACTTAACTCAAATGGCGTTTGCACATGTCTGATGTTTAAAGTGAGAGTTTTTCTGAATAGTTCCCTTGTGTGCAAAAAGATGAAGGTTTTTCTTGTATTTTAAACCACACCCACTCTCTTCTTCATTCATAGATAAAAAGTAGTCGACATTGCACCTGCTTTTCTTTAAGATAGACAATCTCGAGTCACTCTTTTAATATGAGAATATGTAGTAGAATTGCGTCTTGAACGATGAAGAAACGTCATGAGAGATGTTTCCTCTTTCTGCTTCCGTAGTTACCGATTTGAGATAGAGAGGAATCAACTTGATGAGTGAAATGAAATAACCATATTTGTTTCGACTTCTGTATCTTTCAAAGCTTTATCAAATATCACACTCTCATTAGAATTTACTTCATACTTAAACGTGAATAGATAGAGGAATAAACTTATTTAGCTTGACTTCTATAAAGGAAAAATATAAAAATTCAATGTGGAAAATCTAACCTTCAAATCTTTATAAGAAACGGACTATAGTTGTAGATAAGATTTCTTTTCATCTTAGTTTTAAACAAGTAACAAAGATACAGAGGATGTTTAAAAATTGAGTGATGGGGAGGAGTTTGTAATTTGCTTATTTTTGCAGACTAGGGGGTGAGGAGGTATATGAGTAATGCTTACGTTAGACATTAAAATAAATTAAAACTTTTTTTAAGATGCAAAATGTGTGAAAAAATATTAATTGGAAAACTTCCACGTGTTTAATTAACTTCGGGGAAAGGAAGGAAAAAAAAAGGGGGGGGGGGAATTGAAGAATTTCAGAGGTCAAGAGTTTTAACCACAAAAGGAAAATGCAGAAGATTACTGAACAATGCTCTACTTCATATTTTATAAAATAAATTAAAATGTTAATTTACTTTGTGCAAAGTTACAGCTTTTATTTAAAATTAATCCTGAAATGGATTGCTACAATAAAAGTAAAAGTTAAAGCGAAAAACAAGCGCGGGTTATTGCAATTTTCATACGTAAGCATGGATGGACTTTGTGATTTGCTTAATTTTGCTGACAAGGGTACCGGGGAATCTAAAATTGTCAAGAATGTGCTTACGTAAGCCCCACACAAGTTTACAATTTTCTTTTGCTTTGTGCCACACATTTTGAAATTAAATTTTATTATATATGTTACGTTGATTTCAAATATGCATAATTTTAATATTTTAAAATTAGAACCAGCTCAAAATGCGCGCTTACGAAAATTAACGCAGCTCGAACTACGTGTTAACGAAAATGGACACAGCTCAAAATGAGTGCTTACGAAAGTGACCATTGATCGAAAATCGCGGTTAAGAAAATGAACATAGTTAATTAAGAAAATGGGGGCATTTGATGTTTAACTTTTTTTATGAGTAATATTTTTTTAAAGAGCAAACTAATGAACCAAATAAATTCGTAATATGATATAGTCCATTTGATTAAATCATTTGGTACATCTTATTAAATTAATCTTTTTTTTTTCTTCCTTTTTTAAAAAAAGTCTTTGAAGGTCAACAAACTATAAGAAAAATTGCTGTTAATTTTATTGCAACTTTTGATGTATTTTTTACAGCTTCGGTGTCATAACAATAAATGAAAGCATTTTTTTGCTGTGGTTTCGGTGTGGAATCGGTTGTTTCTAGGCACATTTGCCAGATAATTGAAACTATTACTGCCATCACAAATCGTTTGCTTCTTATTTTCTACCAGTATTAAAACATTCGTCGTGATTAGCTTGTAATTTTTAATTAATATTACTTAACTTTTAAGATATGGTAGGAAAGCAGGTTGAAAATCAATTGAATTCTGTTGAAGCTGATGGAATTTCCCGGAAAACAAGAAAACTTAAAAAAGAACATCTGTAATTTGAATAGTGCTGTAAGAAGAAGGTACTTAAAAAAACTAGATTTATCAATTTGTTCAAGAAAATTGTGCAGATTGTCGAGTAAGTTTTTATTTTTTTCTATAATTTTTTACTTTAAATTGTGTAAAATGCAGTGCTTGTACTAAAGATACGTTAGTTAAAACTCTTTTAAATTTCAAAAGGATTTTTTTTTTCAGAAATAAGAAGCGCGATAAAATTAAAAACGTGTTAATTACAATTTGTACTCGTGTGCAATATTATTTGAAAATATATATCTGAATTTTATATTTTATATTATATACGCTTATTTTATTGATTTTATGTCATCATAACTTGTTCTAGATTCCATCCATTTAAAGTTTTACTGTATTCTGATTGTCAAGTTTCAAGCTTGAACTCGATTCGTAATGATTTGCATATTATGAGATTGCGTATAAGATGTTAAATATATATCCTATCATCTTCTGTATTCAATAATAGAAGATATTTGGCGTCGTTATTTGTTTCAACAATATAAGCCTATTTTTTTGCTACAATATCTCGCAACTTAAACTATTTAACATATGCCATTTTCACTATGTTGAGCTTCTATATGAAGTTTTAACGCTCCAAAGTAGCTGAAATATTCCATACTAAAATGTATTGCTAAAGTATTCCTCTAATTTACTGGTAATGCCGAGAAATGCTTGGCACCGGAATCGCGATTATTACGAATAATCGAATTAAAGCAAATTTTAATAAAATGTTTCGACATTTTATTGAAAGTGTAAAATAAATGAACAATAGGATATTAATAGATATTGACTTTTTTTAAAAAAAATTTTCATTAAATAGGCTTTTACGTGTTTAGTCATGTAGTAATATGATTTACCAAAATACAAAATAAATAAATAAATAAATTATGTATATAAAAAATTATTTATCTCACAATACATATATCGAGAAAATTTCCGATAAAGTAAGTGCTTTTGAAAGACAATTTATAAAACCCACTAAAGATTGAGAACTAAATAATAAAACTGCTAAAAGATTTTTGTTTTTAATTTTAAATTAAAAATTTTCTCCTTCCGACTGATATAAAATAAAAATAGTGCTAAATGGGGAATTTATTAATTATTTTAATAATGAAAGAAAATGGTCTTGCCTTTCAAAAGAAAGAAAAATAAGGAAACTGTTTTGCTGCTCGCAGCTTCGTTCTTTTTTTTTTTTTTTTTTTTTTTTTTGTTGAAGAAAAAGTTACTTTTTATACCGAGATACGAGATGCCCTGCTCTTCCTACATAAAAATCTTTATTTTGAATTACTATAGTAACCGTATATAAAAATGCGAGTTCATTTAAAAAAGGGGAATGACAGTCAAAATATTTCGTTAATTTTTTTTTTTTTTTTTTTTCTGTTGTTGTTTTTATGCTGGATGATTTGTTTCTATGTTACTAAATACTTTGAAAAATTTAATAGGGCATACACTGATTGTAACTTTGAGAATGAGTTTTATAACCATGAAGACAAAAAAATATATATATATATAGAAATCTGTAGAATCACTAGTAATGAAAGGGAGACGAAAACACAATAACTTAGTTTGGTAGCCTGACGAAGCTTGTAGATGCTTCTGATAATCACCTTTTAACTATTCTCTGTTTTCGGTTTCGTTTTGTTAAGTAGAGTGATAAGTTAAATTTTGTTTTTTTCATGCTTTAATATTATTTTGGGTCCTCTTATGTGTTTATTCTTTTTTGCCTTACTTTCTGCTAAGGATTTTAAAAAAATATTTATCAAGGGCGGTCATTACGGAATAATATATATATTAAGTTAGTTTAAAGTCCCCCCCCCCCCCCCCCACTCAAGTCAAAAATAAACTATGCAGTTGTGTTTCCAAAAAAATATTTGTAAAATTTATGAATTTTTTGAGCAAGTACGTAAATTCATTTTATTGGAGACCAGAGAACATTTTCGTTTTTCAAACATAGATAACTAGGAGGACATACTTATGATCAGTTTCATATTGGTTTATGATATCGAATAAAAACTACAGCATTTAGCTTCAGTAAAAAAGTTGCAATTAATTTTAGAATCACTAGTCAAGCATACTACGCTAGTAGGTAATTATATACTAATTGCTGATTGCTAATATTTTTGTCTTACCATTTAGTTTATGGCATCCGAAATATATTTACTAAAATAGAAGTTTAAAATTTATTTGATATGATCTAGGGCCGTTTATTATAACAGTTTCACATCCGTAAAAGAAATTATTTTTGTTTTGATATCGCATAAAAAAGTAAATAAAGAAAGCCAAATTTGAATTTCTCTACCAAATTTGAAATACAATTTTACAAAGGATTAAAAATCACTTAATAGATCTATAAACGTCAACAAATGTATAAATGTCTATGCCTTTCACGATTGCTTTTAAAAGCAGTTTTCTGAGAAAGTTTTAAGCAGTCTCTTTATGGAATGGGGGAGGGAATATGGATTTTGACCGTCATGTTTATTGGTATCAAAATATGCATAAAAATATCAATTATACATGTATATTCAAATGATTAATACCTCTAGTTGAACAGTCGATTTATGAAATGGAGGGGGAAAATATGGATATTGACCGTCATGTTTATTGATATCATAATATGCATAAAAATATCAATTATACATGTATATGCAAATTATTAATCCCTCTAGTTGAACAGTCGCTTTATGAAATGGAGGGAAAAAATATGGATTTTACCGTCATGTTTATTGATAGCATAATATGCATAAAAATATCAATTATACATGTATATGCAAATGATTAATTCCTCTATTTGAACAGTCGCTTTATGAAATGGAGGGAAAAAATATGGATTTTGACCGTCATGTTTATTGGTATCATAATATGCATAAAAATATCAATTATGCATTAATATGCAAATGTTTAGCATAACCCTTATTTCTTCCAAACTTCAATGCGGTTAAATGCTTAATCGTGGACATTAGTAATCTAACCCTGATGTCGGTCGTAAATTCTACACCCTCTCCTTGGATAATGAGGGGGAGTAAGGTCTTTAATGATCACCGGAACGAATTTCCAAACAGCTCTAAATGCCGCCTAGTGTGACAACGACAACTTCATTTCCCATAGGAGGAGACGGCTAAATTTCTGGAACCGAACATCGGTAAAAAGGGTCATAAAGTCTCTAGAAGACTGGACTAATTGGCCTGTACTCAAGACCAAAGTCTTCTCCTTTTTGAGACACTTTTTTCCGACGGAAAACATCGAGAAAGTTCTTCCTGAAATAAATGTTCCCACGAAAGAAAAGCGTTGCACATGTGTAAGAAAATGACAAAGTGGTTGATGGAAGTGTTCGTTTTTATTTTTGGGGGTGTAAAATTTGAAGTTGGAAGGGGGTAGCGTTTCTTGACGGATTTATGTTGAGAAAGAAGATCTTATTCTAGGTCATTGGAAGCAGAAGTTTTTATTACAAATTTTTTCTTCAGTTGTAAAAGGGAGAAGATAATGTGAAGTGCATCTGTCAACCACGATTTATTTACTTATTGCTGAGTACTAAATTAGGATACTCAGGAAGTCTACAAACTTTCGTGGGGAAAGGGAAAAAAAAGATTAGTTTTAATCTAGATAACGGGAAATTTGGCACGTGCCTGTGGTTCCCGAGGACTACTGCAGAAACCGGAACTTACTGAATAACATCCGTTGGGATTTCTATCATCGCGGTAAGAGAAGTACTTCCATAATCAAGAAGTACTTTCCCAATCGGTATATAGTAGGTAAGAAGCAGTGTGTCCATTTTTCACGAATAAGAGGCACTACGCCCGGCACAACGTAGGTAAGAGGCACTAAGTACGTTTTTGCAAGTTTCTTCGCTATTTTATTTCTTTTTAACTTGTCACTAAACATTATGCTTAAAGTCTAAAATTAAAACATTAAATCAGAACCAGTAAGTTAAATACAATTATACAATTTTATCATTAGACCAGTTCCGAAGGAAAAAAAAAACCTTATGTTTGTGGCATAGTGACATTTACCACTGATGCACAGAATTTCGAGTAACACATTAATCAGCTTTACTGACAGTTTTATCAGAAATATCAATAAATGGCGTAAAAGGGAGTTCTGATCGTTTTAAATATTTCTGAAATTTTCTAAGTTTATGTATAAGAAAATAAACACTTATAACTAAATGTATAAAACAAATCTTTTTACTCTTCAAATTTCTTCAAGTTACGGATATTACTGCCGTGTCTTGCATTATATTGACTTTTGGATATTTTTTTTCCGTCTTAACATATGATACCATAAAGATTCAGAATAAAGGAATTTTTGGGTTTTTCTTATTAATCGTATATTTCCAAGGATTAGTACCCACTAACGGATATTACTGCCGTGTCTTGCATTGTATTGACTTTTGGACATTTTTTTTTCGTCTTAACATATGATACCATAAAGATTCAGAATAAAGGAATTTTTGGGTTTTTCTTATAAATCGTATATTTCCAAGGATTAGTACCCATTAACGGATATTACTGCCGTGTCTTGCATTATATTGACTTTTGGACATTTTTTTTTCGTCTTAACATATGATACCATAAAGATTCAGAATAAAGGAATTTTTGGGTTTTTCTTATTAATCGTATATTTCCAAGGATTAGTACCCACTAACGGATATTACTGCCGTGTCTTGCATTGTATTGACTTTTGGACATTTTTTTTTCGTCTTAACATATGATACCATAAAGATTCAGAATAAAGGAATTTTTGGGTTTTTCTTATAAATCGTATATTTCCAAGGATTAGTACCCATTAACGGATATTACTGCCGTGTCTTGCATTATATTGACTTTTGGACATTTTTTTTTCGTCTTAACATATGATACCATAAAGATTCAGAATAAAGGAATTTTTGGGTTTTTCTTATTAATCGTATATTTCCAAGGATTAGTACCCATTAACGGATATTACTGCCGTGTCTTGCATTATATTGACTTTTGGACATTTTTTTTCGTCTTAACATATGATACCATAAAGATTCAGAATAAAGGAATTTTTGGGTTTTTCTTATTAATCGTATATTTCCAAGGATTAGTACCCATTAACGGATATTACTGCCGTGTCTTGCATTATATTGACTTTTGGACATTTTTTTTCCGTCTTAACATATGATACCATAAAGATTCAGAATAAAGGAATTTTTGGGTTTTTCTTATTAATCGTATATTTCCAAGGATTAGTACCCATTAACGGATATTACTGCCGTGTCTTGCATTATATTGAATTTTGGACATTTTTTTTTCATCTTAACATACGATACCATAAGGATTCAGAATAAAGGAATTTTTGGGTTTTTCCTATTAATCGTATATTTCCAAGGATTAGTACCCATTAACAGCAGAAAATAGTCTTTTCAGTTGAACATTGAAACAGGAATATATATATATATATATATATATATATATATATATATATATATATATACATATATATATATATATATATATATATATATATATATATGCATATATATATATATATATATATATATATATATATATATATATATATATATATATATATATACATATATATATATATATATATATATATATATATATATATATATATATATATATATATATATATATATATATATGCACGCGTGCGTGCGTGCGTGTGTGTGTGTGTGTGTGTGTATATATATATCCACTTTTGGTTTAGCTTAATCCTGAAATCTTTATAAAAATTAATAACTTTTTCTATTTATTAATTATCAGCTACATTTTATTTACTTAAAGACCTATTACTGTATCAAAAAATACATAAACATCATAATTATTTTTTTTTTAAAATAATGATTTTAAATCCATAAAGTTATAAAATAAGACGCATTATTTATTCAGTCACGTCTAATTATGATCCTAGCTTTATAAATTTCATAGAATTTTTTTTTCAGTTTCGCGAAATAGTTTAAAATTCGATTCGCAGAATTCTTCGTTTATTTTTCTGGGGAAAAACTCATTAACTTTGGATATCTTAGCAAAGTCATTAAACGGAAAGTTTAAGAAAATATGAATTACTCTTGATATTTTAAGCTCACAAATTAATGAGATAATATAGAATGAAAACGATTATGCTTTTTAAATTATTTTAAAAAGCATTTACGGTAAAAAAAAAAATCTATTCGGTGTTTCAAAACAAATGAAATGGAATTATGATGAAGTAGATTAATTAAGAATGATGCTGGATTTCGATTCTTTAACTTTAAATTTAAAGCATAACTTACATTAATGATTCAAGTTTAGTAAAATCATTCGACTTTTGGTCAAATTTTTATTCAATTTTCAGAAAACCAATTAATTTATTAAGAAAAAATATATTTTATATGTAAAATAAAAACTTAAAATTTAAACAAATATAGAAGATTTACACTCGGATATAATGCAAAAAATTGAATTCAATTTATAAATATTTCATAACATGGTATTAGAAAGAAAATTGAAAAGTCAATTCATGTAATAACAATAAAAATAAATTTATAGCTCAAATATTATTGAAAGAGAGCAAATATATTTTACACAAAATAATTTATGAAAAGGAATATGAAATGGAAATGAATATTTAAAATTAATTATATGCTAAGAATTAAATTGATTTATGACATAAAATTAAAGATATAAAATTTTTAAGAATTTAATTCCCAATTTTTTTCCTAAAAATTTGGAAGAGTTATAAAAAAAACGCGAAAACTTAGTTTCGGTCCTTTTGCATCTAATATGCTATTAACTCTATGTAATACTCAGGGTTCAGAAACTCTAGACTTACGATGCAAGACATTTATTAATTCAGGTTCGCCAAACATATATTTAGAGGAATTCAAAACTTTAAGACGCCTTTTTTAAAAAGTGGTTTCAAATTCTTTCGACTTTTTAAATATTTACAAATACAGGATGTTCACTAAAAACCGTAACCACACTCTTACTTTCAAACGGCTGTAACTATGGTTATAAAAGTAATGTTAGTAAAGTGACTATACGACGTTATAAGATGAGATAGCTTACAGCGCCACCTGGTAAAAAATGCTGAGTTACAATTTTTGTCTCGAAACGGATTGAGAAAAAGAGATTTATGAAGTGTCGTTTTAACGGTGTTTTTCGAAATCACTCTAAAAAAAACGATGTTTTTAGAATTTTTTTGAAAATATAGTTAAATAATTTTTAATTAATTTAAATTTTAAGATTTTCACAAGTTAATGTTTTTTTTTTCTTCTCAATACAGTATTGTTGTACGAAACAATTCATTTCTTGAAAAGCTATAGAACCTTCATGAGCTGCTGCAAACAATAAGTATTTTCATGATTATTCAGAAATATTTAAAGCTGTTCTTTAAATGATAACCATGATAATATACTATTTTTGTAACCGTTCTAAATTTCTAACAGTTATTCACTGCGGTTATGTTAGGTTTGCCTTTCTTCAGCCAGCGTTCTAAATGCTTATAATGAAAATAGCTCTAAATGTCAATATGAAAAAAGATACAGTTTTGTAAAAAATAAAAGTGTTTATCTAATTTCTTTAAAAGTTTGAAACTATGCTTGTTCTCTTAAAAATATAAAACAATTTAGGATTATTAATTGGCTTCAATTCTGTTCTTGGAAGGCTCTATCGTCATATGAAATAATGCTTTGAACTGAATAATTAAGCAGTTTTCATAACTGTTGTGAATTTGTAACATCCGTTTATTCCTGTCATGCACTTTATGAAAATAGTGCAAAACGCCAGTACGAAGAAAAGCCATTGTTTTACGACAATGAAAAGCGTTTTTAATCTGATTTTTTAATACATGAAAAATGAGCCGCGATGGCTCAGGGGATAGAGCGTTCGCTTTCCTCTGAGGCGAACCGGGTTCAAATCCCAGTCGATACGAATTCCGCATCCAGCTTGCAACGACCACAGTGCTGACGCGAAATATCCTCAGCGGTAGACGGATCATGGGCTAGAGTCCCCTTGCCGTCAGGCTAACCCTGGGAGGGTCTCGTGGTCTTCCTCTCTATGTAACGCAAATGCGGGTTAGCTCCATCAAAAAGTCCTCCACGAAATCAAATTTCTCCCAATACTCGATTCAGGAGTTCTCTTGTCTTCTGGATTGGGTTCAAAATTACAAGGCTAGGGAGTTGAATATTAGTCGTAAACCCATAAAACTGGGTCGACTGTTTAACGACGGTTATAAAATACAAAATAAAATACACGAAAAGTAACTACAATGCTGTATTATTGAAACCCATGAAATTATGTAAAAATTTAACTATATACAGTTTTTGGGCGAGCTTCATGGTACGAGATTTTCATCGAGAACCATCAAGGTGGAAAATCTTAGCAAATTGGAAATTTTTTTAAAAAGTTTTTATCATTGTTATTAATAATATTTAGGACTTTTTTTTTTGTTGTTAATTATCGGTAATTCTTTTTTGAAAGATACAATTTAAAGTAAATATAGTTTAAAATATAGTCTGAAAGTAAATACAGTTTAAAATTAAAGCTCTGTGTCGATTTTAAGGCCCTCAAACTCTGACTTTAATTTAATTTGGTGATAGAACTTCGAGAATACCCTTAAAGAACTTTATGCTTTTTTAAAAGAAAATTTTTTATCAAAGAAAAAACCTCTCCTATTTAATGCAACAAAAAATGTAATATATTGTAAGCGAACTTCTTAAAAATAATTGCAATTTTCTTTAAATGAAACGCAATAAGAAATGATATAATGTTAGAAACATATTTTATTCAAAGTGTGACAAAGTCTTAGTGTACTATTATATTGAACCAGCGGCGAAATGCTCCCCCAAAAGATGTTAAACATGACACATGTCTAAATGCTTCAATGATTAGGATACACCTTCCCCCAAGTTCTAAACAAACCGCCACAAAGCCTATCATTGTTGTGTCTAATTAAAAGTATCTCGTATAAACCAACCGGCAAAAACTTTCCCCCCGTTTCTTAAAGATTATTCCAATAGGTTTATTATCAGAGCTATCTTGTTACAAAAAAAAAAAAAAAAAATTAGCCATTTCCGTTACATCTATTCAAACTCGTTTTCTGATTGTAAGCAATTGAAAAGATTTACTACTAATAAAATCTAGACAGATTTTAATAAGAGCCTTCCAACAATATGTTAATTATGTCTGTGATCCAATAGTTGCAATCAAAAGTGACTCAATCAATTTTTTTCCTAGCTTCTTAAAGATACAATAGATCTATTATGAGTGACATTCTGTTTTAAAAACTAATGCTATTTCCGATACATCCATTTGAACTCGTTTTCTGATTGTGAGCAATCGAAAAAAATTTACTATCTTTAAAGTACGGACGGGACGGATTTTATTTAGAGTATTGTGATTATACTTTTGTGATTTTTGTGATCCGATAGTTGCTGTCAAAAGCGATTCAATGATATGCCTGTAACTTAAAGAATAATCAAGTAGATATGCACTAGGTCTACTTCGATAAAGAGTCAGTCATTTCCGTTACATCAATTTAGACTCGTTTTCTGATGGTAAGCAATTGAAAAATTTACTACCTGAAAAATTCGGGCGGATTTTAATAGGATTCTTGTTATAATACTTTTATGACCACTGTGATTTTATCAGATAGTTGCTGTCAAAAGCGATTCAATCAATTTTTTTCTCGTTTCTTAGAGAAGAATCCAATGAGTCTCAAAAATTTCAAGCATCCTTTTTTAAGTACCTCAACTAAAGAATGCAAGTGGGTGGGAGGTTGTAGGCAGACATCAAAGAGATATCAAAATAGTAAGCAACATTCGTTTCATTTAATAAAAAGTTGCATCAATTTCATACTCAGTTTAGAGTTATAACATTTTAAACAGAGTATTTTACTTCTAAAATCTATGTGAGTTTGTTTTTTTTTTTGCCACGCTTGAGGTATTGCGAACGGTAAGTCCTAGTATACTATAGTAAAGAAAAGCAAAGTTAGGAATATTCAGATTCACTGCTTTAAAATTACTTAATAACTTCAATATGTATTACGTCGTTTTTCTAATACTTTCTATTATGATTTTGAAAGTCCTACACCATTATAAATCTCAGTCATCATTGCACCATAATATCCTTCATGTTTGTTACAACCTTAATGTTGTGCTAAGTTGTACCATATTATCGCATTTCTTAAAATTCATTATATCATACTGATTATTTTTCATGAACGGAATTATGACTTAATTTAACGCCTTAGTTAGGATTCAGCAATCTTTCACCTTATTATAGTCCATAGTTTAACCGAATTTTCTGAGAACGTAAAATGTTACCACATTTCGATCGATAGTGATCAAAGCTTTCAGAAATTGATTAATTTGTGTGCCTGAAAAATTTGTATCACCCATATTATACTGAAGAAGTTAAAAGATTGGTATGAAAATTTAAAAAAAAAAAAAATTAAACTTTCAAACTTTTCTGTACATTATGATTTGTATAAATTGACCAAACATAATACCAAACATAATATACACAATGGAAGGAATGCATTTGCTTTATGAATGCAAATGCACACTTTCTGAAACATTTCGTGGTATGAGTTGGTATTTTTAATTTATAAAATTTCCAATTTTTATAGAGAATTTCAGTTATAGTAAATGATACTCTCATATATTTATCAATGTATTTGAAGCTTTTTCACCTAGGGAAATAAAAGAAAATCCACCATTTAAGTACCTTATATTATTACGAAAAACTTTAATTTTAAACTTTATGTACCATCTTACCCTAAAGAATTGTCTAAGCTTTAGAAAGAATAAATAACTTAAATGTTTTAAAAGTTTTAAAACTTTTTTAATATCTCTAATTTGATGTAATTTTTCCACCTGGATAAAACTTATCAAAACCAAAGAATACTTGTTAATTTCTGCTAGTTTTAATGAGCCCAGATAATGCAGCATTAAAATAAATTTTTAAATATTAAAAAAAATTAGATCGCAAACACTTTTTATCTATGGAAAACTGAGTCTTTTCTTTGACTTTTTGCTCCCCTTTCCGAATTTGCAGAGCGGGCACTGACTAAAGAAAGGCTTAACTTGGCCTAAATAGTCATGAATAGTTGTTTCAAACTCAAACTGATAGCATAAACAGCAATAGTTAGCAAAAAATATGCTATTTCATGAAGACGGAGCCTTTGTAGAGTAATATCCTATCAGTGTACGTTCAGTTTTAATTTTACTTTCATGCATAAGACAGTGCAAAGTAAGATACTAAAAATTATCTTTCTAATTATCATAATTCTTGCAACAATAAATTTATTTGGCTTTTAAAGTTAGTTTTAAAAAGTTAAAAGTTAATTTTTGGTTCCAATAGGGATAAAAATAATGTATCGTTTTGAAATGAATGTTGCTTACTTTTCTTTCAAAGCTAAATCTGAGCATCTTATAAGCATTAAGCAACCAAAAGCGGAATAATAACGGAAAGTTTCGAAATCTGATTTCGATCTGTATAAGTTTCTGCCAAAAAATCCCAAAATGTCTGAGTGTTTTTTTTTTTTTTGCAGGAAATATAAGATCAAAGTTTTAGTCTTCCAGATTCAGGACCCAAAAAAAAGTAAACCTCATTTAATTAGAGATAAACAGAAGTACCATTGTTTGGTAAAAAGGGCCCTGATTCTAGAGTGGGTAGATCAATTCACCCCTTATTCTGTCCCTCAAAAGCGGAATCATCCCAAGAGATCCCCAGTGATTGGAACAACTGATGAAAAGGATACCCTTCTTATTTGTGTACCGTAATTTGTGTGGTACTCAGGGAGTTTCCCGATCACTCTACATAGTGTAGAATTGTCTGCAGTACGTCCTTTTCAATGCAATAGTTCTTTCGATTCACTTAAGCAGAAATCCTTTGAAGTGATTTTCAATCGAAGGATGACTTCAGTTATTGATCAATTTCAAAAAGAATGTTTATCTGAAAAACATTTTCTGATGCTGTTTACTGTTTTTTGAAGGCTCTGGAATATGAAATAACGTTTTTTTGTGAGTAAAATGCCATTTTCATAACTATTGTGAGTTTACATTAGTAATTCATGGCTATTATATCAGGGTTAGTCTATTTTCCAACGCTATCAATGCTAAATTTGAAAATGGAGCAAAATATCAATATAAAGAAAACCTAGAGTTTTGTGAAAAAGCAAAGTGTTTGTGATCCAGTTTTTTTTTTTTTTTTTTCCTTAACTTAACACCTTTTTCTCTTAAATTAGATATAAATATGCAACTTCTCAAAATTAATATTAATTTTGTTGAATAGATTTGTACTTGGAACTTAAAAAGTAGTTGGAAGGGGTAATCTTGAAAATATGCTTTGAAATGCTAAAGCAGCAGAACGGTTAAAATCTGAGTAAGATATAATTATTTAGGGAAAATTTTTTATAAAACTTTTAAAGTGCATCGTATACGAATGACAACTAGTGAAAAAAGTTTGATTTGAATATCTTAAAAATTTAAAAAGTTTCAGGCAATTTTCTGAGTAGTTTTTATACTTCTTAAAAGAAAGTTAAAAACGTCCAGGAGTTTTCCTGAAATTTCATTTTGTACTATTAAAAAAGATTTATTAAAAATAAGATCAGCATTGTGGGGGATCACCTCCCACAATGTATATTTTCTTTCTTTATACCATCAAAGTTTAGTTACCGGACGATTATTGTAAGGTATTATAATTTGCTATTAAATTTCGTCTTATGACACAAAATAAAATTTGTGAAAAAACCTTTATTAAGCAAAAACTGCTTAGAAAATTGCTTGACACTTTTTACATTTTTAAAATAATCAAATCAATTTTTTTTGTTAGTTGCCAAATACGATTCACTAGAAAATTATGAAAAAACTTTTTGTCATTTTTTCAGTGCATGCGTAGTATTAAAAATCCAACTTAAATGCTCAAAATTTGAGCATTTTTAGACGTCTTTTTTTTTTAAATTTTACATCGACAATTTAGTAATAAATCTTAAATTGCTCCACAAATTTTGCTTAATTCTGTTGAATATCTGTAAAGTTATAACGAAAAAGTGTAAGGCAAAAAAACTAATTTCTATAAGAATGACCATATCTCCATAAATATTTACTCTAGGTTGACAAAACTTTATGCAGTTATTTAAAATAACAACAACAAAAAAAATCGATGCAAGTTACAAGCATATTTCTTGCTTTTCTGGCAGAGGGTGCTCAAAAAATACTTGATTTCTTTCGTAATTTATTGTAGATCTCTCAAACCTCTGAAAGCGTCTCTTCCCTTATCATAGGGTTGTGTGTGTATATATATATATCTATGAATTAGCATTTTTCTTTCAAATAATTTAT
This sequence comes from Parasteatoda lunata, assembly GCA_949128135.1. NCBI lineage: Eukaryota > Metazoa > Arthropoda > Arachnida > Araneae > Theridiidae > Parasteatoda > Parasteatoda lunata. Next base: position 17,921,549 of record OX421980.1, on the reverse strand, counting down.
AGCTTTAAGGAATCAATCACTGTTTATTTTCAAAGTTGTTAGAAACTTCTAGATGTATTAAGAAAAAATAATACATACTTATAATTTATAATAAAATAAGCTTTAAAATTTCTACCTTTAAAACAATTGTACTCTATTAACTTCAAGATTAAACAAACAAGCACCAATCCGCTACATTATAACAAAGCTGCCAGGCATAATTAAAATACTCGAGTCAAATGCACAGATATTGTTTAAAAAAAAAAATTTTTAACAATAATGAGCACCTAATCTCTTTTTTTTTTTCAATTGTAGGAACGTTTCTTTACAAGAGCGTTAAAAATTTGTAGTTTTAAATACATCTTCTTACATATAAACATTCTCTAAATACACTATTCTAACAAGAAAAATATATTTTGTCGAAAGTTCGAAAAATAGAAGTAGTTCGAAAGATTGCTTTTTACTTTAACTTGTAATAGTAAACATTTTTTAAAAAAATCTAAGTTCAGGTTGTTATTTTTAAATAGAAAAAATTCACCGCAATATTTTTTTCTTTGTAATTACATTTTTCTATCGATATCAAAGAATAGTTATGACCAAAAGAAATTTTTTATATCGGTATTGGAATGGGATGATAGCCGTTCCTTAAACTCTACTTTAAACTTATGAATGAAAACTTTTTGTTGATAAAATACATTTATGTTGCTTCAATATGTTCTAAAAAAATTTTTTTACATATTTTTAAAAAACGCATCATATGCTAAAACTGACTAAAAATGTATACATTTTTTAGGTGATTTCAGAAAAGCCTTTTTTTATAGCTCCACTGAATGTTTTTATTTTAATGGACTGAAATATAAAGGATAGGAATATTTTCAAAACATTTATCCAATTCAGCATATAAAACTAATGTGATTTTCGTAATTTAAATTATTAAAAACTTTTATATTCTTAAAATGGTGTAACACAAATCTGAAATTCTTCTAAAACTTAAATTTTATTCCGATTTATCATTATTTTTAAACAATAAATCACGAAGTCAAGTTTGTCATCGTATTCCTTATATGGTTTTCTATAAGTATATAATTCAAAAAATTAATTTTAATCTGCTTCAAACTTTTGATTTTTTTCCCGTGAAAAAAATAATTTCCATTAACTCCTTAGAAGAAAATTAAATTTTTACTTACTGCATTCAAAAGATTTGGATTATCAAAATATAACATTCTTTCTCTCAATTTATTAATTGAAGCAATAAAAACTACAATCACTTAAGGATATCATCTTATATTAAACTTAATATAAATTCAACACATACATTAAAATCCTTCTCAATCTCTTCAACTTTTCCGTAAATTAAAGAAATTGCTGAAAAGCTTACAATTTAAAAATCAACCCTACTTCCAATAACAAAATTACCACCTTCCTTACTTTCCAGTCAAATAATTGAATTGGTACAAATTACTAGCTCTTAATAATTTAGCTCATTCTAAATGGTTGTCCTCATCAGCTACCTTATTTATTTGAATTTAATGCATCCTTCTTAATACTCCAGACATATAAGAAAACTAAAGAAACTGTTAAAAGCTTGCATTATGGGGCTTTATGTCAAATATCATCGATAACTAAATTGAAAATTACAGCCACAGCTTGAAGCTTCTAAATGGGAGGCAGGAAACATATATACTCCAGAAATATATACAAAACCTAGAATTTCTTGTAAAATAATACAAAAAAAATCCTAACATTTTATTGCATCAATTATTATATTTAACCATAATTAAATTAAAATCAACACCTAATTCTAATAACAAAATTACCATCTTCAAATAATTGAAGCGATAAAAATTACAATCACTTAGAAAGTCATTTTAAACGGTTCTACTTAACAAGATCCTTCTTTATTTAAATTTAAACGCATACTTCAAAATCCTTCTAAATGCTCTAGACTTTAAGAAACTGTTGAAAGCCTTCCTTTGGGATCTCAAATATCATCGATTACTAAAATGAAATAACAGCTCTAGAGTCTTCTAAATAGGAGGCGAGAGACATACAGAGCGGGCACTTTTCTTTCTATAATAGAATTATTGCAATACTGGAGGGAGATGGAATTCATTCACCAAATGCGGCTTCAGCGATCCAAAATCTTTAACAACGAAAATCATTATGGCGCTCTTCGAAGTAAAAGGAACAAAGGAACGAAAAAGAGTAAAACCGAAAATTTGATGGTGGCTGAGAAAATGCGGAAAAGGATCGAAAATATTCGCTTCTTGGTGGTGATGAAGCGTAAAAACATTAGATGGCAATTAATGAACCTCCATTTAAACATGTGCTTCACTAAGTTTAATTTCGGCGAATCCTTTTCTGCATGAGAACGTTCAGAAATAAGTAAGCTTATTTAGGAAGAGGAAAATTAAAGAGGTGACTTCATGTGGGAATTCCTCCTCTTCGAAAAAGATGAACCCCCGATGAATTGGTGAAAAACTCGGAGTTTAGAATGATATTCGGGGGAAATAGAGCAAAAAGTTATTGATTGTTTTCGATTAGAAGCCTGAAATTTACATCGATTTTGTGTTAGCTATTTTATTTTTATTTTTGATGTGTAAGCTCTGCTTAATAAGAATTATTACTCAAATAGAATGAAACTGTTTTTGCATAATATTCCTTCATTTTTTAAGTTTATTTATATAATCAAATTATTATTTCTACATAGATTCAAACGAGTGTTTTTATGCAAATTTTTAACACATTTAAATCTGTATTTTAAGCTAAAATGATGTTTGTAAGAAATAAACAAAAAGTTATTGTTTTCCATTACGTACCTGAAATTTGCATTGATTTTTTTTTTTTTTTTTTTTTTTTTTTTTTAATGTTTACCGCTTTATTTTATTTCTTTGTGGTTGAGCGTTGCTTAAAGCTAACTGTTTTTAAAAGCGATTGAAACTGTTTCAGCATGCCCAGAAATCAATGAATAATATTTGAATAATTAATTTCATTTAGTTATTCCAATTAATATATTTTATTATTTTATTATTTTATTACCCATTGCTTTTATGTTAATTTTTAACAAATTTTAAACAGTATTTTAAGCTAAAATAAAATTTATAGGAAATAGTACAAAAAAAGTCATTGTTTTCTAATTAAAAACCCGTAATTTACTAAGATTTTGTGTTACGTGCTTTCTATTGTTTTATATGCATAAACTCTGATTAATTCTAACTCTTATTTAAAGTAAAGCGGCAAAAACTTTTTTAGCATACCCAGAAATTAATAAAAATTATCAATTAAAAAAATTTGTTTAAAAATTTAAACTATGTTACATCGAAATGAATGTTTTTAAGTATATGTATAACAAATTTTAAACACTATTTTAATGATGTTTTACAATTTCGTAATGACAAAAAAATTTTAAAAAAACATAAATTTTTTAAAGCTAATTAAATTTAATTAATTTTAATAGTTGTTTCTATAAAGAGAGAACTACAAAGCATTTGAATATTTGTGGGAAAAGAAGGCTTTTTGTATCCTTATGAAAATACATTGTAAGAATACATATGTTTCATAATTAAACAAGTTCTAACTTTTCTATACATGAGATGTTTATTGTTTTTTTTTTTATTCTTAAAATAAAGATAATTATTTTATGAAAAAATTACTGCTATTGTAACTATAATGATACTACTTCTTTGAGAAACTGAACTGTAGTAATGGTTGGTTATAAACTACATATCATAGACTTATTATTTTGTTGCCACTTTACTTTGATTATATGAAACAATTGAAATATATAAAAAGACACTTCATGAATCATTTTAAAAACACTATAACATTTTTTTAAAGTATATTTCACAATACAATTATATACAATATCATACAATACAATTATATACAATTAGATTAAAATTATATACAATTTTGTTCATAGCAGTTTGTTAATAGTAGTTGTTTATAGCTATAGTATATAAGCGATATATGTCGTAAAAGACTTTCAAATAAAACTTAAAAGATATTAAATATTCAATCTAGTTTTTTTGTCCTTTTCTTAAGGAAGAAAAAGGCAATTAGATATAAAAAAAAATATAGGAGAAATATTACTATATTTTGTGCCCGAGATGCAATGGAAGAGTGCTCTATAACTCGAAGAAAGTTTAATAAATATTAAACATATGTAATTTAAAAACACAAAGCAAGCATATCTTTATAAATAAAAATATTCTTTTTTTTTCAGATTTGTATGTAGAAGGATTATTGAAACTTATTCTTAAAGTATTAAAATATAATATAAATGTTTTTTTTTTTTTTTTTAATTGTTAGTACAAAATAAAAAAACTCAATTGGTAGTTTAAAAAGGAATAGGTTTTATCCTCAAGAAGCTAAAGTTCTAAATTCAAATAAAAATATGTATATCTGAATAGAACTTATTCATGCATCATATATTCGAGTAATCACATAAAAATATATTCATTTCATATGACTTAACAAAAAATCGCATTATTCAAGACTTGTACTTTTAAAAACCGAAAAAAATGACCATATATTTGAAGTTATTGTTTGATTTTTGTAAGCATTTTAATCACATACTATGAAACATACAAGCATTTTAAACCGTATTCACAGCGGGTCCTGCTTAATATATAATTTCCATATAAATAAAATATTAAATTTTTCTGTTCTATCTATAACATATACAATATGAAGAGAGACGATATCGCGTTAATTTCTGATCTTAAGTTCAGATTTTCATGTAAACTAAGATACAATCCTAATGATTGAAGAGGCATACTTGAAATATGCTAAATAGTTAGTGCAGATAATATTTTAAATTTTAAAATCAGATGAATCTATTACTAATATTTTATAATAGTACAATAATATTTTATTGTTTTTTTTCCATTCGAAATAATAATAATAAAAATGAAAAAATTAAAATGTAATATCATGTAATGTAAATCTTTTATGAAATCCAGTATCAGTTGTGGTCTATTTATAAATGGAAGTGTAAGTGCTTGACCTGAAAAGTGTCGTATTACAGAAAAATATCAATAAATATTTTTTACAATTTATATTTTTTTCGTAAGAACTTTTAATTAAATAAATAATTAATACGAGACCAGGAATGGTAAAAAGTTAAAGCAGCAAATAAATTAAAAAAATATCTTTATACTAACTTTAATGAAAAATATTTCATGTTTAAAAATTAAAAATAAAACATTACTAGCGTTTATCCTTTCAATGTGATACACTTAATTGATATTATTTTTTTTACGAAATCCAGTATCAATTGTGCACTCCATTCAAATAGAAATGTAAATATTAGTCATAAAAAATTGCAGCGTGTTAAAATAGTTTTTTTAGCTAATTTGTTCCGAGGAGAACCTCAAAAAATATATCTTAAATTTCATAAAGTCATAGCATTAGAGTTTTAAATTAAATCAACCATATGCATGAAAAAAGAGATGAGAAAACTCTAAATGGTAAAAACAAATCCTCTTACTAAAATTAATGAAAATTATTTATTAGTTCAAATTTAAAACCATTGATTCTCTTTCCCTCCTTTTGTTGTAATCTTTCATCTGCTGTCTTTATTCGAATGAAAATGTAAGTACAAATTGTCTTGCATAAAAACTCCTGAAATGTCTCTAAAATTTCAGATTTGTTTCATTAGAATTAATTAAATATACAAATTTATGAAAACAAGGATAGGAAAAGGTAAAACAATAGATACTTGAAGCAAATCTCCATACTGAACACTCATGAAAAATAATAATTCTTACTTCAAACTTAAAAGTTAACTTTACCACTGTTACTATGATAAATATAAACAGCAAAGTTTTTGTTTTATGAAACACAGTACCAAATTTGGTATCGTAATAATGGAAAAATAAGTACTGGTCTTTAAATAATTGAAGTGAAATTTAGCAGTATTTATTAGAAAATAACTGCAGAAGTACTACGAGAAGTGCCTCTTAAATTTCATATTTCTAACATTAGAAATTTAAATTAAATATACCTCAGCTACAAATATTAAACGAGAAAAAGTAGACTCAAAAGGAACTTTTAAAATTAATAAAAATTATTTCTTATTTCAAAATTAAAAATTATCTTTGTTACTTCTTTCATATTGATACCCCTTCGTTGTTATACGTGAAACACAGCATTAACCGTGGTCTAAAGTTTGATGGAGATGTAAGTACTGGTCATGAAAAACTAAAAGGAGTTAAAGTCTTTTTTATTGGCAAATTGCTTAGGCCTTTAGGAAAAAACTCTCTGGAATATATCTCACCGCTCTACGTTGGCTGTACTTTACCTCATAAACGTCTCACATAATTATATAGACCGCAGTTACGCTTATAGGCGAAACGCGAAACAGAAAATGGTTAAGGCGGGTTCACATGCCAAAGCCAATAAATGATTTTTTGTCGCTCCCTTCTTTTACAGGGAAAAAAATAAACGAACGAAAGAGCGAACGGGAAAGAAAAGCATATCGTGGAAGAAAAGAAAGGGATAAAAAAAAAGGGAAAAAAAGGTGCTCCTCTACTAATGGAGACGGCAGAGTGAAGAGAATTTTTCCCTCGGGTAGATCCCAAAACACCATTATAGCCTCAATCGCGGCGTGACGCCGAGCCTTAGGACCGAAAATGGGGAGACTAGAGAGAATGAATGACAGGCAGACACGCGGGATAGAGATGGGGAAGAGCAAAAGGAAGCTCAAGATGAAGAAGGAACGAATGAAAGTGAGCGAAGGAGTGAAAAAAGAGGATGGGGAATAAAAGGTACAAGAAAAGAATATGACATGCTAAAGCGCCTCGTAAGAGACAGCTAAAGCAAGTACTAGGGCCACCTTTAATTGGCGGGTACTATGCTACGTAATGAAACAGATGGCGTGCGCAAAGAGGTAGGCCAGGATTTTCATTCCATTTTTCTTCTTCATTTTTTCTACATATAAATGTTTTTTTTTTTTTTTTTTTTTTCTTTTTCAGTGCCAGAAAACGGAATGGAACATTTTCTTTTCACAAATGCGAAGGCGAATAGAGAGAAAAAAAAGGCTTTCCCTCCTTCATTCTTTCGGTCTTTGTGAAGTCAGCAAAGTATACGGAGCTATAAGGAGCCAAGCGCTGCGTGTAATGAGAAGAAGTGCTCGCCAAAGCGGTGGAAAAATGGCCGGTATAATAGTCGAAATTGTTTTTTAGCGTAAACTTTTTTTTTCTTAGTTCATTTTTTCCCAGGCGTGCGTGCAGGTGATTTTGCTTTCGGAAATAATGTTCAAATTACTTCCCTACTGACAATTTTTTATTCTCGTTCCTTAAGTGAATGCCCAAAATGCCAAGGAATAGGAAAAACAGGAAATAAAAGCCAACGCTAATTGATCTTTTTTTTAATAGGATCATCTAACATAAAAATTAAATTATTCTCCTTAATTTCAAATTTTTAACTTAAATGGTTTAAACATTTTGGGATTTCAATGGGAATTCGTTTCTTGATACGGATAAGGGATCTGGAAACATCTCCTTGTTTAGTATAAAGTATTTTATAGAATGTATAATTGGTATCTTTTACAAGTAATTATAACTTTTAAGCTTAGACTGTTTTTTTTTTTTTTTTTTGTTTTTTTGTTTTTTTTACAAATAGTGTTTTTGTTTATTTAATTTTTGATATCTATGATTCCACAACTTCGATTTATAAAAGAAATAATAAGTTGGACGAAACATAGCACCAAAATGTCCCATTGAAAAGGTATGAAGTATTATAAAATAACATATACTCTTAGATGAATAAATTTTATATATTGTTACTAAAAAATTCAGATTGAACGTACAATTTTCATTATTTTTTTTTTTAAACTAAATTTATCCGTTTATGTAATAGGGTATAATTTAAAATTACAAGCAACTTTTTATTTAGCGTTCCTTAGAACATTCTTCTCGAAAACGGTTATTCTTGAATCTAGATCATAACTGGCCAAAGCCTGGCACACGTGCTACAGTATGATACGGTGGATTTTAGACTGTAGGGTGTGAAGATTATGTAACCTTCAGATGCATATTCATAATCCAAAGAGCTACCACACAGTTTATAAGAAATTTTGGAAATTTGTATGAAAAAGCAATTTTCCAAAATTATTCGATTTCGCTGCCAAATATTATTGTAGGTTTGAAATAACTAATAATTTTAAACATATATTTTCTATTAGAAAAATAAAACGAAATCAAAATATCGTTCGAGTTTACCTGTCATTGTAATCTTGAATGATTACCTAAATGTATTAGCATCTTCAAGAACTAATCCTTATATAGGTGACTTAGTTTAAAAATCAACAAGCTCAAAACGTATGTTTGTACTTTGTTTTATTTATTATATTATTTTTAAAATCAGCGCGAATAAAATCCGCTATTTTCAAATATATACCATAATCAGTCTATGAATAAAATTACTTCTCTTTTCCTTACAGATTTTTTTTTTTTTTTTTTCTTTTTAAAAAGTAGAAAATGCTTTTATGCTCATTATGCTCAAGAAATGCTCATTATGCTTTTTTTTTCTTCCAAAAATGGCACTCATCCCCCTCCCAAAAAAAAACTGACGAACCCTGTTCCAGAAGTATAAAAAAAGTGCAAGATAGTTTTCAAGAATCTTGTTTCTAATTAAACACTAATTGACGGGACAACCATAGTGGGTACTTAAAGTAATTTTCTGTTGTTCTCAAAAGGTACATTTTCAAAAAAATTGGTTCAACGTTGAACCATAATATCGGTACCCTGAACCTTATTAAGCTAAAAATTTGCCGTAGAATTACTAAGGAGTTAAATTGAAACAGGTTTCTGTTCAAGTCAAACCATAGGACATGTTTCATCTTGCATCATATTATGGTTTAAAAAAGTCCAAAATTTCTGACAAAGTAATACTTTATATTAACTACATTAATTTAATAATTAAATAATATTTTGATTTATATATTAATTTAACAACTGGATTAATTTAACAACTAACTTTGAAAAACCATTTACCTCTACTTTTTATTGAAAATTCAATATGATTTGAAATATATTGAAAAGCTCAAAGTTTTGTGAAGAAATCTGTCATGAAATTTCAAAAATTTTAAACCTCTTCTTCAGAATTGTATAAACAAATTATTTAAATTATTTTACAGAGAAAATTACAAAGTTGGATAAGGAAGCAATTTTAAAAAGTCCATTTAATAGATTTATAAAAATTAGGAATTTATTTTACCCTTTCTTTTGTTCGCATAAATATCGTAAATCTTCTATTACAAAAACTATCATAATCATGTATATATCATTGAAAATGTATATTTTAAGCTTCATTACTATAAAATTGTGAATAAAAACATTATTTCTTTATTTCTTTCATTCAGATTTCATTCAGATATTGCAGAACATTTATAGTTATACTCTCTTTTATTACTATAAATTTGAATAATTTTGAGAATATTAAAATTTTATAATTAAAAATATAGCTTTTTTTCTTTTTTAATGGAATAAAAAAGTTAAAACTAAAAGAAATTCCGTTTTTTTCTTTTTTTTCTTTCTTTTTTTTTTGCACCATGTGTATAGTAAAAACATGAATAATGATTTTTTCCAAGAACCTCTTTTGAATTCCTCCTTGTATATAAGGTGTTAACCTTGATATCATTTTTAGAATCAAAAGTCATAGGTAGCAAAATAAATCATACACTAGGAATAGCCTATAAATATTCAAGCGATAAAGAAACAAAAACGATATTGAAATTGGTCAAATAACTAGTAAAAAAGGCGGGATGAGAAACATCAAAACTTGTTTAATTACCTGGTGAAATTTGAAGTCTAATAGTTGCATTTCAGCTCTTTTTTTATTTTATTTATTTATTTATTTATTTTATTTATTTGTTTATTTATTATTTTTATTATTATTTTTTTTTTTTTTTTTTGTCTTCTTCGGCAATGAAGCGGATGTTTTCAGCCTCACTTTCCTCAGTTGTCGTTCGTTAGATTTCATAGCTCTTTTCATCGCTTAAGTATTAATCCCTTTTATGAACTCTTTCTCTTTTGATCGGTCTTCACGGAACATCATAAGCAAACGTCTTTTGAGCTCCATTTTTCTGAAATTAATTTAACTTGTTTGATAACTTATATGACGAATAAGAATATTAGATTTTTTTAAGGCAAAATAGGTAAACAGTATTAACGATTCTTTTCATTTTTTTCCCTTTTTATTTTCAATTGTTTTTTAAGACACTGCTGTAGATGAAGGTAATATAGCTTATTTTTAACAAATAGTAAAATTTAAAGTATTTTATCAAAGCTATATTAAATAACATTAATTTTATGTATTTAAAGTTTTGGTTCTGCAAACTGAAAGTTAATTATTTTTGAGTATCACAAACTAAAGGAAAGTTTCCTAGTATTGAAAATCTGCAGCATAGATTTTCAGGGGGCTTTAAACGATGGTGCTGCCATCTATTGATTTATTTCTCAATTTTCAAATTTATTGCTATGCATTTTGCGATTAATTATCGTGTTCTAATATATATATATATAATGAATTACTATTTTTTTAAATTGACTTTTTATAGCATCTCCTTTAAAAGTTATGAAAAACGATAATTTCACTGGCCCTTCCTTGTAAGTTATTTATCATAAAATTTTATAACAAAATGAGAAGGTAAATTACTAATTACTTAAAGATTTAACGAGAAATCAACAAAATGTTTGAATAACGATAGATAACGTTTCGATACGATTTCAATACGGAAGTGATGCAACTACTCTTTTATTTTAGATTTAATAAAATAATATTTTCTCCTTTTTAGTTTACATAAAAACGTAGCTGTTAAGTTGAAAGTTATTCTTTTATCATTTACTTTCTTTCAGTTTTGTGGTTTAAGTCGAAATGTGCTTGAAATTTCTATTGGCGAAACATTTTTCTTGCACTATTTAGAAAATATTTGCAACTTATATTGACGTCAAGCACAGAGTTCCAGTTAAATTTGGAGAACTCGAGCTAATCTAAAATTATCGAAATATTTGTTGATAAATAAATTATGTTTACAGCTGTCATCCATCACAAAGTGTCAGTTCTTTTTTTAAACCCTTTACCTAAACATCTAAGTAGGCCAAAATTTCGGATGTAGTTCATTTATGTCGCACTAGAACTGTGCAATGGGCTATGGGCGACGGCCAGGGAAACGAGGATGATTCGAGGCCCTGAGGATGATTCGAAGACATGCCAGCGCAATTTTGATCCTCTGCGGAGAGGATGGCACTCCCGTTTCGATATTCGGATGACCTGCATGCGAAGTCGAGCACTTTACGGTAGAACAGTTTAACGAGGATCAATACCGCACACCCTCGGTCTCTACGCAGACTAATCCAAGTGGTCACACACCCGCTTACTGACGGCAGCTAGTAATGCTTGACTTCGGTGGTCTGCTGGATACCGCGTCTTAACAATCAGTTCACTGCGGGACGCCAAAATTTCGGACAGAAGAAAATTTAACTTTTTTAGTCTCACACCTGTGTACCCTCTCCCTCCAATCGCTCAAAGAGAGTGGCTAGGCAGGGCATTGGAGTTATATAGTGTAAGATTGTGGTTATTCAATGATCACATATAAATTCCGCCAAAGTTGAAATCGCCTATGGAGGCACATAACCTAACCCTTTTTCTCTTAAAAGAATTGACTGCGCTTGCTCGAGAACTCGAAACTGTGATATAATGGAACAAATTTTAGATCGCACTTCTAGCGAGTAATATCGATATCATAAGTAGAAATCGATTCTAGATATTCATTGCACAAACTTATGAGTTCTAAGCAATTTTTTTTTTTTTTTTTTTTTTTTTTTTACAAAAATATAAAAAAATGTTGGCCTCTTTCTTTTTCATTTAGTCGCAAGTACCTTGTCTTCTTGTCCAGAGGCGTATCTGTGAAAAGATGACAAATCTCGTACTGGTGCCCTTCCTAAAATATTTATATTCTATCTCTTTTTTCTATACAATACGAAATGAAAGCATTGTTTGAAGTATTTAACCCTTTTGGCAATATTGCAAAAATATTGCATTGTATTTAAATAAAGATAGTGTAAGGTCGTCGATAGCTTTGGACTGTATTGAAAGAGTTATAAGTATTCTAGGCGACTGCTTTATACAAACAAAACAATTTTATTAAAGGATGTGGCGATGGTTGGTTCATCGCGCTGCAGTTACATACAACAACTACATCTACTACTACAATTTTCTCCCCTTTTCACATACGCCCTCTGGCGTCACTTAACATTCCCCCCCGATTGAAATTCAATTACATAATTTCAATAAACAATATAACTAAATAATAGAATACATAGAACATATGAATGCTATTAGACTCATAAAAATAATGAACAACTAAATTCTGCTATGATTACAAATTGAGAACAAATACAGTAGGATAACATGTGCTGATTAATATACATATATAATTATAAACAAATTAATTCACTCAAACAGTTTCTCCTGAAAAGAATATGCATAAGAAAAACAAGTGTTTTTATTTTTTTTTTTCATTCAAGAGGTAATATACAAATGTCTCTGACATTTCTCTTGAAAATCTTACCATTAGGCATACGTACATTTACAATTCTTATTTTTCCATCCCTACCTTGAAATATTTCCACTATTCTTCCAACTGACCACTGTGTGGCAGGAAGCTGCGCATCTTTCATTAAAACAAGAGTACCTTGTTTTACATCGTCCTTACTAAATTTCCATTTGGTTCGACCCTGCAAATTATTTAAGTAATCTTTCTTCCACAATTGCCAAATTTGTTGACTAAATTTAGTTACCCTTTGCCATTTGGACAAATGAGTGTCCTTGATATCATTAAGTAGTGGTTCTTGAAGGCCATTTATTGGTCTCCCAATTATGAAGTGACCTGGACTTAATGTCCGAAAATCATCAAAGTTTGCTGACAATGGAATGAGGGGCCGGGAGTTCAATACTCCTTCTATTTCTGCTAGAATAGTTACAAATTCTTCAAGTGTCAATTTTTGGCTACCTATTACTCGTTTGAAATGAAATTTAAAAGCCTTCACCCCAGCTTCCCAAAGGCCCCCAAAATTAGGTGATTTTTGAGGTATAAATTCCCATACAATATTCTCGTTTGAGAGAAAGTTAGACAAGTTTTCATCGCGGGAAGTGACAAGTTTCAAAAGCTTTTTAATCTCAACATTTGCTCCAAAAAATGTTTTTCCATTGTCAGACATGATTTTCGAACATTTGCCTCGTCTACCAAAGAAACGTTTCAAACAAGCTATAAATCCTTGAGTGGTTAAGTCTGAAACAAAATCAAGATGTATAGCCTTTGTGCATAAGCAAATAAAAACAGCTACGTAAATCTTATTTAACACTCCTTTACGTTGATTTTTAAATTTTACTAGAAAGGGGCCACAGAAGTCAACCCCTGTCACATTAAAGACAAAATTAGGAGTGACACGTTCCCTTGGTAGATCGGCCATTATTTGTTGAACACTTACAGGCTTATTTTTAAAGCAAATCACACAAGAATGAACAATTTTACGACAATTGTTTCTGCCGTTAAGCGGCCAGAATTTCTGTCGCACTTGAAACAAGAGTGCTTGCGCACCTAAATGAAAATACTTTAAATGATAATGATACAAAATGACATCAGTTAATTTATGCTTGCTAGGCAGTACAATGGGAAATTTACTATTATTCGATAAATCAGAGTTTCTAAGTCTGCCACCAACACGAATTAGAGAATTTTCATCCAAGAATACATTTAAACAAGATAACTTACTCCTAGATGAAACTGGTTCACCTTGTTTGAGCCTTTTAAATTCCTCTTGGAACTTACCTGACTGCAATGAAAACAGAAGCCAATTTTCTGCAGGTTGGTTCTCTTCAATGGTCAAGAACCCCCCATTTCTAGATATTGGATTACGACAATTACGAATAAATCTAAAAATAAAGGATAAAATTCTAATTAGTTTAGCAAAACTGTTAGAAAGGTTAAGAATTTGTTCAAAGAAGGATCTATCATTGGTGGTAATTAAAGAAACAGATTGAATGTCATTAGGATCAGGAGCAGAGCACTTTTTCAGTTCTTCACAAGGTAGGTCAGTTTCTGGAATGTTCAGAGTCTCATCACATTTAAGAATAACTAATTCCTTTAAGAAGTCTGGTCCAGTCAACCAGGTGATATTTTCGACGAGAGATTTGCAACTAACGCCTCTAGTTACTAAGTCTGCTGGATTGTCACATCCAGCACAATGATTCCAAGATTCTCGGTCAGTGAGAGATTGAATTTCTTTAACCCTGTTTGCTACAAAGGGTTTCCACTTAAATACGGAACCTTTTATCCAATGCAATGTAATCTGAGAGTCTGTCCAATAATAAATAGAAGATATTCCTTTCCGATCTAATACCTTCTTTACTTCACGTGCAAGTCGTGAAGCAAGCAATGCGGTTATCAATTCTAGCCTAGGAAGAGAAATCCTCTTAAGGGGTGCAACACGGCTCTTGGAAGCCACTAAGTTCACAGTTACTTGATTTACTGTTTTAATTCTTAAGTATATGGCAGCACCGTAAGCCTTTGGACTAGCGTCTGCAAATGCATGCAATTCTAACTCAAAGTCTGAGTGATCAGAAATTTGAAATACGTTTCTGGGTATTTGCAAGTTAGTCAATTCAGGAATTTCCATACACCACTGCCTCCAAGTTTCTTGAATATCTGTAGGAAGCTCGTCGTCCCATGATATCTTACGCAACCATAATTCTTGGAGAAGAATCTTTAATCTGATGGTGTAAGGTGTTACTAGTCCTACGGGATCAAATATTCTACCTGCTGCTTGCAACACAAATCGTTTTGTATTTTTTCCTAAGTCAAGAAATTCCAGTAGTCCTTTAACTTCCATAGTTAAAATGTCCATTTTTGTGTCCCAGGACATCCCAAGAACTTTGTGTAACTCGTTTGGGCCTTTTGATGAGGATGAAGGAAGAGTACTGAATCCTTGTTCCTCCCACATCTGTTTTAGTGACTCGTCGTTTGAAACCCATTTACGAAGGTGCATGCTAGCATCTTTCATGATAATGTCTGCTTCCCTAGAAATTTTGAAGGCTTCAGACAAGTTATCTGCACCAGCTACAATGTCGTCGACGTAAAAGCAAGTATCAAGAATTTTTGAAGTTGTTGGATATAATTTTTTAAACTTATCATTATGGTGCTTGATAGTCGCTGAGAGCAAAAAAGGGCTTACGTTGACTCCAAATGGAAGCCTGTTAAATCTGAATACTTGCAATTGAATATTTTCAGACTTAGTGGGATCGTCTAGGGTGAAAAGGAACCTCAATGCGTCCTTATCATTTTCGTTCAATGCTATTTGCAAAAAGGCATGTTCAATGTCCGCTAGAATAGCAAATTTATTCATTCGGAAAAAGGTTAAAAGATGAAATACATTTGGATTAAGGTTCGTTCCCGTCCAGAGACAATCATTAAGTGAAAGTTCACCAACCTCACAAGAACTAGCATCAAAAACAATGCGACACTTGGTATAAACACTGTCCTTCCGGAAAACTGGGTGATGGGGTAAATAAAACACAGGTTTATCAACAGTATCTGAAGCGGATGGAACTTTCTCAATAATTCCCTTTTCTACGTAATCTTGCAATATTTCACTATATTGAATATACAATTTTTGATTTGAAGTCATGCGATTTAAAAGACCTTTAAATCGCTTAGTTGCAACAGTAAGATTATTATTCAATTCCCTCCAATCTCTTTTCCAAGGAAGAGTGATTTCATATCTTTTATTTTTATAACTAATTGTTTCCTTAAATTTGGATAGTGCTTCATCCCCCTCTAAGCATCTGGGTTCATCCTTTATTCCTAGAGACTCAAGGTCCCAAAATTTTTGCAAATCAGTTAAAGTGTGATCTTGTGATAATAAGTGACATTTGTATTCCCTACAATTATCTTTAGTGTCCAATCTTCCCGTTACAATCCAGCCGAGTACAGAGTTCTGTAAAATGACTGAACTATTTTCCAATTTTATTTGCTCGGTTCGTAATAGTTCGTAAAAAATATCTCCGCCAAGCAAGATTTGCGCACGTTGAGGCTTAAAAAAGTTAGGATTTGCATAAGTCAAATTTTGCGGAAAATTAATTTTAGAAACATCAAGCGGTTTAGCAGGGGTAAATTCAGTAATTTTAGGCACTATCAGCATTTTTATCTCTTTCTCAAAGTCTCTATTTTTAGTAGAAACAAAAGCAGAAATCGATTTATTTACATTCAAAGTAGCCCCATTAATTCCAGTTATCAATGAGTTTAATGTATTCTCCTTTAAACACAATAATTTAGCTGCATCAGCAGTAATAGCGCTTATTTCAGAACCGCTATCGAGAATACATAAAAAGGGATAAAAACATTCATTTATTCCTCGCACATAAATTAAAGCAGTTGAAAGCAAAACATTTGAGTAAGTATCATAGACATTACAACTACTTGGCGGCGCCTTCTGCCAGCTGTGAGAAAGAGCGAAAGAGGAAGTTATATTTTTCGTTTCCCCCCCACTAAAATTACTCATCTCATTATTTGCTTGATTTGAAATAATCTCAGTTAAATTAGCACAATTGGATTCTAATATTTGATTATTTTTATTTTCAACTTCGGGTTTTAAGAAATTAGCCCCATGAAGAGTTGAATGATGATTTTTAGAGCAATGTTTACATTTATACTCTAATTTTCTACATTGAGATGACATGTGTTTACCTAAACAATTAAAACACAGATGCAATTTTCTTACACTATTCAATCGCTCTTGAGCAGATAAGTCAATGAATTTTTTACACTTATATATTAAATGGTTTTGATGACACATAGAGCAAGATAAATGTTTATCATTTTGCAAAACGAAACTTTTATGCTTGGGGGTTACTTCTTGTTTCGGTTTCGAAACGGGAATACATTTTTGAACGTTTTCAAGAGCTTGAATACGTTTTAACACAAATTCAGTAAAAATTTCCCAGGTGGGTAATTCGTTACAATTTAAAGACATTTCGAATGCCTTTCTTGATTCATCGTCAAGGCGTTGCAAAACAATGTTCATTATTAGTGTCTCGGATAATTTGTTTTGTTCCAATCCAAGTTGCTTTAATGCTCTTAATTGATTAAGTAAATTATCGATTAAGTTTCTTAAATCCTTACAAGATTCAAATTTAATTTTACTTAAATTTAATAACTCAGTTATATGACTGTTTACTATCAGTCGTTTATTTTCATATCTGTTTTTTAATGCGTTAAACAAGGAAGAATAAGAGTCATCTACATTCTGTAATTGTTTTGCAGTACCAGTTAATGATGATTGAAGATAATAAAGTTTTTGAGAGTCAGTTAACTGATTATTCTCATCAATTAAGGTAGTAAACTGAGCTTTGAAGGTAAGCCAGTCAGTGTATTTACCCGAAAATTGGGGTAAAGTAATTTGAGGAAGTTTAATGTTTGCATTAGTATTCGGTTCACTCAAAACAGAATTTGAATTCAAATTTGAAGTTTGTGGAATGATTAAGTCTAAGAAGCTTACCTCAATTGCTTCTACGTTGTCCTCCATTTCCGTTAGGGAAATTTCAAAGTCTGCTAAATCTGTATCTGACAAGATACTGTAGCAATCGTTTCTAAGATCATCGATCTTCGTTTTTAGACCTCTCAAGGAGTTTAATTTAATTTCAAGGGATTTTTGATTAGGTGTTTCACCGGTAAGCACGTTCGAAAGTCTAGTAATTTGACCTTTGATGCTTGCTCGCTTCCTTGTTAGAACGACGCTAGACTCGAGCGACGTAGTAGCTTTTGTTGCAGTCGTCATGTTGACAGATTGAATTAATGCACGATTAATTCTGCTAGTTAAGCACTCCGGCGTGTACGACCAAACTGTAAGGTCGTCGATAGCTTTGGACTGTATTGAAAGAGTTATAAGTATTCTAGGCGACTGCTTTATACAAACAAAACAATTTTATTAAAGGATGTGGCGATGGTTGGTTCATCGCGCTGCAGTTACATACAACAACTACATCTACTACTACAATTTTCTCCCCTTTTCACATACGCCCTCTGGCGTCACTTAACAGATAGGTTAATAAATAAAAATTAGCTTTAATAAAATTATATCATTTTAAATATAATGCAGTCGTGTGTATTCAAAATCATCATCGATAAAATATAAAAAATCTGTTTCATCATATGTATAGAAGATTCTATTGCGTTTTTTTAGTTGTTAAAAAAATTCTGACAATTTATTTAATTAAGCACAATTATATTTTAAAATTTTACAACTATAAATTGGTAACAAAAATATTCACACACAACGAAGTAGCTCTGGGTTAAAAAAGAATTATAACATAACCGGATGCTTACCAATATTTTTAGAATTAAAACTGAATGAAATTGATTTTTTTTAAAAATCATCATGTTCTGCTAACATCAAATCAATAAAATTATCGAGCTATAATAAATTCATTAAATATAACAGTAAAAATAATTACGATTTGTTATGACAATAAATAAAATAGCTACAATCAAATTATATATTTTGGTTAATTTATTTACTATACAAGAAAAGATGCTTTAAATATAATTAGGTTTTACAAACATTATATAACATTAGATAATAAGAAAAAATATACTAGTAATTACATACCAAACTCTAGACAAAATAGTGACAATAATACATTTTTTAATGAGAAATAAAGTAGAGGAAGTTGACATTTTATTTTAAGGATATAAAGAAAAAATTAATTTTCCAAGGGTAAAAATAAGGCAGAAAGTAAAGAAATAGACCAGAATACATTCTGGTCTATTTAATAAATTAAAATATGAAAAATCCTTCGCATCAAGGGAACATATTAGAGATAAAGCAAAAAAAATAATAAAAATTATGCAGATTTGAATTATAAACTTTTAGACGTTCAGTGCACAAAAATAAATAAATAAACTGACCACTCTGAATAACTTTTGTTCTAATGATCAGATCTTCACGTTTTAGGACTCAATCTTAATGGTTCAAGGGGGTGACCTAAAATATGTTAATTAATTAGTGCAGACGATATTTAAAGTTACGAGATCAGACACTAGAATGCACTTTCTCTGAATAAATATACCATGTTTACGACGGATTCGGATTTTTGAACCCCAAAGTATAGGGGGTAGCCGCAATCCAGAAAAAATGCTCCCCATTGTTTGAAAAAGAGAGCGATTCAAATAACATAATTCGTAAAATCTCGAAAACTTAAGCAAATGGAAAAAACTTTACACAAAATTATAAAATTCGTTTATCCAACTATAGTTCTATGTAAAAAATAAAAAAAAAATAAAAAAAAAAAAAAAAAAAAAAAAACTTAAGCAAATGGAAAAAACTTTACACAAAATTATAAAATTCGTTTATCCAACTATAGTTCTATGTAAAAAAAAAAAAAAAAAAAAAAAAAAAAAAGAATTTTTAGTAAATATTTATTATTTTATTTAATAAGTGTCGGAAAAAATTTGAATTGTAAGGAATACATTTTTTTACATAATTTTTGAAGAAGGTAAATTAACATGGCAAACTGCAAAAACCTGAGTGAAATTAAACGAATAGTTCCCGAGAAATCACATTTAAATTATACAACTTTTTTAAAATTTGATTTCTCAGGAATCCGAACTCCATATTCCAGTTATATGAATTTGGACCAACCAGCATAACAACTTTTTTTTAAAAAAAACTTTTTAAAACTAATTAAATTGAAATAATTTTAAAAGTTAAGAAAGAAAACAGAGAACTATAAAGCGTTTGAATATTTGGGAAAAAAAAGGCTTTTTGTATCTTTATGAAAATACATTATAAGAATACATATGCTTCATAATTAAACAAGTTCTAATTTTTCTATGCATGAGTAATTTAAAAATACAAAGCAAGCATGTCTTTATGAATTAAAATATTCTTTTTTTTCAATTTGTATGTAGAAGAACTATTGAAAATATAATAAAAACTGTGAGTGAATAATATTTCTGTGAACAACGTCAACAACTGACGATTTGTTCCTTAATGTAACCATCTAAAAAAAAAGGGGGGGGGGGGAAATCGCATTTTTACGAGTGGTTAAACTCTAAATCTATCAATTAACGAATGGAAAGAAAAACACTTCTGCGTAGTTGGGACTATCAGCTGAACCAATGCTACGTAATATACACAAAAGTATTTACTTATTACAATTATTTTTCAAGAAACTTAATTTTTATTCCCAATAACATTTAAAATTTTAACACTCGTTCTTTTATTATTTCATCAAAACACAAATTTTAATAATAACGCATTAACGACCATTTCATTATGCAATATTTATTTTTTATTTTTTTGTTTCCAAAAAATAAAACTTCATAATATTTATTTTATCATAGAAAATAGTAAGTTTTTCTCCATTCTAAGCTTAATTCGAACTATTGTAAAGTAAATTGTAAATATGTAATTGTCCATTATCTATATAATAAACTTTACAAAAATAGTAAAATATTATTTTAACTTAATTGAGATTTTAGTGCTTTAATTCGGTCTTATTTTCCTTTTTATTAAATTTTCACCACATTTAATTTATAGCATAAATTTAAATTTTTGTAGAGCAACTTTTATAACTTTACTTCATATTATTAAGTGACTATTTTATTTAAATATATCAACGGAAAAATATTTTTTACTTAAAATTGTTGCTATTTCTTTCAAATTGATGAGAAATTACAAACTATCAACCATTAACTTCTAAATAAACTTTGTAAAAATAATTAAATGTTAATTTTAACTACTATATTTCTATCAATATATTTCACTTATTCATTTTTAAATATAAATTTCTTTAGATAATTTGAACCAAATAAGAATAAATAGTACATTGATATTAAATTAAAGCATTGTACATTGCTATTAATTAAATGAAAGCTAAAGGGACTATTTATGAGTCCCTTGCATTAAAAAATCTTTCCTTCTCAAATAACTCAGCTTCATTTTCACATTTTTCATAAATTTAGCACAAAATATTTTATTGGCCTATTAATAAGATTTTTATAACCGTCGTTGAACAGCGAACCCAATTTTGAGTTTATGACTACCAATATTCCACTCCGTAGCCATGTAATTTTGAATCCAGTCCAGAAGACAAAGGAACTCTTGGATCAAGTATTAGGAGCAATTTGCCTTAATGGAGGACTTTTTGATGGAACTAATCTGGAAAGGAAAACCACGAAACCTCCCACTGTTAGCCCACGATCCGTCTACCACTGAAGATATTTTTTGTCAGCACTGTGGTCGCAGCAAGCCGGGTGCGGAATTCGAATCCCAGCCATCGCCGGGGTTCTAACCCGGGTCACCTCATTGGCAGGCGAGCGCTCTACCCCCTGAAAAACCACGGCGCCCTAATGGTAAGATTTTATAACCTTCATTGAACAACCAGAAGAGTACGTTGAACAACGAAGAGTATTAAGTCTAATTTTAGGTTAACGGCTACTAATGCTCAACTCCGTAGCCTTGTTTTTGAACCCAATCCAGAAGACAAGGGAACTTCTTTATCATGTATTGGAATAAATTAGGCTTTTTGGAAGACTTTCTAATGTACTAACCTGCATTTGCGTTGCATAGAGAGGAAAGCCACGAAAACCTTCCACGGTTTACCTGACAGCAAGAGGACCCTAACACATGATAACACCACTAATGAGCATATTTTACGTCTGCGCTGTGATCGGTGCGAGCCAGATGCAGAATTCTTATCGACCAGCCAGCGCTGGGATTCGAACCCGGTTCACCTCATTAGAAGGCGAACGCTGTATCTCCCGCGGTTCCCAATGGTAAGTTTAAAATATTCAGTTTAGTTTAATTCAGTTCAGTTTACTTTAGTTAATTTTCAGTTCAGTTAAATTTGCAAACACCGCGTAAGAAGGGTTCTTATCGCGGTTTCTAAGATATGATAGGGTCCCTTTATCAGACGATTTCTCTCTCCTATTTCTTTGCGTGAAAGGTAGCGTAAGACATATAATTTTAGATTTTTTTAGGAGGAGGGGTAAGTTTTACCAGTTTTTTTTTTTTTTTATTTTAATTATTGACTCGTTTAAGAGTACGTAAAGAGCATTTTTCTAATTTGAGGTTTATGCATTAAAACAACGTATAAAAAGTTAACTTTTCTAGAAATTTACCAAAACAAGTCACGTGATTAAAACTATTATACGATGAAAGCTGACTTAATTTGAAAAATATTTTCAATTGGAACCATGCTTCTATAACCCTTAGATCAAAAAATTTTCAGTGTGCATTTTTTTTTTTCTTTTTTCTTTTTTTTTTATTGATTACCCCAGTATATGAAACTTAAAATTTAATTTGATTAAAAGTTTGAATACTAAGAGCATCATTTTTTAAACTTATCACTTTAATTTAGCTACGTTTTTGACATTATTAGAGATAATTGTTTTTAAAAATAATAATATTAGTAGAGGTTATCATCGCTAATAGATGTTTGAATAAAATTAACTAGAAAAATCACTAGTAAGAAAAGTAAATTTGATTAAAAAAAAATAAACATTCCCGTTGAGGATGCATCATGTATTTAAAAATTAGACTTTACTTTTGAGATTGCACATCTATATATATTTTATTTTTTTAGAAATAGAATTATATTTTTGATATTATAGTTAATAAATTATATTTTTTAAATAAAGAATTTCCTTGAGGAAAATTAAAAAAAAAAAAAACAATTTTAAATATATAGTAATTAATGTTTCTAAAAATAAATAGCGTTTTTAAAAAATATTTAAATATTTTAATTGAATATTCTTCTTAAAAAAAATTTTTTTTTAAATAAGAATATCCTTTCAAAATATAAATAATTCCATAATAATTCCACAAAAAACCAAAAAAGATTTTTGAAAATAAAAATTTCCTTAAAAATAATGTTATTATTTTTAAGAAAATAAGAATTCCTTTTAAAAAAATACTTATGTTATAAAAACAAGAAATTAAAGTGAAAAAAAAAACATTTATTTTTTAAAAATAAATATTGTTTTTAAAAATAAAATTTATAAAAAATGTGTATAAACTTTTTTATTGCTAAAAACATAATTCTGTAAGTTCTTCTTTCTGTTTCAAATATTCTAAGTGTATGACCTTGTAATCTCTTTCTTTTCCAAGAACTTTCCACAGTTCTAAGTTACATCATTTATAAAAAAATTGCTGTAAAGATTACAAACGAACTTCTCGAATATGAGGAAGAGCCTCGTCCTCACTCAATATTTTGCTCTTTATGCTTCATTGGCAATAGAGCCTTGGCGTAAAGGCTGTGATAAATAGCGCCAAGCTAGTTTACCAACTAAGCAGAAGGGAGTCATAAGAGGCTTTTAGTTTCGAGTCGAGGGGCAAGGTAGATGAACATTGGGTTGTGGGATGAAACAACTGGGTCATGAATTTTTTGGAGGCATAATACATCGGTTAATTCTATTTGAAGCCACCAGGATACGATTGAAACTTGCATAGTCATCTAAATAGAAATATACAGTTGAACCTCGATTTAACGAATTGATTGGGGTCGACAAACCCATTTGTTAAATTGAAACAATTCGTTAAATCGAATATCAATTTTTGTAAAGAGTATGGTATAAAAGTATCAAAAGCAAAATACCTTTAGATATGCAGATATGAAATAAAGTGATTATTGTTTACTACGAGCTTTAAAAATTATAAGTTATATGTTAGGAAATCAACTTTAAAATGATCTAAATTCTTTAATGCTACTTGCTCTTAAAACTTAATATATAATACATACATATACGTATTGTCACTCATTTGGGAAGAAATCCTTGATATTGTTTTGTTTTGGTTTGTTTGTTTTAACTTTCCAAAGTTCTTTGTCTATATTTTCTAACTTTATAAGAGCACCATCATCAACCTCGTGAGACAAAAAATAATTTTATAAAGTGTTCAAACTGCTTCTTGGAATGTCATCTTTTTTAATTCAATTTCCGTTTCCTTCACTGCTTTCAGAATCTTCATTCTTTTTCTGTTCACTATCGCAGATACTTAGATCTATATCGCAAGACCCATATTCTGTAAAATTTCCATCACTAGGATTACGAATTTATTACATTACGATTTTTTTTTCCTCCTGCGATTGTTGTTCGTTAAATCAAAGCTAAAAATTACCTAATTAAATTAGAACATTTTAACTCTCTTTTTGTCGGGATAGAAAAAATATTCGTTAAATTGGAGAATTCGTTGCATTGTGGTTCGACTGTAGTTAAAATTTAAGATCTTTAGGTAGTCGGAACTTTAATGAGGAAATCTCTTTGGCAATAACGTGGTAACAAAATCTGCTTGTAGCAAACAGAGATTGATTTCAACTTGTATTTTCATCCATCACAGCGATCAATTTATAATTTGAGCATTTTAAGTAGTTTGAAAATAATCAAAATTTCAATCAACAATAGATTTCCACTGGCAATTAATTCTCCGATCACGAAATTATTAAAACTTTATTAGTCGTCAGCCGAGGAGCTTCAATAGAGATTTAAGTGGTCTAACTAGACGGAAAAGCCGAAATTTTGATAGCAACATTCTATAGTTTGTCTACGGTAAAAACTCCCCCCACCACAAAGTCTGAGGCCGTCTGCTACTATGGAAACAAGAATATCAGGCAGGGTATAGCTTCTCTTCACTCTAGGGCGAACACAATAGACCAAAGAAAAAGATTCCCTTTCTCTCGCTGACCAGCACCAAAACCTATCCTAAACAGTGACCCCACACCCCTACTTGAAATAGTTTTTATCGTTACCATAGTCACCTCCACGGGTCCAGGTGAATGGCTAGGGGAGTTCTTACATTAGACAAAATATACTCTCACCGGCTCGAAAGAGAGTTAATAAAAACAGTGTAACTGTACGATTTTTAAAAAGGAGTTTCATCAAATACTGCTTTATTCCAAATTTTCATTTTTATACTTTACATAGTGTCTTGTTCAAAAGAAATGACCTGGCTTAAAATCGGCTAAATCTTAAAGAAAACAAATTACAACATTGTTGAAGGAATGTTTTTACCTGGATAAAAAAAAATCTATATAATAAATTGAAGGAGTCTGTTAAGCTCATAAAACATATTTTTACGTATCCGAATAATAAAGTAGTTTTACTACTTCTCCTCATTATCTTCATTATCATAGCAGCTTCGTTCCAGTTTTTTAAAATAAAAACATTTTTTCAAATGCTAAATTCATTTTCTTAAACACGCATTTTATAAGAAATGTCCACTTTTTAAGCTATGTCTATTTTTTTCATTCCGTGTTATGAACTGTCTTCATATTTCCAAATTCGCATTTTAAGTTAAATCGCATTATGGTCAATGTTTTAATTAGAATGTCCAAATTCGCATTTTAAGTTAAGTCGCATTTTGGTCAATGTCTTAATTAGAATGTCCAAATTCGCATTTTAAGTTAAGTCGCATTTTGGTCAATGTCTTAATTAGAATGTCCAAATTCGCATTTTAAGTTAAGTTGCATTTTGGTCAAAATCTTAATTAGAATGTTCACTAACGTAATACTGTGGAAAAAGTATCATAATTGAACTAATTTCAACAGATTTGTAATTTTTTTACTTATAAATATTTTCCTTTCCAGTTTTAAATTTTACAAACTATTTTCACTTATTTAATTAGTTTTTAAATAAAATATTTTAACTTATTTTATGTTATATATATATATATATATATATATATATATATATATATATATATATATATATATATATATATATATATATCGCTGGTTTTAGTTTTGAACCAGCGATATATATATAAATGAATCCGGTGAATATCTATATCATAAAAACAATAAAATGACTGCATCAAACATTAAATTAATACTGCAGAAAAAAAAATCGTATTGAAACGTTTCTAAAACATTTCTAATTTTTTTTTTTTTCATTTGAATATTCTTTCTGTTTAGAAATTGCTTTCACTTATACGATCTTCTAATGAAAGCTCAAAACTAATTTTCCTAAAATCACTACTCATTAGGCAGAAAGTACTTAAAAGGAAATTTCAAACAACGATTTTAAACATTTAATCATGATTTAATCTTTCTGAAAATCTTAAGAAAGCTCTTCTTGTTTGGTTATATGATCCGATTCTTATAGAAAGTATGTTATTAAAAATGCCTAAGAATATATTAGAAGCATAAAGTGGTACATTTTCACCCGCAAAGGAGATTTATTCTAATAAATGTTATGAAACGTAATCCTAAGATTATAGGTTTAGGGAGAAATGTAATTTCTTAATTATCCCCATAATCTTTGAAACTTTCGTTAAAGATGTACTGTTTCTGAAAATTTTCAAAAATATGTCATGGCCCAGCCATGAGAGAGGTAATTAACTGCTTAAAGAACAAAATTTTTGAAAGAGGAATAAACCATATTTAAAGCGATAAAAGCTTAAAATGATTACCGAAAATTATATGTTTATTAGGGAGTTAATTTAGAAGTTATTTTTAGACCAATTTTAGAAATTGCTCAGAGTTGTTATCGTAACATATTTTTTTACTTCTAAATTTTACAATAACTCTATAAAATTCATATCCTTTGAAATTAAACTCAGAAAATTCGTGGGATTTGGATGGACAGGGTAATCTGAAATAACAACCTAAGAATTTTCGTCAAAAATCAATAAAAAAAAACTATACTCCTTAGGAAACTCTTTGAGGAGTCTCATTTAAAAAATGCTTTTAAAATATAAAAAAGTATTTCTGAGGAAGCGAAATTAAAAAGATTAAAACCCTTGTAATTACATTGAGAAACAGAGAGGAGATTTTAAAACAACAGATTTCGGTTTTTTTGATCCCGCTTTTTTTAATAGTGATTTGTCAAATTTCTGTAGGGTTCTTTTTTTGCTTACATATTAGTTTGTGGCATTCAATGTATATTCTTTTTCGCTTTATTTTTGAGAATTATATGTTAAACTTGGTGATTATGGTACATCTTTTATAATACGTATTTTCTACTTTTGAAAGTTCCCCCTGTTCATTTAAAAACGCAAATTTTAATTTTTATCGATATCATTTATGAAATAAAATTTCTTAAAAACTGAAATACAAAAAAATTGTATTCTTCTACATAATTGCCGTGAACTTCTGCACTCTTCTTCCAACGTTTTGGAAATATTTTAATCCCGGCTGCATAGAAAGAAGTTGGACGTGTAGTGAACCAATTGCGCACAAAATCTTCTACCTCTTTATTAGATGATTACCATGAACTTCTACACACTTTTTCCAACGTTTTGGTTTACCCTGGTGACAGAGAAGTTGGCTGAGTAGTGAACTAGTTGCGCACAAAATCTTCTACCTCTTTATTAGATGATTACCATGAACTTCTACACACTTTTTCCAACGTTTTGGTTTACCCTGGTGACAGAGAAGTTGGCCGAGTAGTGAACTAGTTGCGCACAAAATCTTCTACCTCTTCATTAGATGAAAATCTTTCTCCCCCCAATGCCACGACCAGAAGGATGTATGGAGGATGTTCAACTGTTTCCGCGTGTCATTTCCTTGTGCTACTGCGGCTTTATGAGGTGTCTTGTTTCAGGAGCACTTTGTAAATCGGCATGCCACGTCTCTTGGACTTATTGGCTGCTTTGATTTTCTCTAAAAGTTCACATTAATAATCTGTATTACTTGTTCCTCGTTTAAGAGGAAAATCAATGTACACAACACCTAGCGAGTTCTGGAAAACATTTGAGAACACCTTTTCAGCAAATAACCGAGATTTTGCGTTGAAGCAGATTCATTTTTCTTACTCCATTCTGCACTGGAACGCTTTAATTTCAGGGGTGTAGTGATGCAACAAAAACTCATCATAAGTTATGATTGAAGTCACAAATGATTCTCCTTTTGCTTCATAGCGACTCAATAATCTTTGACTAATGTCTTTCTTTGCATCGTTTTGATTTGTGGTCAAAAATCTAGGCACACACGTTTCTGAGATTTTTCGATATTCTAAATCGCCCTCAATTATAATTTGCATACTTCCGTAACTCATCTGTGTTACAGCACTAATTTCTTAACTTTACTTCGTCAGTCATTACGTCAATTTTCTCAGTCGTAAGACTCGTTCTTGGTCGAAGAGCATGAGATAAGTTTTAAACTTCTTCACATCCTTGTTTAAATAACTTGTGCCATTAGCATAACTGAATCTTCGGCCGAGTACCATTGCCAAACTGTGTTTGTAATCTGCTCAAAATTTCAAAAGGATTGACATTTTATTTTGTTAAAAATTAATTATTATGCATTGTACAACTGCATTAGGAACGTTAGGCTCACTCATGATTGAAGTTACTAAAAATGATAATAATAACAAAGAATTAAACTTAGCCAAATAACTATTTAGACTCTATTGTTGTCATGACAATGAGAATAAAAATCTTCGACTGCAATTAAAAAAAATCTCATTTATATTTGATCCACATACGTACTACAGATAAGCTAGCCAACGTAGAAAACGTAACAAGGACGATCATGTTGTTCTTACCATGCGTAATGACCATAAAAATACCTGATTAACTCGAGTTTAAAAGAAATTGAATAAATAAGGAATAATAAAGCTCATTTACAAATAAATACTCTTAAAATGTTGTAAGAAAGAGCAGATAAAAACACAAGGACGGATTGCTTCAGTATGTGAAGAACTTTCTTCAGTATCGAAACACCGAATTAGAGTGCGAAATTCAGAGATTCAAGAAAATGAATCTCAATGTTTCTCTCTTTCTTTGGTTTTTCAAAACAGGTTTATTGGTTTATTGATACAACTTTCATTTGCAGGCTTGTGAGCTCAATTAAATATTTTCAAAACAAACACTGAAGTAGGTAGGTACTTTATTTACATCGCACTTGGATAACCATAGGATGATCTCTGACGATGATCCAAAGACGTGCCATCACAATTTTTTGATCCTCTACAGAGGAGATTCCCCCGCTTTGGTAGCCCAGCGACCAGTGCGTAAAGTCGAGCACTTTACGGTAGAACAGTTTAACGAGGACCGATACCGTGCACCCTCGGTCCCTAAGCAAGCTGATCAAAGTGGTCACCCACCCGCTTACTGACCGCAGCCAGTAATGCTTGACTTCGGTGTTCTACTGGGAACCGTGTCTTTATTAACAGTCCACTGCGGGACGACAAACATTGAGAACAGCGCACACCAAAATATTTAAAACTACTGCCATTCCTGAAAATGTAAAAAAAAGGCTACAAAAAGGGTTTAAAAAAGGTTTTTTTATTTTATTTTATAACCGTCGTTGAACAGCCGACCCAACTTAATGGGTTTACGGCTACTAATGTTCAACTCCGTAGCCTTGTAATTTTGAACCCAATCCAGAAGACAAGGGAACTCCTGGATCGAGTATTAGGAGAAATTTGCCTTCGTGGAGGACTTTTTGATGGAGCTAACCCGCATTTGCGTTACATGGAGAGGAAGACCACGAGAACCTCCCACGGTTAGCTTGACGGCAAGAGGACTCTAACCCATGATCCGTCTACCACTGAGGATATTTCACGTCAGCACTGTGGTCAGTGCAAGCCGGATGCGGAATTCGTATCGACTGGGATTCGAACCCGGTTCGCCTCATTGGAAGGCGAACGCTCTATCCCCTGAGCCATCGCGGCCGAATCGGCTTTAGCACAACTCTTTTTTTAAAAACAACCTTCCAAATCATACATCTTGTGGCCGAGCTTTCTTGTTGTACCGCCAAATGCTCTGTAACGTGGAGTGTTGAAATCCCGCCTTAACTTTGGATGTATCTTTGTAATGTCCTTCTCTAATTTACTGTAACTTGACAAGGTTTTATAGGCCGTCTTTGTAATGAGCACATAATATACCCGAATACATATGCGTAATAATAAAAGAAATTAAACAAAATAGTGAAAGTCTTCACTAAGATACATCCAGGATTATACGACTGGATTTGAACCCGCTTCCCCTACGTAACAAAACGATTGGAGGAACTGAGAGATCTCTCGGCCAGGGAGACTCATTTAAGCGTTTATGAACTTCAAGGAATGGTAGTACTTTGATTACGTCACAATAGAACAGCACAGTGGGCTATTAGCAACGGTCTGGGAAGCATCCCTGTGAATGATCCGAAGACATGCCATCACAATTTTGATTCTATACAGATTGAATGACTTCCCCGCTTTGGTTGCCCGACGACCTGCACGCGAATTCGAGCACTTTATGGTAGAACAATTTAACGAGGATCGATACCGCACACCCCTGGTTCCTTCGCAGGATAATCAAAGTGGTTATCCACCTGCTTACTAACCGCAGACGGTAAATCGTGGGGAACTGGGAACCATGTCTTACGATCAGTCCACTGTGGGTCCTGACGTTAACAATTAAATTTTTTTCATTTTAAGACTCATGCTTTTTTTATTTTTTTTTTATTTTTTTTTTTTTTAATACTGAAGTTCTTCACGAAATTTAAAGGCATTGATCCGTGACCTTTACATCGCATTACGGGACCTAAATTTCCACACCTCTTTAGCGGTCCTGATGATGGGCAAAAATAGACAACCGGAAATGTGAAAAACATATAAAATTTCAATTGTTAGCTAAATTTGTATCAACTTGTTATTGAGAAGCGATTTATTGTACTGAGATATTTTATCCGGGAGTTAATTTATTAAGAAGGTTCTTCATTTTCAAATTTATCATTTAGAAAACTTGAATAATGTTCCAACCAACTTTGAAACTAGTGTTCAGTTTTTTAATACATTTCTTCAAACGCTCTGTTTATGAAGTTAATAAATTTGTTTTACGTAAGTAAAAAGTTTCGAATTTTAATTCTTAATAATTCATTTACTTTTTAAATCAAAAAAATTTAAATAAAAAAAAGTTCAAAAAAATAAGTTCCTCTTTTGAAAAAAATAATAAACTGCTAAATAGTAGGTGTTGAATGTAGAATTTTTAATGATTTATATTTTCTTTTTATAGCTTTATTTATAACTTTTAAAATTAGTTAACAATCATGAGCTTTATCAGGAAAAAATTTTTTTGTGTTTATGTTTGTTTTGACAAGATAATTAGTTATAAGTTTATCAGCCTATAAATTTATCTCAAACCCATAATGCATTTTTATAGTTTTATATTTAATCATACTCTTCCTTCATAAAATATATGCCAGGGGCTTTAAGAAAAGCAATGCAGTAAGTTAGCTCCGCATCTTTTTAACTTATTAACTTAATCTGGTGTGCATTGTTGGCACTGTCAATTTTAAAACAACTTGTTAGTCTATTCATGTAATAAAATAATAGTTTTTTTTTTTTATGAAGTCTTATGTTTATCAGCATAATTTCAACTTTGAGAAAATAAAGTATTTTTAACAGAGCATGTGTATTATACTATTCTCACAACTTCATTTTTGTGAATTTTAGGTATTGGAAATTAACTCTTGCCTTCTGTTGCAGAAAATAATTGGAGATTAAATTTTCTATTTAGTACTTATTTTGGGGTTCTTAACTTCTTACCAACCTTAACTTAAAATTCAAAATGAACATTTTAAATGTAAATTTAAATTTTCTGGAGTAAGCGTTATATAGTCTAAGTGGATGTAGTTTTTATTCAAACTTTGCATTGATGCATTGATTGCTTCAGAGATCAAAAATAGCAAAAATGAAATTGTTAACTGTGCTATTTTTTCTCCATTAAATGGAGATAACTTGAAACAATGCCACTTAAGAACAACTTAAAAAAAAAACTCGAATAAAATCTAAATAATAGTTTCTTTATAAAAAATTTCAGTTGAAAAGAAATAATTTGATATTTAAAGATAGTGGTATGAAGAAAATAAATTGTTTGCTGAATTCTACCTAAAGAAAAAAGTAAATGGTTTTTAATGCTAAACTAATATTTAAAACCAATTTAATGAAATATTTCTAAGTATTTAATATTCTGATAAGAGCCGTGATGGCTCAAGGATAAAGTGTTCCGATGAGGTGGATGATACGAATTCTGCTTGTATCAACCACAGTGCTGACGTTAAATATCCTCAGTGGTATATGGTTGACGTGTTAGAGTTCCCTTGCAGTTAAGCTAACCGTGGAAGTTTTTCTTGGTTTCCCTCACCATGCAATGCGGGTTAGTTTCATCAAAAAGTCCTCTACGAAGGTTAAACGAGGGTTATAACTGTAACGACGGTTATAAGATAAAATATTCTGATAAGCTGCGAAAAAATTAAAATATTTAAATGGTTTAGTTATCAACTCACTCTAGAGCTACATTTAAAGAATATTGGCGACGATTATAGTTTATACTTAATGATAATCTTCAGATAATGCTGGTTCATCCGCACAATATGCCACCACTATTTAGATGGGAGGACAAACGGTGGTAGTTATCACTTGATTAATCCATTAAATTATTTTACTAATCTATTGTGTATTTGACGCAGAAGTTCATGATCTAAATTATTAAAAATATTGAATTATTTAAAATTTGAATTATTAAAATCTTAAAAATATGCAACATAAATCTCAAGATTTCTTAAATTTTAACTTCATTAAAATTCTAAAACTGTTTTTACGTAATAAATCATAAAATAAACTTCACACTTATAGTTTCGAAAATGTTTTCTTAAAATGTTTTTTATCCATTACAGGTAATAACTGTAAAGATCAGAATTATTCAAAATTTTCTGAAAATGCTTGGGATATCGACCATTATGCTTTTCAAGTTAAAAAAACAAACTTTCTCAATGATTTTATTAAAATAAATGGCGATATGGAGCTCAATGGCAGAATCGAAGGCTTAAAAAATATAAATATTATCCGTTACAGCTATTGCTACGATGACAGAGTCCTATGCATGATCGCAGAATTCGAAGCAAGTGAGTTAAGGATACATTATGATGGAATTCTAAGGCTTGCAACCATTGGTCTAAAATTTCTTGTGAGAGCTATTTTTAAGAACGTAAAAATTCAAATTAAATTCAAGATTTATCCACTCCAACGTATAACATTTTACCTTGATGAGGTAAGGATTGATGATTTGAAAACAATAGCCAGTGTTTCGGGACTGAATATAATTAGTTGGATGATTAATTTAATAATTAATTATGCCATAAAAGTAATATCTTTTATAATTCTATGCGTTATAGAGTTTCACACCAAGTGTTATTTAAATAAAACTTTTTCGAAACTTTATTTCTCTCAAGATTATGTACTAGAAAAAGTTTATAGAAAGTTGAAAAAATATACTTCAGCACGAATTGAACCTTGTTTGAACTATCTAGCTGAAATTGAAATTGCACGCGAAATATTACTTAAAAAAATCAAGTTCGAACCTACATCCCATTTTTATAATCTTGTTACTGGGCTCTTCGAGTTCAATAAAGCTTTTAACAAGGCTGTCATAGCAGACGAATTGAATGAAAGTTTTAAAGATTTCCCGTGCAATGCATTACACTTGGAAACATCTGAATTGGATCTAAGTTTTCTCCAATCAAGTGAAAGTGAATCTAACACTAGTTCTTCAATAAGTAGCAATTCTGGATTTGATAATTGTGCCCAAGAAAATACAATAAATTCGAATGAAAGTAATTCAAAAAGTGATACATACTCTACTGAAACGGTCTCCACTTT
The DNA here is from genome assembly GCA_949128135.1 of Parasteatoda lunata. NCBI lineage: Eukaryota > Metazoa > Arthropoda > Arachnida > Araneae > Theridiidae > Parasteatoda > Parasteatoda lunata. The sequence goes on along the minus strand of OX421980.1, from coordinate 17,887,921 downwards.
CAGGAGATCTAGCTCCGAAAGTGGAAATACTTATCACAATGCAGACGATTCCTGTGGTGCTGATGTCTTCCATTTGGAATCACGGCTTCAGAGTAGTTCTGATGATGAGAGTACTTTCATGAAATCTGAATTTTCATCAGAGTGAAAAAAATACGATTATCAACTAGGAGTTTGTAATGAGGAAACTTTTTACTCAAATTCCGAACATCAATGATGTCATTGTTACTCCACCTCAAAGCAACATCATTATTGAAGATATTACTCAATCTGAGAACTTCAGCGAAAAAAATATCCTTGAATTTGAAGAAATTATGCATTAAATTTTAAAGTTTCTCACTAATTGAAGCCACAGTTCATTTTGATGACGCTAAGAAATTTGGATTAAAAAACAAAATAGACAAGGCTCTATATAAGACCATCGTTTTATGATTTGAAATATCGACATCTCCAACATTTTTGCAAAAATAAAATTAAAAACTCCCATTAATAAGATGTCAGCAACCTAGTGTTTTCAAAAGGCCAACTCAATTGTTGATATATTACTTGATTTTTTGTTCTAATTTGTTTGGAATTTATATTAAAATTAAAATGTTAAAAGTTGGTAAATTTTTTTTCATTCATATATGGTAAACTATCCTGTAATTAGAACTGACACTCGAATGCTTTAAATTTAGTGTGTTCGTTAAATTTCATATTCAGCAGGCCTAAAAAGAGCATTGTTTTGCTTAAGAGGCCTTTACCCTCGCCACGTAGTACTTTAGGTTAATTTTTCGACTTGCATTTTCTTGATATTTTATTTATTTGCTAACAAAATTTTGACGCAGTATTTGACAGAAGCTTTTAAAACAAATAAAAAATAACACTTAAACGGGAGATAAGTTTTAGAACTTTTATGGAATATTCAACTATAACTAAAAATGATTCTATTTGTTTTTTAATCAATCATTTTAGTTTTTAGATTTTTTTTAAAATTAAAATTAATTCTAGTTTAAACTGATAAAAAAAACAGATTTAGATAATTCTAATGTCATTCATTGCCCAAAAGCAAAGATGTTTATCAAAAATCAAAAAACAGACAACCGTATACTATTTAACTACTTTTCAAAAAATAATAGCATAATTGTAATGGTGTAATTCTTGTCAGAAAAAAATTAAATCGAATCTATAATGCAGCACGCTTTATATCTCAAATTCTGATTGTGTGATGGCCTTTATATTTTACGGAAAATAAAAAGTGCTGACTAATAAAGGTGCATCATTTTATTAGTGAAAATTATATTAAAAAAAAAAAAAAAATTAAAAAGATATTTAGGACTTTCCATTTTGGTCTTCATCCCATCGACCCAGAATTTGATGTCGACTATTTATTGTGTTTTACATCATCTGTTTGTTTACAGTTATTGTTTTTCTTAAATATTTATTTTCAAAATATATTGAATAAAATAAGTATAATCCAAAAACAATATTGAATGTTTAGTCTCTTTGACACTAGTATTAAACTGGATAGGAAAATATTATTACTTTGCAATAATCATATGCTTGCTCTCTAACACAGATTTCTATTTAGTATCAACAAAATAAGATTGCTAAGGGTAAATAGAAATGAGCTCAAAAAGTTGAAATATAATATTAGCTATTTAAAATTTGCCTTTCGGTGAGAACAAAAAGAGGTACTTTTATGCATATCGAAAGTAATTTAGGAAATTTTGAAAAATATGAGGAAATTCGCAAAAAATCTGTTTTTTAATAACTTTAAAATTCTTTTCATGACTAATACTTTCCAAGACTGGTCTAATAACTCCTCTTTGTAGTAATTTTTGAATTACATAACATACCCATCTTGCAAGTTTAAAATAAAGTTACTTTAAACTGATGTAATGAAATTCTGTACTCTACTGTAAAATTTTCAGAATCAGCTTTTTATGTCCTCGTTTGGAATGTTCTTAAATTTTGAATTTGGGGTTTTCTTAAAGACTTCAACATGCTTAAACCTTGTTTCTTTAGCAAGTTTTTTTTTTACTACAGAGGTTGTGGAGATTCACCTTACTCATCGGAAAAAATTAAACGTCACTTAATATACCACGCTTATTCGAGTGGTTGGCAATTAATTAGTAACAGACGAGCAAAAGTATGGTACTTAGCAGACTTTTTGTTAATTAAACTGAAATATTTGTTAAAAGAGCAAGGTAAGTCAAAACTGGTCTTGGGAAGGTAACACCAGATCAGATTCCAAAATTTCATTTCTCTGTGTACATAACTACGTGTTTCTGCAACCCAGAGTTAACCTGAAGATATTCTCGATCGGAGTAACCGCACAGTTTTTATTCACGTTTTCATATTTCTATATTTATTATTGGACGATTACAATTTTTTCCGAGAACTAGAATTTTTTAAAAAAACTTGAAAGTCAATTCGATGGGTACAAACATTTAAATTTTAAAACTAGATTACGCCTCGATAAAGAAAGTGTTTGTACGCTGATTTCAACCATAGATAAAGACTTAGAACAGTCATCTACCTTAAATAATGCCCTATACCTATTAGAGCAAGTATTTCTTGCACTACTTTATTATGCTTTCAGCTTCTTCTCGGAGATTGTTTCCAGGTGAGACAGCCGACAATATGCAGAGTAAGTCTTTGAGTCAGCAATATCCTTGCTTCAATGTGTAAGGACTTTATTTTCTTCCCAAAAACAAAAGAATGTGAAATTTAGTGAGTGAAATTTAACTTGCTAACACCTACAAAGCAAATTGTTCAGCCGTAGTTGAATAATCGAACAATCACTTATGAGGAGAGAACTTTTCTTAGTTGTTATTTGTTAATTTGTTACGCATGCGCTCTGAAACTCTTGCTAACTCGAATATTTTGTCTGCTCCCCAGTCAGTTGAATTAGCGATTTCACGACAGCATGTTTTTTACTCTGGCTTTAAGAGTTTCAGAGCGCAGAGCCTTTTTCCCAAATACTTTGGAAGTTTGAAGTATGTTCTTATTAAGTTTTTATTTTAGAGTTTTTAATAAATAGTTTATTTTTGCAATTTAGTTTTATTTCGTTATTCGATGGCTCATATTAGTTTTAATTCATGTTAGTATTCCCCCACACAAATAATGACAATAAAAATTAAGCACCTGTTCAAAAGTGCAATTTCTAAATTATGTTTGTCTATCACTTACATTCAAGATAATACTCAAGCAAATACTTAAGCTATCCTAATTTACAATCATTTCTTGTAGTTAAAGTAAGAGGTCTTATATTTAATTGGAAAAAAATATGTTTTACATATTGTATAATCATCAATATATAAATAATATAGCTAATGCCTCTGTGAATGCTATTTTTTAATGCTTCTGCTTAATTTTTGTTTATTAAATGATGTAAGAAAACGTAGTGGTTGACATAGTAAGAAAAAATAAAGGCAAAATCAAAAAGCTTAAGGTTTGTAAACGTTTATCACTTTGCATTCTAATACTCAACTATTTATTCATATTTTATTACATTAAATAATTTAATTTAACATAAAAATTTTATAAAATTATTTTTACACAAAGGGAAAATACTAATTTCTCTGTTTTTAAACAATCACACATTTGCTAGTACTATATATCTTCACATAGGAATAGTTTTTAAAAAATATTTTAAAAAATATCAATGATTACCGAAACATGAAAAGTTATGTTGTAAACACGAAGCTAAATTTGAAGGTATTAACATTATTTTGAAATTTTTTCCTTCAAAATAAAATAAATTTTAAATTTATTTAGGGGGTTGATAAACTGTGTCGAACTGAACTTGTTGCACGCAGGAAGTTGGCTAATTTGGCAACAAGGACACCCCAACAAAAAGCGGTGCAAAAAGCTTTTTTTTTTTTTTTTTTTGCAAATCATATATAAATCACAAAAAATAATTAATTTGAAACTGTAATTTTCAAGTTTTGTTCCTTGCGCACCATTCAATTTATAGCTAGACATAACAGTTATGAACATTCTTAACATCCATTTAAATAAGTTTCTCCCATTTTTCATACGATAATAAAAGTTGAATTCCAATTCTTGGAAGAATATTGCATATGTCAAAAGAAATTTAAAATTTTAGCAAAAAAAGTACTTGGTTAATGAAATAAATTCATATTATCACAATGTAATGTTATCAAAAAAATTATTAGAAGAAGAAAAAAACAGACATTTCTAACACAACTATGGGGCTGCCTCAATCACTTTACCCTCAGGCCTTCTTGTTGTTCATAAGCTCTATGTTCTTTTTACAATTAAAAGTACAAAAGTTCTCAATCACAATTAAGAGCAACAGAAAGTACTAAAACTCCCCCAAAATATTTAAACTAAAATTACATTATATTCATAAACTTTTTTCCCCCTTGGGTGTCGCGAAGATTTCTCTGTATAGCTAGGTTTCCTGGAGTACTGGGAGCAATTGATTACTCTCACGTGAGAATTCTTCCTCTTGGTGGAGAAGGTGCTGAAAGATTTCAGTGTAAAAAGTATTTTCTTTCGTTAAATGTTCAGTCTGCGATGCAGCAATAAGAAATGTTATGGCTAGGTAGCCTGTATCTGTGCTCGACAGCACAATTTAATAGGCAATGTACCAAAATCACTATAATCATCTGGCATGACATGCACATTGTATATCATGTTAAAATAATATTAACAGAAAGAATGTAATAAAAACAGCTGTAATTAGACTGATTGGGATTTTGTTTCAGATACAACAAAGCACATGTATTGACCAGAAATATAGTCGTGAGGAGCTACGGAATTTTAAAGAGCAGGTTCTCTTGCCTCAACCTGGGCATGTCATGCAATATAAATAATGTTCCAGCAATAATAGTTGCATTGTTTCGTTCATCACAACATTGCCTTAAATTTAAGTATCATTCTACCTTCGATTATTTTAATGATTTAAATTTTATATATTAATTATTAGCATTATCAAAGTTCCGGCTACCATGCAAAAAACAAATTGCATTAGTAGTGAATTATTTTGAAATAAGTTGCAATAAAATATAGTAAAGTATCAGAACTTAAACTAGATAATACATTTTAAAAGAGAGCTCAATAAAACTTAAATCTACAAGTTATCAAGGCTATTCATTCTTTCAAGCTTTTACCAATCACCTAGTGTCCATTGGAATTTGATTGGACGATTGGAAAAAAATTGAATTTTTGTCGCCATGTGGCAGTCTTTAAATTTATAGAATTATAATATGCTGCCAAGAAAAAAATAAGTTCTGTTTAAACTTTTTATATTTACAATATATCGTGTTAACTTTTCAGCGCTGAGTTGTGTTTGTTTTAACTTTCTTGTTGTTTGTTGTGTTGTTTGTATTAAAAATAGCAACATTGTAAACTTTTGTTACAGATTTACCATAGCAAAAGATTCACCATAACTGAAATGTAGATAAAAAAAAACTGTAAATGAAGAAAAGATAAATGAAGAAAATTTTTTAGTTACTGAACCTTTTTAATGTATTTTCTGTAGATGATGAAGGTGTAGGTGCCACCTGTGGATCCAGAGATAGAGAAATTGCTGAAGCGGCTAAAGATTATAAGAAATTATAACCTCACGTTCTCCCATTAGCTTTTCCAAATAATATGTCCTCTTTTCAAATTATTTTAATTAAGATTTGCCTTTTTTGTACTCAAGTAAATAAAATTATGTTACTTAGTTTGTCTATTTCTCTTTTTAAAAGTACTGATTTATGCCTGTTTCGAAAAATGTTCCAATATTTCTCTTTGGCTCACCATTAAGCCTGCATAAGGGTAAGTCCAAAATAATTTAGCTTTTTTTGCAGTGTAATTTACAAGTTATGTAGCCTAATGGAAAATATAACTGGGAATTGTTCTTCAAAAAATAATTTATATATAATTCAATAATATAAAAATATGAGAACGTTTAAAATGTAAATAAAATTCATAAGAAAGATCGCATAGTGATTTGAGTAACGCTTATGAGTAATTTAACTATAGAAAGATTATTTATATCTTCTGTCTAACTTTTTAATCAATTGCTGAAAATAAAATCTGTATTTGCAAGTTTGTTTTTTTTTAAAAATAATAAAAAATATGGTTTACAAGAAAAAAGAAAAAAAAATCACTTTGCCATCGTAAGTTTTGACAAATTCTCAAATTCTAGCAAGTAAATAAAAAAGGCAGAGTAGTACACATTTAGAATTATACAAATTAGTCTTTCTTACTGTTCTTACCTGAATACTCCTTTTTCGTGAGGGGAGAATGATCAGTACGGAACAATAGTACGAAATCATGCACAAAACTGAAAGGAAACACAATTAAAGAGTTTAGTAAAACAACCAGATATCAGTGACATTTTTAGAGGTGTTTATTAATCAGTGAAAATAGCATGAAGTGATTGCATCAATATTGGTATGTTTAAACAAAACTGTTTTTGCTTTCTTCAATATTAACATTATTAATCCACATTAGTTTTTAGTATGCTTGCATGATTTTTATTTTCAGGAAGTGGTAAATAAGACAAAGAATTACTTCCGTATTCTAATAAATCGGAAATAAAATAGTTCCAAGACCACTTTTTTCTTTCCCTGATGATAGCCTCTTTGAAAATGTGACTTACCTGGTTTTTCCACACTGGTTTTTCTTCGATTAATAAAGCTAAAATAATTTCATTTTATATTTATTATTTGTTTTCCTTCTCTGTTGCTGTACGTTATTGTATAAGTTTTTTATAGTTCATCCAATCAGAATAGAAATAAACAGTATTTAGCATCACTTGGCATGATATTTCATTAGTTCCCACTGGCAACAAGATTATGCGAAAAATTGAATTATTTAATAATTATTGAACATGCACTGAATCACATTGATACACAACACAGTAAAATAATGAAATACTTACATTTTTCAATACTTGATTTAAGTTTTCGTAAACTGGTAGATAGCTGTCTTATATGCTTCCTTTTCTCTTTCCTCTTTATTCCTCATTATATCCATTTCTAATTTACACTTCTCCTCAATAGAAGAGACAGTTTTCTGAGCTGCAGATGGCTCAGATTTTTTTGTCCGCTTACGAAACATTGCATAAGTTGTCCGTAATCTGGCATTTGCAGGAGTTTCCTCTATTTCTTTCACTTAGGAGGGAATTGGCGTTGAAGGGATATCTTCGTTTGATACATTTTGTGATTCTTGATCCTGTAATTTTCAAAGTAAATTTGATATGATGTTAAATTATATAGGAATTTAAATCAAATGTAGATATAGTTTTTTTTCTAGTGGTTTATTATAATACTTGTAAACACATGATTTTCTTAATTACCTACAAGTAGTGCAGGGATTAATAACTGTTTTTTAAATATCGAGCCCCATATCTAGAAAACATTTTGAGAAATCAATTTCATTTTTGTTCCACTTTTTCTTTCATATTATATTGATTTATTTGTAAATTTAAAAGACTGACAAAAAGCCGTAATTTTATTAGCAATCCTTTCGATGTTAGAAAATGAGTCTTTTTTTTCCTTGAAACGGTACTGAACTAAATAAGGTGATTTAAATGCAAGTTGTAAAATTTTTGTTTGAGCAACATATGAGCTGCATGATAATAGGGAGGTTACAATATAATTGTCAAAATATTAGAGAATTTAAATATAAATAACGAGCAAACTGACTAGAAAAAAATTCATAAACTATTTAGAGAGAACGGCTGCCCCTAGGCTCAGCCTCAAAAGCTGTCCAAACTTATATAACATAATAAAATTCATTCTAAAATAAAAGTTTTCTTTTTTTAAATACCACTTGTTTCAATTGAAAATTAAAAGCCCACTACTTCCTATTCTTTATTCAAAATTCAACAGGTCATCAAATACTATTATAGTTTTCATTTCAGGTAGCAAGTCTTTTTAAAATGGCAGCATATTGAAAGAAAAATGTCTTCATAATAAACTCTAATAATTAAATTAATCAAAGGTACATATGTGACAAAGAACATCATATATGTAAAGCGAGCTAGATTAGTAACAAACGCTTTGTAAAATTTCCATACGATCTGAATGAAATTTCAAGATCTTATCAAGTTCATTTGTTTTTATTAAAGAAAAATTTGCAAAATTTTAACAGGTATTATCAAAAGTTGTAAGATCTTAGTAGACAGCTTCTAGAATTATTATGACTTAATCACATTTGATGCAAAATAAACTAGTTTTTCGAAGACATACATACCTTCCTATTTTTTAATGATATGAGTTATAAATGTGACATTTAAAAAAATAATAATAAAGGAAAAAAAAAAGTTAGATATTCTATTAAAAATCAAATTTGAATCAAATCTTCTAGGTAATTCTTTCCTATGAAATCAACACAAAAGCAGTAGATAAATGAATACCTTTACCTTTTATGCATTACCTTTAAATTAAAATACCAACTATAAATGACTATTTTAAAACAAAGGAAAAATTGAATTTGATTTCTTTTTTTTTCTTTTTTTTTTAATCTTTCTAGTCACCTGGACGATCTGTAATCCGGGATTTGTCAATCCCTGCTCATTCAATATACAATACAGTGCCAAGAACGGGGCTTTTCAGTTTTCACAAAGTCTAAGGCATAAATAAATTGGTCTAAAAAATCATGGTTTCAAAACCCCCATGTATTTCAAGGTAGTGAAACTGAATACATGAATTTGTAGAATATTGAATTGCCTAAAGTGTACAAATACCTAATTCCTATAACTGAAGTAAAATGTGAGAGCGTTCTCTAAACTTAAACTCATCATGTTTCATCTTCTAGGACGATTAACATTTAGAAGCATTTGTTATGATGATTTCTGAGAAAGCATACTGAATTCCCATTGAAAATGACAGTGTGAGAGAACAGTTCAACAATGAAACAACTTTTAACTTTTTAAAAGCAGTTCCCCGTATCTATGCTTGAACAGGAACCGTTTTTCCCCAGCACGGATCATCTTCACTATGTAATAACTCTCGGGAAGAACTGATTTTCTACATTATGAATTACGTAAAAAATAGTTTTTCTCACTTGAATTTCGTTATGTTTGTTTCAACTCTGTTTAATTTTTAATACATTTTGTCACACGTTCAGTTTATGAAATTAATAAACTGTTATTAGGTAAGTAAAAAATTTAGAAAATTAACTTTATACATTTTATTATGTGGTCTTATTTACGCTAGTGCCTTTGTTTATTAGGAATTAAAAATATGCATATATATGTTTATTTATCAAATAGAAAAATGGTTCTCGCATTAGAAACTTAAATTTTACATTTCTTTTTAAAAAACGCTACAAAAATTGTCAAAGAGTTTGATTATTACTAATATTAATTATGATCATAATTGTTATTTTTCCTTTGACGTCATATTTTTCAATTTTTGTGAGTAAATATGATAAATGATATAAAGAAACCCAATGCCAAGCTTCGTGTATGACTAATTCTTTTATTACGAAATCTAATTTTAATAAAAGAAGCAAAAATAATATTGGTGTTATTTATAGAACCTGCTACAATTACATATATTTATTTATTTATTACAATTATTTTTTCTTTTACAAAGATTAGAAACATTGATTTTGTTAAATCTTACGAGCTACTTCAGAATATAATTTATGTTAATATTTTTATTATTAAGATATTTAGGAACCTAGATTTTATGCTTACTGGAAATTAGTAATAATTTTTTACATAATTTTAACTTGTATTTTGTTCTTCCAAAAATTTTTACCAAGTATTATTTTAAGAAAAACAGTGTATAAAATATTTTTAACTTTTGATTTTAAATTGGGATGCAGCAATGGGACTGCTTATTTTATAATGCTGTATTAATTCTACTCACCTGAGTGCTAAAGTCTAATATGTCTTATATTTCTTTAATGCTTTCAAATTGGATGAAACACTGTGCATTTAAATTAGTTTATTTAGTATTTCACGTTACTTTTTTTTCGATTTCGTAACACTGAATTCATTATTTTTGACAACTTCTCTACAAAGAAACAAAGCAATAGAATTATTCTAATTAGAATTCGAAATTTTTCTAATTTAAACGTATTTCTGTTGTAATGGCATTCGACTTCTTGCCAGCCATTCGAAATCTGCATTTTAAATGCAAATTTTTGACTATATATGATTTTGGAGCATAAATATTAATTTAAGTCTATATCTGGTATATGCAATATGCAGTGTTGTATGGTGTAAAGCAGAGTAAGCGCTACACAGTATTGAACCATGGCGTGATTCTGCATGTGACTGTATAAGAAAACTGTATGGGGGGATAACGACAGTAGGTATTCAGATAAAGGGGACTCCAATTGACAACTAAGGCTAGTTGAAATTTTACTTTCACAGAAAATAGTTATTTTGATTTATTTTCTTGATACAACGAAGATGTTAACAAAAATAATTTCCAATACTCGTCAACCAAATTGGAAGTTATCATTTTATGATTCATTATAAATTACTAGATTGTTTTGTCGCAATATAAGAAATCAATTCTAGTAAGTTTGGAGAAGAGGCAACTTTATCTACTACAACTGAAATTTATATATTAAAACTTTAAATCTATAACTATTCTTTTTTAAGTGAAGTTGAAAAAATTTAAATGATAAATATATGGCACAAGGAAAATATTGTATGGTGAATATATTAAGCTTTTCCAACAAATTTAATCAAGATGTTTTATGGCATGATAATATTGAACAAATAGACCACGAATGGGAATAATTTTTTGCGAGAGAATAATTTCAGCTTGAATTTTAAGTAAAAATCTTATAATATGGATTTATATTTTTATATTTCAAATGTATCTGTATTTTTCTGTATCTTTTATTTAAATTAATTTTCCCCTTTCAAGTGGTTATTAGAAAAGTAGTTGTTTCTGAGACTTTTATAGTCGGGTACAGAAGTGTATTATATAAAGTGGAGATTATTTCAATGAACTATCATGAATGTTCTGGTGACCCAAACACAGAAACATTATCCAGGCTAACACATTTTGCGAATTGCACAAAGGAATGCCGTGTTTTCTGATTTCGTGGATGTCAGGAGTTATCATTCTATAATATTCTATTAATTTCTTCCACATCTATGTAGAGTGAGCGGAAAATTAAACACCTTAAATTACTTTTGATCTAATGATGGGATTTTTCACGTACTAGAACTCAATCTTTTTTGAAGGGTTAACCTCAAACATGCTAATTAGTTAGTGCTGGCGTTATTTTAAGTTGAAAAATCAAACACAAAAAAGTACTTCATCTGATTAAATAAACCTTTTTTTTTTCTACAGATTATGATTTCTAACCTGCAAAACATAGGGTTCACCGCAATCTGTGTAATACTGCCCAAACAGTTAGGTCAAGAGAGCGGTCAAAAGTTTGGTCCCTTTAATGTTAAGTTACGTTTTGCACATTTTGCCATACCTCGAAAACTTTTCAAGCGAATTGAAAATTTTTTGCACACAATTATAAAATTCATTTATCTAAAAAATATTTTATGAAAAAAATTTGTTCGAAAATTTTATTTAATAAGTAAACAAATTTTGAATTATAAGTTAAAGAAACTCTTACATCATTTTAAAGATTGTAATATGTTATGGTAAAATAAAAAATGTGAACGAAATCAGACGAATAGTTCCAGAGAAATCAAAATTTAAATATTTGTCTTTTTTTTAAATTTGTTTTTTCAGGAACTATTCGACCAATTTCATTCAAAATTTGTATTTTGTTATATAAAACTACATTCTTTAAAACGGTGCAGAAATTTGCATACCTTAGCATTCATAAAAATTTCGACTATAATTAAATAACATAATAAATGATTCATAAAAATTTTTTTTTTACCTGGAATTTATTTTTGGAGAAATTAATTATATAATTGTATGCAAAAATTTTTAAATCTGCTTAAAAAGCTCTCGAGATATTGCTATATGCGCAAAAAGTAAAAATTAACATTAAGGGGTTCAAACATTTAACCGCTTTCCTGACCAATTAATAGGACCATATTTCTCGGCTGCCCTTATATTTTTGAGATCTAAAACAATATGTCAAAAAAAAGTGTGTTTATTCAGAGAAAGTACGTTTTTGTGTCAGATTTCGTGACTTAAAATATTGTCTGCACTAACTAATTACCATATTTGAGGTCACCCCCTCCAACCATTGAAATTGTGCCCTAGTACGTGAAAATTCAATCATTAGATCAAAAGTTATTCAGGACGTTTCATTTTATTTATTTTTGCGTACTGTACACTCACTCATCAAAAGTCTCAAAGAATTAAAAATTGCTCCAAAAAAAAAAGTTTAATTTTGCTCTTGCTCCCGAGTCACACGGGCTCGTGATAATTTTAAATATTTTACCGGCTTAAGTGATACTTTATAAAAAATTTAACAGTGACTGGCTTATTCATAGAAACTTCCTGGCCTTATGTAAGCAACCGGGTTTCTTCAGTAGGTCTATGGCTGTAGTTTTTTTTTCCTAATATTTACTTAACATTTCATAATTATAGTGTCTTTGCCTGTAGTATGGACTGTAATAATATTAACATGTCCAAAACTGTAAAATTGATAAATTTAATTCCCAAAATCATCGGCCGAAATTAAATGCTCCAACAATAACAAGCTTCCCCTAATTAGGTAAAGAAGATTACTCTAACAATTACAGACATCAATACGTTCAGTACAATATTTCCCCCTTTTTTTCCAGAAAGAAATTAAATATTTGTGTGTGCATATAATTTTTAGTGAATATTTACAGTACTTGTAGGAAAAAATACTGTATTTTTACAGGGAGTTTGTGTATGTATACAGGAATATAATCTTTAAAAATGTTTTTTTTTTTGTATTGTTACAGCTGATAACTACAAGTGCTTATCTGCACAATAGGCATGAACATCGAATTATCTACATAGAAATCGCCCCATTATTCACTAAAATCTCTTGAAAAGCGTTTTTTCGTATACAATTTAAAAATATGATTTATCACGGTATTTCTCTTAGTATAGACCGTAGGTTTTTAGACGGAGTTAGATATTTTATTAAAAAATTCCTACAAGTAAGCAAGTAGTAATGTAATAGTTTATTTTCAAAGACAAAAAAAAAATTAGAATTTTAAATATTATTATACTCGACGAAATTTTTTTAAAGTTTATGAAAGTCGTGAAAATTTATCAGCTCTGTTAAGTTACAGTGGAAAGCATCCTTTTTTGCTTGGTTTGTTTATAACATTTAACTACCTAATGGAATCTAAATTATTCAAAATTTACGCCTAGTTATGAGCTTAAGTAAAAATGCAACAAACATTTAATGCGGTATCAAAATTTCTGCTTCAACTTTTCAATGTTAGTTTGATAAATTTGTCTTAAAATTATTTCGACCAGCAAGACAAATAAATAGTTCATAAACCTTGATTATCATGGGATGTTTTTAATTCTTAATAATGTTTTATTCCTTATTTAATCATTATTTCAATACTACTTGAATCATTGTGTGCGTCGAGGGACTAAAATGTCAAGGTTTACAGACATGCCACTGCCCCGTGAGTCACATTAAGATTTAGAATCTTCTAATATATCAATGTATATCATCCTTCAGTTTTATATATTAAACACACTCTAAATGCGTGTATTAAAAAATTAACACAACTCAAGATCCGCATACATAACTAATATTATGTGTATTGTTCCTGAAAGAATTATCTGAAGATTTTAGTTTCAATTTCTATAATTGTTACTCTTTAAAAATGTAAGCGGAATCGTAAATTGATTTGTTTTAATGCTTAAAACTTTGGTTTACTCTGTAAGAGGTTTACTCTTTAAGATTAACTGTGTATTTTATACTCTGTCGGTTTTATTATAACGCATTCTAAGCTACGTCCATTTTTCAAAATACGCAAATCAAACTATATCCATTTTTCAAACAAGCATTTTAATCTGCGTCCATTTAAAAAAAAAAGAAAAAAAAATACAAATTTCAAGCTATGAACACGTATCACCATAAAAAGCTCACCAATCGTATGCAATGTGTTCTTTAATGTCCATATTTAATTCATACTTTCATAATACTTGCTAAAAATAAAGACGAAGTAGACGCGATGGTGATAAGCAAATTAATATTTGATCAAAAAAATAAATAAAATAAATCTAATTCTGAAAAATCATGGAGAAAGACTGTTGTACAAAACATGAAATCTGTTCATTTTGAGATTTCCACGTTTCATTTCCCTGTGACAAAGAACGTCACATGTTCGCACTCCGAAGTTAATGAAGAATTTATACACTTATATAAATTAAACATTCTCCTGTTCTGTCAGTGTTGTGGGTGGAGTGTTCATATACCTCGGCTTGGATGGAGATTCGATTACTTATATTAGACACTGAATGTTTGATCGGAATTGCACTTTTTCCGTGTAGAGTTGAGTCCTTTCTCAATGCATCAGATTTCCCTTCATAGCATGCCTTTTGCCGGTGAACATATCCAGCACGGCATGCAAAAATTGGGTGATTTTTCGAACTTTGGTGAGAATGGCTCCTTAATGGTAGAATTCCAGACTATCGCCAATAGTCCTAAGTTAAGAACCGAAAGAAATTAAAAGTTAATTGAATGTGAAGTGTGTATCCGGTCTCCAACATTTAACAAATGTAGGGTGCAAGCAGTTGAAATTGTTCTAGAGTAATTATTCAAGTATATAATTGCAATGGACAGGTGTTATATAATTACAATGGATAATTAAAGAGACAAAAATCAAGTACTATATAATTTTGTACACTCTTTATTATTTTGTCATTCTTAAGTTAATAAAAAAAAAAAACTTTACTCAATCTAGATAAGTTAAAGTTAGTGGTTTATTACTCTAAGTAAAAAATAACTTAATATTAATAAGGCATTTCAAGGAAATTTTCCTTATGAAATAGCAGAAGTGGGGGGGGGGGGGCTATCTAAGCAGATGAAATAAATTACTTCACTCATTTATTTAGTGGGGAATTTTCGACGCGGAAAGATAAATCTCGATTAAAGCTGCGCGAAAGTATGTGAAAAATGCTTCCAATCGTGGCCACCCCCTCTTATCAGCAGGTGTGTGTGTGAGGGTGGACATTATCTTCCAGATGAAAGACATAGCTTCGTGGTAGCTAAGCACCTAATCCCTCGGTAGGGCCTACTCCTAAACGAATTCGTTCCGCGCAAACTGTTTGCTTCTCGGCCAGATCATTAGTGTGAAACGCCGATCACTTTACTTGACCGCTGTAGGATTAGGCTATCAAAGGAGAGGGGCTGCTCCTGCTTCCTAGGGCTACGCTCCACTGGGCGCGCCCGGAGCCTTAAGCGCTCTCCGAAACCGATTTTCCGCTTCTTCCTCCACCAAGCTCTCTCATTTTCAACACTCAACCATTACAAAATGCAAATATAAAAGTAAAGAATGTGCTGCTGCCATCTATTGAGCGCTATTGCAACTTACTTTGTAATTTTCTTTACTCTATCTTTGTAAACTTTCCACAAAAAAAATGTAAAAATTCTGAGGTCGATATTTCGAACCATCGGTCGATTACCACCGTATTTCTTCCCAACTTTTCCATAACTGTAACATGTGAATGCCTTTTAGTAAGGGTGGACGAGAAAAAGATTATTTGGATGGTTGAAAGAAAGGCCATAAAAGGGATCGAACAAAAGGTTGAAACGTTTTATATTCTGTTCTGGTTTTGAAATGTTTAAGGGAAAATCTCTTAGGGCTTATCTTTTTTTATATATTTATTATTATTATTTTCTTTTTCTTTTTTTTTTTTTTTTTCATTTTTCAAACAGGCTTTATTTTATTCTATTACTTGTTTTCGGTAATTTTCAACTTAGAGAAAAAGCCGAAAACACAAAAAGATATTAGTGATTTTTATTTTTTTAACTCTCACAAATATGATTAAATGAAAATTTTAAAAATGAAAAATACTGTAATGAAATGCTTTTATTTCCACGAAAATGCTCAAAAAAATCTTCACACATTCTAGAAAAAATTTCATTGCTCGTTAATTTATTATACGCGAGCTGGACGACTTAAGATATGCGCCACACTATATGCATATATATATATATTGCTCTCAGTTTTGGAACTCTTTGACCCGCCCCAAACAAAAAATACTTTTTACTATATGTTATTTTCAATTTTAAATTATCAAGAAATATTTGAATTTAAAATACAGAAATTTTTGCTTCATGCAAAACTACATTAATTTCCTGGATGAAACTCAAAATTTTAAAAAGTATATAGTAGACTCTACGATAAATTATTTCTGAATTGACGAGTTCTATCTGATTGAATCTAATGAAAGTCTCGGTACTTCCTGCATACTATCACTAAAAAAATAAAATTTAAGAAATAAATTAAAATTTCTAAATTATTTTTTTTTTTAAAAGTGAAAGCATTTTTATTTAAAATGCAAGTTTAAATGCAAACAGAAAATAAATTCTTAAATTTATAAATTCGTTAGTAAAGTACTATTCCCGATGTACAGTTCATTTTTTGAAAGGAGATACAATTGATACGTAATTAGTGTTGTGGTTCCTCGCCAAATAAAATTTGCTTTTCATAATTTCAATCAAATCAGATCCTAAATCAATTTTAGGGTATAATATATCCAGGGTATTCCTAAATCAATGCCCTAGATATATTAATCAATTAAATGATAATGAAAGAATTAACCCACTGACTTTTGTGCATATAAAAAATCGTATTTTAACTTGCTGTCTTTTCGCATAGCAAAGCCGGTTTTTCCATGTTACCAGATAGGAAAAGAGTGTATTGGGGAGAAAGTTTCTCCTAACTTTGCCCATTTGCTAAACCGCCATTGAGTTAAAATGATAATTGTGTTTATTGGAAATATTCGTAGAAGGTAAAGGAGAATCATTTATAAAGAACACTGCTTTAGATCAAATTATTTTAAATTCTTGAAAGCATCTTCTATGAAACTTTTAGTTAAGAAAATTATTTCCAGGGGAATAAAATATTGCAGATTTATTTTTACTTAAATAATTGAAAAATAGATATTTTCTTATTTTAGAATTTTTTATAACAAGATCGTTCAAAGAAAGCAGTCGCCATTAGTGATTTATCAACTACCATGAAAGAGAATTGTCAATTTTAAAATTATTTGATAATTACAAATTATGATAAATCTAAGATATGTTTGTTAATATATTTTGCATGTTAAACAGAAAATATCTGATTGAATTTGACTTCGGTTCAATGAAAAATAAAGCTGACGTTTATTTTCAATAAGAAAAAAAAAAGAGAATTATATATTAATTTAAGAACTAAACGAAATTAATAAGATAGAAAATATGTATTGCCTAAAATGGGATGTCAAGAATCTTTGTCAAAAATGAAGTCAAAAAGATGTGCACACTATCGGTTGAATCACTGAAATCTGACAAATATCCATTGGAAGAATTTGAAAAATTGTTTGATTTGATATTTTAAATACGATTCAGTTTTCTGTAATTAAGTTCAGATTAAGGAATAAAAAAAAATTTTGTTTCTTGCACAGATAATTACTTTCCTCATATAAATTTTACAACATTTTACAGACTTGTTATTAGAGATCTTGATATGCCTTTTCAAGTTCTTATAAAATGAATATCAAAATGTTGTAATTATTTTTCTTGCATTTTTTTTATTATTACTATTATTTTTCTTTCTTATGGTACATTATTATTGCGATAGAAGCCATGAAACGAAAAAAAATATCTATAAATAGAAAAATTCAGCAAAAAACTAGTTTTTTTTTTTTTTTTTTTTTAAGTTTTTACTTAAAATTATTTTCTAATCTCATGCACAGTTGTTTTTAAAAGCAAAGTATAAGTAATACAAATATTGTCTAAGTCAAAACATTAAAAGCCCCGCAGTGGACTGATTGTTAAGACACGGTTCTCAGCAGATCACCGAAGTCAAGCATCACTGGTTGCGGACAGAGTGCGGGTGACCACCTTGATCAGGCTGTGATGGAACCGAGGGTGTGCGGTATTGGTACTCGTTAAACTGTTCTACCACAAAGTGCTCGAATTTGTGTGCAGGTCGTCGGGTAAGCAGAAGAGTCATTCAATCTGCATAGAATCAAAATTGTGATGACGTGTCTTTGGATCATCGTCTGGAATGTTCCCCAGGCGTTTACCAATAGCCCATAGTGCAGCTCTAGTGCGACATAAATAAACTACAAAACATTAAAAACTCATAATTTTACATAGCTTTTAGTCTTATATTTTTAAGCATATTATTGAATCTAAATTCGTCGGAGAAAAATGAATGCTAATGTTAAAGAAATTTTTGTTATGTGTTTAATAAATTTAAGATAAATTCGTTCCAACATTTTTTTAATTTAAACGAATTTTATTAAATACATTAAAATGCCACGATAAAAAATTCAAAAGCAAATAAAAGTCCACGTAATGAAGCAACTGTTTCATTTATTCAACTCAAATAAATACAGTAAGCTCCAACACACATTTTAACCAAATTAGAAAATAAACAACGACATATATTCACCGTCTCGATGGCAAACTTTTGTCAGAAATAAAACCTTCCTCCATGTTTCACAATTTACAAAATGCTACTTTTTAGTGTCAATAAAAAGTATTCCTTTTCTTTATCCTCAAAGACTGAATCATCCCAGGCGTTGAATACATTTCCTCAAAGCCGGGGGAAGAAAATCAAAAAATTACACAAGAAAATACGCGTAAGGCATTGAATTGAATCAAAAGTTATCGTATGATAAAAACGATGGTGTCAACCATCCGAAATTCAAACGATGCTAACCTTGTATTGCTCGGGCTATAATTATGATCCATTACTAGGTTCAGACAAGCCAGGAAACATCCCATCTTAAGTGAATGCGTAAATCTCAGTTCCTCCTATTATTGTGAAAGTAGGTAAATCTACCGCTTCATGTTGACTTAGTAAGTCCCTAGGTACCGAAGGGAACTATAAAAGCTTGAACGCTTCTTTTTTTGAAGAAATTTATCGAGAGTACTGAACACCAGAATTGATGGAATTTAATTTCCTACGCAAACAGCAGTGACAAGATAGACTTATACGGATCGTCGAGCCTTGACTTGAATTTTACTTCATGGCTTTTGACTTTTTTTTCCCTTCTTTTTGGTGTCAGTCCGCCTTACTTCTCAGTTTATATATATATATATATATATATATTCGCTTTCCGCATCTCCTTGGCTTCTTATAAAACTAGCTAAGTACATGTTTCTGAAATAAGCTAAAGATATCGCCTTTTCTTCTTGAATGACTTCAGCTCCATCCAAAACTCTTCTTTCTGCTTGGTGTATTTACTAGCTTTGAAATAAAGCCTCGTTTTAAGTATTAAGAACTCTGTATCCTGTGCTTCCGACGTAGGAATTTAATTTCCATTCCTTATTACGCAAAGAGTAAAAGAAATTAAGTTACATTTTTGGCAACTTTTAATTTTGGGCTCTCTTTAAAGGTTTGTATTTCGAAATGTTATCAAAAACATAGTTTTTGAAGACACTTGATGAGCTGAGTGGATGAATCATGTAAATGAAATTGTCAGATTGGCTATAATCAGGGTACGAAAAGTGCTATACGAACTATTTATTAGATGGCGGGGCTGACAATTATTAACCTTATTTTATTTACCATAACCTAATTGTAAATAAAAATCAAGCAAACATATTAAAAACTAATATGAATTGGTTATGTTGAAATTAAAGGGAAATCAAAAACAGTTTTGTTACATTAAACATACCCATACTGATGGGACCACTTTATTTTCTCTGATTAACTTACTCCCGAAAATGTCACTTACCTGCTTCATCCACTAAACTCTTGAAATGCACTTTGATACACTTTGTACTTTGGAACGACAAATTTATCATTAGAATTTTACTATTATCATCATCAGTTATCATATATCAGATGCATCAGTTAACATATAATAGTCATCAGTTAAATATATAAGTGTAATTAAGACAAAAATAATAATATTATTAGTGAAATAACAGAATTCCGTAATCACAGTTCTTGTTAAGCATATTTTCATAATTCTTTTTAAGCAGTTTGTCAGGTGCATGGCGCACTAATATTTGAGGACTCGAATGTATCGCTCATGAACTGCAATAGCTGCACAACTCAAAAAATCAAGTTTTGAGATAAGTGGGTTTAAAGTTTTTATTGCTAAGCAAATTGCATAAGAAATGCTTTCGCTTGCTTAAACGAAGATTACCTTCAAGTTGAATTATAAGTTGTGTAAGTATTGCTGTTAAAAGAATGTATATTTTCATATTTACACCTGTTCTTAGTCTAAAACGAGTGTTTTTTGACTTGTGCCACTATTACAGCCCATGAGCGATATATTTACGCCTAGGTCTGCTGGTGAAACTTGAAAGCTTTTCTAATTTTGGCCTCCTTACAATTTCCTCCGGCAATAGAGGAATAAGGGAGCTTGCCATTCATGACAGTTTCTTTTCCCGCAATTTTCATTTAATAAGAAAAAAATTCTTATTATTTGGTCTATTATTAAGATGCCTCTTCACTGCACTGTTTGTGTTTCAAAGCCCGTCACATTATGTAAATACAGTAAAAGCTCGATATAACGACTACGGTATATAAGTCCGCTATTTCAACAAATTACGAACTTACCATTAAAATGCTAATAAAAATTGCATGTTCATAACGAGATAAAAATAACTAATTTTCTGCTATTACAATGAAAAAAAATTTTCTATACGGAAAAGGCTTCATAGTTTAGAAGGAAAACATTTTTTTTTTTCTTTCATTTCTGGTACCAATACAGAAAAGTGTAAAACGATCATCGTTTCCTTCTTACAATTTTAGCTCTGTGTGGACGAATATCCACTAAGTTATCTTCTTCAAAACAAAAGTTCCTCCAATATTTTTAAAATCCTGCCGCACATTCAAAAGTAAGACTTTTATTTTGATCATATTATCTTGCCCCCTATTTCCCTACTTGACAACTTATTATTAAAATCAACCTTCATTATTAGAAATGACGTCAAAAGGTTATTGCTCTTCATTTTATTTTCTTCTTGCAAAAACTTGTTGCACAATCATTCCTATCTTGGACATCTCTGCCTTTCATAAAGTACGGAGTTACGTATTTCAGTCTACAACTATCTGTAGGCGGAAACAATCTATTTTAGCTGTGCCTCATTCCAAGTTAAATCGACCTATAGCCGTTGCCGTCATGTCACAGATTTTCAAGAAAATTTTTTGAAGGAAAGTACTTTATTAAAGAAAATACGAAACTTTTTTCTGAAATTTTGGATTATAATTATCACAATGGCGTCCTAAGCAAGATGGTTCATATGTTTGTAATCTCAAACTTTTTATTTATGAACCAATTTTTTATTTATTTTTTGTCATTAGAAAGTTAAAGGTACCAGTTATGTAGTAAAACTTTTAAAATGCTAAATATATATCCAGAAATGTTTTTAAAATTTGCATTAAAAAATATTAAGAAATTTTTGGCAATTTTTTTTTTTTTTTTTCTGAGAAGGAACAATTTTTATCAGATTGATTTTTCTCATGATGCTTAATAACACACTTTTCAGCATAAAAAAAAACAAATCAGATGGGTGATTGTTTTTAGTCTTGAAAAGAATTAACAATGAAAAAAGCCAAACTGTGAATTTCGCAACCTATTTACAATGAAAATCATAACATTTTACGATATTTATCAAATGAGAATAGTTAAATTAATAATAGTAATCTTATGATTTTTGATATTTGATGACACTTAATTCTCTGTGCTTGGCTTAAAATTTTCAAATTGAAATGCAGACAAATGATGAAACATTTTTAATTGTCATTAAAATGAAATTGAATAATATAAATAAATATATAAGTAAGTAGAAGCAATTATTATATTCTATTTTTAAAATATTAAAATTAAACATACATTATATTACATTTTAATTATACATAATTATACATTTTTATACAATATTACATAATTATACATTTTTAAAATTTTAATCATATTTTAATTTTTTTTATTGATGGTTTTTTCCGTTGTAAAATGAACTACGCTAGTTTTTAAAACTTTTGAAACCATATGTTTGTTTCATATGTTTGTAATCTCAAACTTTTTATTTATGAACCAATTTTTTATTTATTTTTTGTCATTAGAAAGTTAAAGGTACCAGTTATGTAGTAAAACTTTTAAAATGCTAAATATATATCCAGAAATGTTTTTAAAATTTGCATTAAAAAATATTAAGAAATTTTTGGCAATTTTTTTTTTTTTTTTTCTGAGAAGGAACAATTTTTATCAGATTGATTTTTCTCATGATGCTTAATAACACACTTTTCAGCATAAAAAAAAACAAATCAGATGGGTGATTGTTTTTAGTCTTGAAAAGAATTAACAATGAAAAAAGCCAAACTGTGAATTTCGCAACCTATTTACAATGAAAATCATAACATTTTACGATATTTATCAAATGAGAATAGTTAAATTAATAATAGTAATCTTATGATTTTTGATATTTGATGACACTTAATTCTCTGTGCTTGGCTTAAAATTTTCAAATTGAAATGCAGACAAATGATGAAACATTTTTAATTGTCATTAAAATGAAATTGAATAATATAAATAAATATATAAGTAAGTAGAAGCAATTATAATATTCTATTTTTAAAATATTAAAATTAAACATACATTATATTACATTTTAATTATACATAATTATACATTTTTATACAATATTACATAATTATACATTTTTAAAATTTTAATCATATTTTAATTTTTTTTATTGATGGTTTTTTCCGTTGTAAAATGAACTACGCTAGTTTTTAAAACTTTTGAAACCAGTTTTTAATTCTTTTTTTTAAAACCAGTTTTCTTTTTCTTTTTTTTTTTTTTTTGCATTTTTAAAACAATAGGGCGATTAACAATTCAAGTATTTTTAATTTAAATTAACTAAACAATTTAAAAGTTTTTCATAGCATTAAACTATTAATTAATGTTTTCAATAATTTGGCCCGGGGCCGGCATAGCCTGGTCGGTAGGGCGCTGGTCCCATGTCCAAGAGGTCGTGGGTTCGATCCTCGCCGACCGAAGACTCCCCGTGTAGTAAATGGTGACTGATGCACGTTAAATCTGTCGAGTCTCAAAGTCCTCCATGTTCCCATAACAAATCAATACCCCTGGGGGTACTGATCCAGGAGTTTCCTTGTCTTCTGGATTGGTTCAAAATTACAAGGCTACGGAGTTGAACATTAGTAGTCATAAACCCATGAAATTGGGTCGACTGTTCAGCGACGGTTATAAAATAAAAAATAATTTGGCCCGGGATAGCCTGTTTTGTAGGGCAGTGGGCCCATGTCCAACAGGTCGTGGGTTCGATCCCCACCGGCCAAACAATCCCCGTGTAGTAAATGGTAACTCATGCACGTTAAATATTTCGGGTCGCAAAGTTCTCCCTTAACAAATCATACCTCTGGGGGGACTGATATAGGAGTTTCCTTGTCTTCTGGATTGGGTTCAAAATTACCAGGCTACGGAGTTGAAAATTAGTAGTCGTAATCCCAAAATTGGGTTGGCTGTTCAACGACGGTTATAAAAAATATATAATTAAAAAAAAGTGGTTTAAATATGCTTTTATATTATTTTACAACTTCACTTCACAACACAACTTCACAGGAAATTAAACACTCAATATTTAAATTCTATTTTAGTAATATACGTTAGAGAGTGATAATATACGTTAGAGACTTGCTTGTCTGTAATATAAATATAATATAAATATCAAAATAAATCTGTATTTCTGTAATGTAAATAAATCTGTAAATAAATATAAAAATATATCTGTAATATAAATTTAAAAACAATAAATTTTAATATATTTAAGACAATATATTGTAAAGATTCTAAATTAAAGATAATTAAAAAATTGCTTGATAATAATAGAAAAATGAAACGGTACAAAAATGACATAGGTTACATATAAAATAGTAAAAGTAAGTTTTATTAGTAAAGGTTTAATAATAAATTAAGTATATATTACTATTCTTCATTTATTTCAACATAATAGGCTTAAAGTTTAATAATATCTGAGTTAGTAGTTATAAAATTTCTCATTTTTCTGATAAGAAATATTTCCCGTTATTTGTCCTTTATTTTTAGCTTTTTATCCTGATATTTCTGATTCGTATTCGTTCCGAACATCCCATTTTCTACGAATAACAATGCAGTTTCTAAAATAATCGGTTTGAATAATCGAAAATTCTGGATTTTCGATCTAATATCTTTTTACTTTAATTAATAATTCATACAGAAAATTACTTTTGAAAACAAATGCTAAGATGCATATTCAGTGTGTTTTCGTTTTAAAATTATTGAAACCCCTCTCATATTTTATTAAGAAGTCATGAACTCGATTACAAATGTTAAATAAATATTGGTATGTAAGAATACTAAATACTTGATACTGATTATTTTATTTAATGCAACAGTACCATTAAAATGTCCTAACTATTGATCTCAAACTGTTATGAGTTGCTCGTTGATCCATCAACATAATTTTACTGGAAAAATTGTTAAAACTTTTTTTCAGAATAATGCCTGGAATTAAAAATAGTATATTTTTTAATATCTTGAGGATAAAATTGGCCCTTATTATACTTAAGTAAAACAAATTAAACTTTTTTTAATTTGTTGTTTGCAAGTAAACTGGTACACGTATATTGTACTAAAAAATGTCCTGGTTTTTTTCTTTAGCCCACTATAACGCCTGCAATTAGCTTATTAACATAAAGCAGCATTAAATAATACAAAATACAATGTAAATATAGTAAATTAATTCCAGAGTTAGCAAAAATCATGATTTTTTTTTTTTTTTTAGAAGAAAAAGAATTGGATTTATTTGATTTAAATCTAATTTTTTCTACAATTACCAAAAATTAACCAATGTTTGTATAATAAAATGTTTTAATATAATACTTAATATTATTTAAAGCAATATAACAGCTAAAATAGTTGATATTTCTTACAAAGTTGGTTAGAATTATTTAATTATTAAAAACTAATCAATGAATAAATAAAACAATAGATATATTTTACAAGTTCAACTTAAAGATTGAGATACTATTTGTCAATTATGTGGATATATAATGAAGATTAAATTAGTTTAAACCAGAAAACATTGTTGGAAAAAAAATATTTTATATTACTTTGAGTAGGATAAGTTTGGGTGGGTGTTTTGGCATACATGAGCTATATACACAAACTGCATTTAAATGAGCATAAAACTAAATGGGCACAATTGAATTATGTTTTCTGCTCGCCAGTTATTTTGCATGTATTTAATGGAAAATTATAAAAGTTTGAAGCCACTCTTATCCACATTTATTTTTGTTTTTTCAGTCTATTAGTCCTTTTTTTTTTTTTTTTTTTTTTTTTTTGTCTATTTTAAAATATAATAATTTACTTACATATCCCTTTTTTTATTTCTTAGTAGATAACCTTATCAATGAAATGAGACTTCATGAATCATACCCTAAATGTTTTTATTAATTATATAGAATAAAGATATTTTATACCTATATTAAAAAAATTTTTTAAAAATAAGTTCATTTAAATTATTGATTTTTTTAAAAAAACGACTAATTTAAATCAAAGTTTTTTTATTTATTGAAATAATGAAAAGAACATGAGATACCATCGTTATCATTGAAATCAGACTTTTAAAAAATTTATACCAAAAATAATGCATTTACTAATCATATTGTATAAAAATATTTTTATAATTAAATTAATAATTATTTATAATTCGTTGTTTTAATTAATGGCTTTACAAAAGTTAGCTCATTTAAATCACTTTTCTTTTAAATCAAGTGATCCAATCTACGATTTTAATCATGATTTGAATCAAGTGATTTAAATCATGCCAACCCTTATAAATTCTGAATATTGTTTTTTTAAACAAGAAATTCATTTTGAAAATATTAAAAAAAATTATAAAATCATAATACAATACAAATTTGTTTACACCGAAAAGAGAGAAAAATTCTAAACATGAACCAAAAAGTAAATAAAACAGACAAGCCCTTCATTTCCATGTATGCTTTTGATTCTAACAAGCATAATGTGTCTTTAACAAGATAAAAAAAATTTCTTCCTTTTTACTATAACTTGTTCAATAATTACATATTTAACTAATTTTATCTATTATGATCAGGAAATTAATTCGGTGATGCTGTATGTTATATTAAGCAGTTTTAGAACATTTTGCTCGCGTAAATCTTTTTTTTATACATATATTTGCAGAAAGCTATGATATCTAAACATTTAAAAATTATATATTTGTCTATTTAGCGAAATACAAATTCCCATTAAACTTAATAGTGGATGTTTTTAATGGGAAAATCTAATTCTTTTTTTTTTTTTCTTCATTTGGTTCTATTCAAACTACGTGTTTCCACATTAAATCAATATTTTCAAGTCTCACTTGTGCCTCAAATAAAAAAAAACACCTACTAGGATAATTAAAAGTTTGTGGCAGCAATCTATAATAATCAATATGCCTGAGAAAAATTTGGCCGATCAGTGAAGAAAATCAAGATGCCATACAAAATAACTTTCATGAGACCCAGTTCTCCTTCCTCAGCTTATACATAGCCTATTCCTTTGGATGTTTGCTGAGTCCCTTTTGAAAATCTTCTCATTAGCGTTCCTATTCCAAGCAAAATGATCAGTTCTGGTCCCTTATATATAGCTAGCCCAGATATAACATCATTCAGAAATTATTTGAAAAGATTTATAAACATTAGAATGCTTTTTAAGTAACATTAAATGTTAAAAACACCTAAACTAGTAATGTTTCTTTTTAGTTTTCATTGTTACTTCTTTAATGGCATAAAACAACCTTTTGATTTTTTTGAACACTGAAAAGTATGAAGGATTTATTTTCTAAAATCCTTTGGGTAAGAAATTTGGCAGTAAGAATTGTAATTTCCTGGTTAAAAAACAAAACCTTAAATTTGGATTTAAATATACTGGAGTATATACACATATCAAACAATTTAATAAGTTCGCTTTATACTTGTTGCAATTTTATTCTTTTAACATTTATAATTTTATGAAACAAAAATCATATGTTTATTTAGATATTATGTATTTATTTATATTGTTAAACTTAAGTTATTATTAAAATGTAAATAAAGTTATTATTAAAATGTTAAGTTATCATTATGAACTTTTTAAGTAAATTATATTTATTTCAGCTGTTTGATTTATATGATATAGTATTTAAAAATTAGTTTATTATTTAGTTGCATTTAATTTTTAGTTATTAAACAAAGCAATTGAAATTAGGCGTTTTCAAGCTTTATAAACTAATGTAGTTATGCTGTTATTAAATAAATTATTCTCTGTTGACAAAAACAAGCAAGTATTATTTATTTTTATGCAAATACAGCAACCCCGCTTAAAAGAATACCATCGACTCCAGTCAAAGCTATGCTATGCTCATTCGATTAAAAGAGAAGTGCAATATTCAATCTTAAATTCTAAAATTTTGTGAAATTTTAATTTTAATGGTATTTAATGTATAGTATAGCGTTTTGATTAAATAAACTCGGTTTTATGATCAATAAACAACTATAATTAAAACTGTCTGGGTTAGTATCATAAAATATAAATGTCACTTAAAGTTACATAAAACTGAATCAATGTTAGTTAAAAGTATATTATAGGCACTAAAATATTATTTGATATCTTCCGGAAGAATATATAATTGAAGACGTTTTTAAACCCGTTAAATTTGTCGATTTATCAAAATTAGATTTTCGCTTTCAGTTTGTACTAAGACTTTCATGACTTGCGAATTCCTTTCAAACCTTTTTTTACATTCTAAATGATGTGTGAGTGAAGTAAGTCAAAGAAGGCATAAACCCCTTCCTTTATCAATTTGATTAATTTTCAACTTTAAAACCTGTTTAGACCAATTAAGGTACAGGAAGACCCGATTAAATCCTTATCTTAACTGTTAAACGGAATTTCCAATTTAGCTGGTGAAACATTTCTCATAAATAAAATATAATTTTTTTTTCCATTTCTGTACCAACTCTTTATGCAATTAAGCGCGGACAAAAAAAACAACAAGTATCCGTTTAAACGGGGAAGTTTAACATTAGTTTCATATAAAATGATTTGGTTCCATTAAATTTTATTCGTATAATCGGGTTATTCGATTATCCGATATGCAATTAAGTGCGGACGACTATATATTGCGAAATTCATAATTAGGCTTTTTTCACTGTTTATTTTTTAAAGACTAAAAACAGACTCTTGATTTTTTTTTTTTTTTTTTTATGTAAAAAAAAGTGCGTTATTAGGCATCATAAGAAAAAAATCAAAGTGGTATGTCTGCAAAAAATTAAATAAATAAATAAAACATAGCCAAAAATGTTTTTTAATTTCTTTTAAATGTAAATTTTAAAACATTTTTGGATATATATTCAACATTTTAATAGTTTTAGCACATAACCGGTACCTTTATCTTTCTAATGACACCAAAACTGGTTCATAAATAAAAAATTATAAAAGTCACAAACATTGAAACCACTTTATCTAGGGACATCATTTTATTAAAATGGGCCAGATTTCAAAGTACACTAATTTTGATCCAAAAATTCTGAAAAAATTATTGTAACAGTTTTTCACAAAATACTTTCCTACAAAAACACTTTCATGAAAATCTGTGACATGACGGCAAAATTTTTTTTTATTTCAGTAGATTCCACTTGGAATGAGCCACGCGTATTTTAAATCTCAATAGTTGTTCAAAATAAAAAAGAAAGAAATACGTTATTTCATTTTTGCAATCATTTTTTTTTTTTTTTTTTTTGCAATTAACATTAAATCTGTGCATTATTTGCTTATAATGACATTTCATTATATATATATATACATATATCCAGTCACGTTATACTTACAATCTGATAATAAATATAGTATAATTGGCAATGAATATATTCACATTTCGATGTTGTTTTAATAACTACAGTGAAATCTCTCAGGAGTAACCATTCTCCGTTCCATAGTAAAATGGTGTTGATTTGTTTTGGTCGCTCTTAGAGGTTTCCTCCATTGACTTCGCACAAGATTATAATTTTAGTCAGTAGAAATGCCACTTCAGCTGGTGTAATGAAAAGACTGATCGATGAATAAAATTTAGCATCTAAAAAAATGATCCAAACTGATATAATTATGTGTAAAAACAAATTTACCAATTTTGCATAATATACCTATTTTAAATAAATAAATAATTATGTTTCTCTGCTTAAGTTTGTATTTAATTCTATATCATAAAAATTAGTTAGCTTTAAAAGATAAGAGATTTGTTTGTTTGAGAAGCTTGTTTTTTTCTAAAATAACTTTTTTTTTTCTAGTTTAACTTTAAACTCTAAAAGTAAATAATTGATAACAGCGTCTTTAGTGCACTGACTTCAGCATGAGGTTGTATATGAGATCATATCGTCGAGCTCTCTAAATAAGAGCGTCACACAAATATTTTGAATACATTTTTATTTACTTTTATTATTTTGTTAAATTGTTTGTTTTGATTTTTTCTTTTTTTTATGTGTGTGTTCCCTTATTTTACCTTTTCCGCATTTGGTGCAGATGTTTTCCCGGTCGCTGAAAGAGGCTTGAACAGTCTCTCCTAAAAGTTTTCTTCAACATAAAGTCTAAAGAAAAAAATTTCATGCCTACCAAAAGTGGTCTTCAAATAAAGGTGGTCTTTCTGAAGGTTTTACTGTATTTCCATATATAGGAAATAGATTGCCCTGCCGATCGATCAATGATTGTTATAATATTAAAAAAAAAAAAAAAAAAAACATTACAAGAGGAGAAAGGTTTTTTGATAATTGCTTTTGCTTAAGTTAATTGTTGTTTCCCTAATTACTGAATGATACAAACTAAAATAAAGAACTGCAATCCGTTAATTGATTGATGTATATGATTCATTAATTGATTGATGAATCATATATATATTTTTACGATGTTTGAACAACAAAAACTGAGAATATGAGCGCCTCCTAGACGAATGACCTCAAATAAAACTCATTCATATGCTGCTAAAAAAAGTTTTATACTTCCAATAAAAAAATATGAGTCTTAGATGTTGAATATTTATTGCTTAACAATTTTAAACTTCTTACTATTCTCTGCATGACAAAATTTAAAAAAACATATTTACTTGTTTAATAATTAGCATATAAATTATGTTATACTCCATATGATTGTTTTAACGCTGACATGCATGTATATAGTAATATTTATTTTTATTGCATTTTCTTGGAGACAATAGTTGCACACAGAAATGTTGGCATTAAAAAAAAAGGCGCAAGTCGTTAGCTTCATTAGCTCTCGATTTCTTGAGAAAAACTTCCTATTCAGGAAGATTTTAATTTCTATTTTTTTTATTCTATGCAAAAAACTCTTTAATATTTCAACTTGAAGATCATAATACAAACAGAAATTAACTGCATATTTTCTGGCATTGATCACTAAGTGACCTATCAAAGTCTCAGATTTTTGTACAGTTAGGTAACGTTGCCGGTTGTTAATACACAGTAAATGGATTTTTGGTAGATAGCAAAGCAGTTCTGATACTATTGCAGCAAGACTTTCAGGAATATTGTAAACAAGTATAAATCACTTAAATTGGGAAGGAAAAATAACATACTGAACTTAGCAGCCAAGATAATTAAAATTATTTGTAGAACAAACTGAAAGACGTTCTGGGTCATTATATGACCCCAGTAACTGATAAAACGTCTATTGAAGGTGGTAAAATGAGGGAAATCCCTTCAAATTATTCATAAAAAGTAGATAAGGATGGAAAACTCAGCTATTAATAAAAAAAAGGAAGAACAGGTGTCTAGATTTTTAGGAATCAGAACTTATAGAATGTATGTGGTCATAAAACAACTCCCAACCACATCCTCAGGGTTTACAGCCACTAATTAATCATCGAATTTGAAACATGTAATGATTTCTTCTTTAAATTGAGTTTATTAATACTTGTTCAGCATAGGTTTCAAATATTTTTTTCTTTTTAGATTTCTTTAACATATAAGAAATCTGAACTAATTTTTTGAAATGTAATTTAAATTACATTAGCATTTATTTAGTGTAATGATCTTCAATGTCAATGATTTGTAATTCACTTATGTGATAAAGAAATACATTTTTGCTTTTTAAAAGCAAATGAGATAACCTAAATAAAATGTTCAGAACATTTTAAAATTTTTTAACATGATACATTAAACGATTTAATTAAGTTGTCAAGTAGGGAAATATATCAATTATATAAAAGTAAAGGAAGTTTTAAAAAAATTGGTAAGTTTCTACTATCCTTCTTTAAAATCTGATTTGTTGTGTATAGTGAGAAAGATGTTAGATTTTTATTCGAATATTAAAATGATAATGCATGATTTCTGAATTAAATAAAAAAAAATCAAATTTGCTTTAAGCAATTGTTTGAAAATATTTAATTGTTAGACAAAAAAATATCATTTTATAATTTGTCTAATTAAATAAAATGTCATTTATGAAGCTGAAAAAATAAAAATTAATGCTTCAGTTATGATTTGAAGCCTTAAACTTATAAATTGAAAAAAAAAAAAAACATGTTGAATTATTAAAATTTTGATATCTTTCATTTCTGAATTAAAATTGTAAAGGTCACATGTGCTAAATTTGCAATTAAAGCACCTAAATTGTGTATTGCACTATGCATCAAAGATCAGAGCAATTCTGAAAAAAGCTAATTATAATACTAGTTTAATGATAATACTGGTAAGACCACTAATTTTTAAAAATTAGGAAAGTTGAAGTTTTAGGGTTTTATGTCTTCCTTATATGTTTAGAACCCCTGCCAACATTTTTTTGGGGCGCCATTTCTATGATGTAAGAGGGAACTGATTGGTTGGTTAATTGAAGGTTTATTGCCACGAAAGCCAGATATGGCTATACTTCGCCAGCCACTAGGTTAAAAATTGCTTTCTTTTTATAGTTCTGAATATAGTCAGAGAGAATTGAAATAGAAGGTTAGATCAGAGAATGAGTTTTGCTCTTTCTAGCAAAGAAATGTGCATTTTGTGTAAATTTCGTGAAGAAAAAAATTTATATTTGGATAAGATTTTAGATAACAGATTTAAAATACACTATAGATAATAGTCAGATTTTAAATAACATAAAATTTCTGGTCAAAACAGATAAAAAAAGAAATTGAAGACAAAACTACTAGGAATTATGATGGAAATCACCTGAATCAATATTAGATGAAGAAAAAAAAGTGTATTGACTCAAAATTGACGTTCATGCCTCAATTTGATGTTCATAAGCTGTAGTAATATCGTCTTAAAAATAGTGCAGATTTAAAAACTATGTAGAAAAAAATTGCAATAAATAACAAAAAACAGTGAAATCAGCATATCAAAAAGTGAATAAACAAATGCGCAATTTGTATTTTGCATATCATATTATAAATATCTGATTTTAAAAAACAAACTTGTACCAATGACTTTTGGAAAAAACAGTCTAAACATTACGGGAATTTACTATGGAATCTGATATAATCAAGTAAGTGAAAAAAATGAGTTCTTTAATGCATGATTTGAATTTCAGGAGTTGTAATAAAACTCATTACAGAAATTAAAACTAAAGCAAAAATCAAAAACAATTTCCAAAAAAAAAGGCGCTACTTGGTTTTCATGGTGACCACTATTAAAATGACGCCAAGCTAGAAGTATTAGCAGTTAGTTTGTGGCTTCCGTATTTCCCCAATTGCTTTTAATATTAAATTAAAAAGCTTGTCTTCACCATAGGGTATTCATCACATGAATTCCACAGGCTAAGACTCTAGAAGATGACAAGCTGAAAAAAGGCTGAAAACTTTTCACATTGCACCTCCACAAACTTTCCTTTACATAGAGTTTCATTTTGTGTCTATTTACACATATTCGATAGCGAGATACCTTTTTTCCTGGAAAAAAATACATTACTATATCACACGATTTGAATGCAAAGTCTAAATGGAACCGAAAGTGAGTATAATTAGTACTCTTAGTTTGGCTGGTTTTTTTTTTACATGATTTGGCGGTTTATCCCGGTCGCCATGAAAATCAAGTAGTACCAAAAAATTGCTTATTACAATATAAATTTAAAAAATAATAGAAAAAGAGCTTTTTTTGCTACAAGCAATTTTAAAAATATACTCTATTTTGGAATTACATCAATACTATCAATTATACACATTAATTTTTGACAAATTCTCACAGTTGTTCTCTTACAAATCTGTGTAATAAAAAAGAAAATAACAATTTAAGCATATATAGCAAAATATTTTTATTATCATTCACTGCAAAAATGTTTGAGATATAATATTAAGCTAATGAATAGAAGAAACTGTCATGACAAACTGCAACAGTAAAGTAATAAAGTTTTTTTGTGCAAAATTGACTTAGAAAATACTTATTAAACAAATAAATTATCAAAACTATTTAAAAATTTCTTATCAAAACATAAATAATATGAGCAATAATTAACAAGAAACACAAAATTAGATGAAAATAATCAATGGAATGAAATAACATTAAAAAAAATAATTGCCCTCAAAAGTCACAAAATCTTTTAAAACGTTTTTAAGATCAGATTTATCAGCATATTTCACACATAAACTTTTATTATAGGGGAAAAAAATAAAAGAACTCCCCCCCCCCAAAAAAAAATCATATATTTACCAAATTAAGCTTTTTTTACTCAAGTTTTAAAAATTCAACAATTAGAATAGAAAATATTAAGTATGAAAAATTGTTTCAGTTCATGGCTTCAAATAATGGGACATTAAACTCCTCTATTTGGCAAATCTTTCACTTTGTATATCCTAACAAGCCAATGTTCAGTCGTGTAAGCTTCTTCTAATACATCTAACTCAAAATCTTTATTTCCAATCTCAGCATTTCTAACACGATCATATCCAGGTGGTTTACCTAAAAATGAAAACACAATATTGATTAGCAAAAGATGTAATTTTTGTCGTTTTTAAATATTTATTTCACAATAAAGTGGAACAAAAATGTGTGGCTAACTTCTACAAAGTTCGCCAAGGTGGGTCTACAAGAAAAACTTCTTTATACCCAACAAGTTTTTTTTTTTTTTTTTTTTTTTTTTTTTTACATTTTATCATTTTAAATCAAATTTCTTTGCAATTTTTAAACCAAATTATTCTTTAAAACTATCAACTTATTGTTTTGCAAATTTAACCTTTTGAAACTTTTTACACACAATTATTTTAAGTAAAGCATATTTCAGTTATCCAATTTTTGCTAAGAAAATTTATTATAAATGAAATAAATATGGGAAAAAAAGAACATGATGTACACTGCGCAAAATAAAAAACAGACCACCCTTAATAACTTTTGATGTAATGATCGAATCTTAACGTTCTAGGACTCATTCTAGGGGGTGACCTCAAATATATTAATTTAGTGCAGACGATATTTTAAGTTACGAAATTCAACACAAAAATGCACTTTCTCTGAATAAACATATTCTTTGATGGATTCAGATTCCCCCCCCCCTCCTAAAAAAACATAGAGGGTAGCTGAAATCAGGCTATATGGTCCTCACAGTTTGGTCAAGAGAGCAGTTCAAAGTTTGGACCCTTTAATGTTTATTTTTCCTTTGGTGTATTTTGCCATATTTCCAGAAATAAAGCAAATTGAAACATTTTTGCCCACTATTATAAATTTTTTATCCAAGGATAATTCCATGCAAAAAATAAATATTAGTAAATATTTAATATTTACTAATATGTTGTATGTTGATATGTTTACTAATATGTTTAAAATGTTTGAATTTTAAGGTAAACAATTTTTACATCATTTTAAAGAATATAATTTTTCATGGCAAAATTTGAGTAAACTCGGTCTAATAGTTCCTGAGAAATCAAGTTTTTAAAATGCTTTTTTTGAGTTTTGGTTTCTCAGGAACTATTTGATCAATTTCACTGAAATTTTGTATTTTGTCATGCAAAATTATATTTTTTAAAATCACGTAAAAAATTGAATACCTTACAATTTAAAATTTTTTCAACTAATATCAAATAAAAGGATAAAAAAATAATAAATATTAATTTAAAGTCAATTTTTGCGTGGAATTATCTTCAGATAAACTAATTTTATAATTGTGTGCAAAAATGTTTCAATTCGCTTAAAAGTTTACGCAGAAGGTAAAATTATCATTAAAAGTTCCAAACTTTGGACCACTCTCCTGACCTAACTATTGAAACCATATTTCTAAGATTGCAGTTATCCCTTATGTTTTGAGGGTTAGAAATCCGAACCTGTAGAAAAGTTATGTTGATTCAGAAAACATACGTTTTTGTGTCTGATTTTACAGCTTAAAATATCGTCTGTACTAGCGTATTTAAATTTATCTCCTCGAACCGTTAAGAATGAGTTCTTAAACGTGTCGGATCATTAGATCAAAAGTTATTTAGGTTGGTCCATTTTTTATTTTGTACACTGTACATTATATATATCTAATATTTCAAAATGAATA
The DNA here is from genome assembly GCA_949128135.1 of Parasteatoda lunata. NCBI lineage: Eukaryota > Metazoa > Arthropoda > Arachnida > Araneae > Theridiidae > Parasteatoda > Parasteatoda lunata. The sequence continues at coordinate 17,852,336 of OX421980.1, read as the reverse complement.
TAATATATACTTTTTGACTAAAAAAATACAACACGAAAAAATGTCTGTACTGAGTATTTTAAAATATAAGATGAAAATATCCCTATTTTATTTTAAGATTTCTGCTATAGACTATACCTGTTACAAAAAAATTAAATTGCTTACAATTTTAAATCTGACAATAAGTTTTCAACATTTCAATTGTGCCAATTTCATTATTTCTATAGTGGGAGCGGAAGAAAACCTCAATTCTCTAACATTAGACCATCTTCTCTAAATAATGACTTCTTTAATAAGACTGTGTGATGTCTTCTTCACTACTTGTATTGGAAGATTCCCAAATATCGACAATTAAACTTAATGCGATTTACATATTAAAACATTATCATTTCAGCATTAGATATATGCGAGCATTCTTAGAAGAAATCATCATTCTCTAAAATGGCAGTGTTGTTAGGTGGTGCTTTCAGACAATGGATTTGGGAAACCGCCTTTTCTGAAACCATGGATTTTACAGTCTTGAGTAACTTTCTTCCAAGTAGATAACAAAGTTAAGATTTTGAAACATTTATTTTCTTCAGTTGAATATTAAATCCTACAGAAGAATCTAAATTCAGTCAATGCTACCTTTATAAATTGTTGTCGGTAAACAACCCTAAAAGAATTAATGATGCCTAAATCACATGGCAGTAATTTAGTTGTGCAGGAGGAAAAAAATTTAATCTGATCACCTCTTAGATTCAATTTTTTATGTGCTGTAGACTGATCAGTAAGGAAGATAATTTCCTTTTTATATAAACACATTTTTTTGTCAAAATTTCGTAAGTACTCGGGGAAGATACATTCGGTGATCCACGTATTTTTTAAACACTTAATAGATGATAGGATATGTTTTACATATTTCATGGATTTTTAGAGCGATCCATAACGAGTGGTGTCATTTTTTCATTACCGTCAATATTGCATCTCAATAGAACAATTGACCTTTCCACTATGGCATTGCTCACCTTTTATAGTGTATGTCTTTTCAAGGAAAAGATTGTAAAATAAGTCACTTTCACTTATGTTAAAAATATGATTTGCAGATTTATTTTCAATCAAAGATTACTAAGTTAAAATTTTTCTCCTTAACTGTAGTTTCGACACTTTAAGATTCACTGCATATATGCAAATTTATGCAGTGAATCTTCAATTTGTGAATAATTTTGCAGTATGCAAAATTATTCTGATTTTTAAACCTGTCAAGCTAGTCATTTGATCCAGTGAATTCTTCCAAATTCAGACGGGACTCTATTCCATATGCTTTCTCTTTTAATAGTGATCCATTAATAGAAAGATTTGCAGAATGTGCTTGATGTTTTTTCTAAGGTCAGGCCTAAGAAAATAATAGAGCTGATGCTCATTTAATGCTACAAGGAGAGCACCTGTGAATCTAAATCACGGAGGAGACCAACATTACTCAGGCCAACTTGCCACAAAATCGTTCATAGGGTGGGCCACATTCCTACAGCACACAGAAAAAGCCTCCATGCCCTAAGTGGAACTTAAACCTGCAACCATTGACTTTGCAATCAGGCGTGCACACCACTCGGCCAACTTTCCGGACTATATAATTTAAAACTAATAACTTAACATATTATGCTTTACATTTTGCAAATAATCATTTCAGTAACTTCATCATTAAGAAATCAACAAACATTTAGAAGGCAGAAAAATGACTAAAATAGTTATTTCATGATTATGCAGCATTCGAGTAGGTAAGATTTTATTTAATCTGTAGTACGAGATAATATAAAGAGACAAACATAAAATCCATTTATTATATTCATTAAAATGTCCTGTACCTTAGAATTATTGAAATTTTAAGATGTAAAGTGCCTCTTTAAACATTTAGTATTTTGGTATATCTTCTTATTAAATTATCTTAATACCGAAGAAAGTTTTTTTTTCCCCCAGGGAGACCATGTGAGGCTCTTTGTTGCCATAGAAAACTAAAATGGCAAAAGGGAGATTCCACATCAAATCAACCAGTGGTCAAAATGTTTGGTCTCTGTATTTTGTTTATGTTTGAAACAGCATGGATGAAAAATCCCAAATTTTAGATTTTTGAACCAGTTGTTTCCAAGTTATGCATTTTGGAAATTTTTAAATAGCTGGTTATAACTCAAAAAACTAACTGACCTAGAGAGAAAAATTTTGAGTCATATTGTTCATTTTTAGTAGCATTTAGTAGAAGTAGCAACAAAATAATTAAAATTTTTATAATTTAACAAAATGGCAAAAACTTTAGCTCTCTAGTTCAAATAGTTCTGTTTAAAAACTTCTAAAAATAAGTCAATTTTTAAAATTGCATAACTCAGAATCAAATGTTAAAAAAAAGTCTGAAACTGAAGTCTGAAAAAAGTCATGACAGAAACAGGTTTAAATATGCCAAAAAATAATTAAAATCTGTATTCTTGACATGATTTTTTATTTTTGGTTTATTTGATATAGAATTAATTGAGAACAGTATTCATGGAGGATCATAATCTAGAAATTATCTAGATCTTTCTAGAAATTACAACACCTTTCACATTTTAAACATTGCTAATTGAAAATTAAATGTGGAGTTTAGAGGAAAGCTATTTAACATAATAATGCCTAATTTATTTCAACATTCCTGGTGTAATGTCAGCATATCCAAGAGTCTAGGTATGGCAAAAGATCAAAAGCTACTAAAAATTTAAACGGACGTGTGATTTCTTTCTTTCTTTCTTTTTTTTTCAAGATAGTATTGACCAGCAAATTGTTTCTAGGATTAATTCATGTGGAATAAAAGGTAAGATTACCTTTAACAATGTTGCTCAATACCATAATTGAAAGTTAGTGAAATTTCTTTTTTTATTAACTAAGTTTAAAATTATAATTAATTATACAATTATAAAATACAATTACTTACCTAGGAAAACAAAGTTTTAATATACTGATAAGCATAAGGATAAATTTCCACTTTCCATGTAAAATCTCAACATTCTTTTATTTATATGTATAATATTATTTCATAATAATGATAATTCTTACTTCATTTTATATATACATTGATATAATAATTAGTAAAAATCTTGGATTTGTTAAAGTTAAGCTGTTATGTTAATTTTAAGCTATTAGTTGCAAAACATTTACAGACTTTTTTTTCTTGTATAGTTTTGAAATTCCATGCAATAAATCATGGTAATCATGGAAAGTTTTGTAGAATGATATTTAAGTTTTTTTTCCCTTGAATTTTTGGAGAACTTTGAAATAGTTAATGCACAGAAATTATATTCTTAATGGACTATTAATTTTTTAAATTGCTCTGATCGTTTACCACTGTTCAAATTCACAGGTTATTGTGAAACCACAAGTGAAAAGAACAGTTCAATTCAACAGTGTTAAATGTACTTTTAAGTACATTTGACAAATTAAATTTTTTTAACATAGAAATCACAGACATCTTGACATCATTCCCCCCACAGTTTTACTCGTTTTAAAGCATCTAAAATAAAATCATCAAAATTTTCTTCTTTGAGCTTTTAGAAATTATTGTTCGGTTTGGTCTTTTAATTAAAAATGAAAGTGAATTCTCATAAGTAATGGTACAGTATAATCAGTAATTAATCTTCTACATGGTAAAGAATTAACTTACAATTGATTTCCTTCAATAAAATTATTTCTGTAATGTTATTTAATATAAAAAAATTGAAAGAAACACTTTCAAGGTGTCTACCAGGACCATGGAAAAAAAATGTATGAACTCAAAATAAATTTCAATGACCTTTTCTTCACAGCAATTTGTTTTACTTGATTTTTTTTTTTTTTTTTTTTTTTACACAAATTATTCAATTTAAGTAAATATTATTGAATGCACTTTAAATTCATATGATTAGTAAATAAAAACAACAGAAAATTTTGGATGGACTATTAGCTAGATATACTGCTGTTTTATTGAGTGAAATGTTGGTGATATGCAGGGCCGGATTTAAGCTTAGCGGGGCCCCAAGCTACTGAAAAATATGGGGTTCTTATAAGTTCAATTCTACTTATATACACCTGAGAAAAACTGTCATTATTGTTGAGTATTAACATAAAATTATTAAAAAAATTTCTTTACGTTACATTTTGCTTTGTTGCTCAAAATCTATAGACTTAGAAACATGAAATTATGAAGGTGTGTAGAAAATATGCAAGGAGTTACTTGACTTTGTGACCCAGACAGATTTAACATGCACCAGTCACCATTTTATACTTGGGTATTCTTCGGCCGGCTGGATTCGAACTACCATTCTCACGAACACGAGTACATAGCCCTACCAACCAAGCTATTGCAGCTAATTATTAGTTTATTTTATAACAATGTTCCTTATGTAAAACTTTCAGGCATATGTTTTTTTTCCCTTCAATTTTGCGAGAAAAAAAATTTTTTTTTTTTTAAATTTGAGGTGTCAAAATAGAAGGCTCTCCGAAATTTTGAGAAAAAATATTATTGTTTGTATGCGACAATACAGTACCTTTTATGAAATTTGAATATTAGTACTGACCACACTGAGAAAAGAAAGTATGGTCAAAACTGTTAGAATATAGTAAAATTTACAGTATTTATGGGAACACCAAAATACAGGATAGTTTTTTGCAATGCTGTTCGGTAATAAATGAGTTAAATTTTTTAATATTATCATGATACCTTAGGAAAGTAGTTCCAAACTGTGTTCTATGGAACTTTATGGTTTTAGAGCGAATTAGTACCTTTTATAACCGGGGATGAATACTTTTATAACTTCTAATTAGTTCTTTTATAATCTCTGATTATATTTAGATCCAACATATAAATCATATAGTATATAATCTTTCTGTTTCCTTTATTAAATTACAGTGAATAACAAAAAAATCGACGCACCAAGAAGGAGTTGTCCGATTGAAACAAAAATTGGTGGATAGGAAGACAATGTACAGAATAGTGTATTATTAAAATTTCAGAACAATTGAATAAATTATTGCAGAGTTACAGTAACAAGTTCAATAAGGTGTTGATCCGCCTCTAGCCTGGATACAAGCTGCCACACGGCGTGGCATAGACCTATAAAGCTCCCGGATGGTCTCTTGCCATATTTCCTGCCAAATTCGATCCAATTGTCGAACGAGGTCATCAACATTCCGTGTCAGATGCAATCGCCTTCCCATCATATCCCAGACATGCTCGATGGGAGAGAGATCTGGTGATCTGGCAGGCCAAGGAAGAGTTTGACAAGCTTGCAGACAGTTCATAGCAACAAATGCCGTATGTGGTCTGGCATTGTCCTGCTGAAAAACCAGCCCAGGGCGCTGCAAAAGGAACGGTAGCAAAGCAGGTCTTAGGATGTCGTTGACGTACCGCTGTGCAGTAAGTGTACCTCTAATGACAACCAAAGCGGTCCGACTGTCAAAGGAAATGACACCCCAGACCATAATGTCTTGTTAAGGGCCAGTGTGGCGTGCAATAGTGAAGGCAGGATCCCCCCTCTGCCCTGTGCGTCTCCAAACATGTCTTAGATGATTGTCTGGACACAGTTCGAAGCGGGATTCGTCGCTAAAGACTATACGTCCCCAGTCAGCATCATTCCAGCCTGAGTGAGCCATGCACCACTGTAATCTGGCTCGGCAGTGTGCATCGATTTTTTTTGTTATTTGAAGTAAATGTAAAGTGTATTTGAAATTTGAAGTAAAATACCAATTAAATAGAAATGGCATTTTTTAAATGAAAATATATTTCTAAAAACAATATGTTGAGTTTTGAACCAATTAGGAAAAGAATAAGCATTTATAAAATATTACATTAATATTTCATACCGCACTTTTCAAATCAATATAAAATAACTAAATTCTTTTATAAAGAAAAATGCTTTCCAAATTATCATTTTTAGCGTTTATAACTAGTCTCTTCAGTTCATTTAGAAATAAATTATAATTCGGCTTATTTTATTCATTTTCAGCTCTTGTATATACACCAAAAATAAATTCAAAAATAGACTAGATACAGCACAAGGACTGCAAATTTAACTGTCGGATATAAAACCTTATTTAAGATTGCTAATGATAAAACAATGAAAAATCTTCATTCCTCTAATTAAATATTTTAAAAATAGTCTTTTATAGGTAATAGCGTTCACAATTACCTTACTAAACTTTAATCGTAATGTCGGAGTTCCGCCATTATTTAGGGTTCCGCAGAGGGAAGCATAAATAATAATTGGGAACCGCTGCCTTAGAGCATGGCATAATAATCACTAATTCGGTTAATTTTATTTTTGACTTTTGCATTTTTATTAAATGTGTGGTAATAAGAGCTATGATTTTAAAAACCAGAATTTTCAATAAACTGTTGCATTGTGAACAGAAAAATTACCAAATGAATAATTTAAATACCATATATTTTGCTTTTGTTACCAAAATTGTTTTTTTTTCCCTTCATCTTTTTTTGCGAGAAGTGTCGTAAATTTTTCTCAGTGCGTTATTTTGTGTTCTAATACTTCCGCATTATTTATTTAGACATAAATACTAAAAATGGACCTTAGCTTTGAATGTCAAATCCAATCATGGAAATAAGGTCTTTTTTTTCACACTTTGACTTCTACACTTATTTTAAATATTAATATTACAGATAAATTATTTTTATAAAACAATGCAATTAAACTAGGTGTACCAAATTCATTTAATTTTCTTCCGTATATCTAAATAAATATTTCGATGCTATGAATTTAGAAATAGTATAAGGAATTAGAAATTAATACCTTACTTTTTATTTACATAAAAAGTGTGAATAGCCAACAATTATTTTATATTTTTAAACACTTTGATTAGATTTTGAAAAGCCTCCGAAAATGTAAAAAAGAAGAAAAAAATTATAATGGGCCCCAGCTCCGAATAAAACTTTAAAAAAAGAAGAAGAAAAGTGGAATCTGGGGCCCTTGCCATCTCAGGGCCCCAAGCTACAGCTTATTTAGTTTATGTGTAAATCCGGCCTTGGTGATATGCTTTTTTGAAGCATTTACATATGAAATGATACTGTATTGTTATTTTTCTATGCAGTTTGACATTGACAGTAAAAATTCATGTACATGGCCTATCTGTGTTTAAAATCTGAATTGTAATGATGTGCAGTCTATGTGCCAATGCAGCCTAAACAAAGAATTCATAGCCCCTAAACCATGCATGATAATTTTGCGATCACAGTGGATTTATTCTAAAACAGATGTTAAGGCCAGGATAGTCTGGTTAGTAGGGCAATGGGCACATGTCCAAGAGTTTGTTGATTCAATCCCCACCGAACAAAGACTCCCTGTGTAGTAAATGGTGACTGATGCACGTTAAATCTGTCCAGTCGCCAAGTCCTCCATGTTTCCATAACAAATCAATATTTCTGGGGGGTACTGATCTAGGAGTTTCTTTGTCTTCTGGATTGGTTCAAAATTACAAGGCCACAGAGTTGAACATTAGTAGTCGTATACCCAAAATTGGGTTGGCTGTTCAACAACGGATAAAATAAAATTAAAAAAAAAAAAAAAAAAAACAGATGTTAAAAGTAAATTTTCTGAAATTACGAACCTATTTCGTAATGTTTGCACCAAAAAGTTTTTCCCCTTATTTATTATTAGTTTTTTTATTAAAATATAGTTGGATAAAAAAAGTTTACGATTGAGGAAAAATGGAGTTACAAATTTTAATTTGTAATTTAAGAATAATTAAACTAGTAAACTATATTTTTTACTCTCTTTTCATCTATGTTTTCTTTATAAATATTTCATTTTCACAATTTCATAAAACTAGAAAATAAACTCTTTTTTATTATATGTATCGATCCAATTTCTGCAGATACTTTTAGTTGTATTTCTTTTTTTTTTATTTATTTTTCAATGCTGATTAAAAATTTCTGCCAAGCAACGTATACAATATATAAGAAATAAAAACGAAAAAAATCAATGCTTCTGCATTAAATAAACACGCCTAAGAAAAAGATTTCACTCGAGTACGTTAATTGACACTGATCTCCAAATAACTGATGAAAGAACCATAAGCATGTGGTCAGAAAAAAAATTAAATTTGAAAGAAAAAAATTTAAAAATAAACAGAAAAAAAATGAGGTTAAACAAAACAAATCCCCCTACTGAGTTCATAGAAAATACTAAAAATAAAATAGAACAAGTCTTTGAACTATTTATACATCTTAACCAAAACATTTGCTTCAGTCTCAGAAACCAAATTGATTCAGGGTTCCCATTCAATTTCACGAAAAAAAATTCCCTGACTTTTCCAGGTATATTAGGTAATTTTCAATGCAAAGCCATACTATATTTTACCTATATTTTTGAAAACGTTGAGAATGGAAACACAGAACAGTTTCTATAAAAAGTAGAATTTTATAAAATAATTTTAATATGTTAGAATTGTTTAACTTGAATCTCATTCAAATTAAAAAAAATATCAATTAAAAAACAAAACAAAGATAGGAATTTTATACACCTTCCAGGAAAACTCATCCTAGATGTTGAACTTAGGGCTCCTTTTTGAATGGTCACATTTTCATCATGCTGCTGGAGAATTATGGAAGCCACTTGGTGTGGTGTGAAAAAAAAAATCTTAGGCAGCGATGGGACATCATTCATCGGAGGAAAAAAGAATTTTTAAAGTGATGGTTACTTATACATTGAACTCGGATGATGGGTGAATGTGTGCATTGTGAGGGTGTTTTCATATTTATACTTGAACTTGCTTCTTCCAGAAAATGAAAGTTCTTAATAAAATTGTCTCTTCCCCACTAATTTTTTTCAGAAGTTTTTTATTTTTAGAAAGCTCCGAGTAGAAGCAAATTACACCTAAACACAAATAATACATGACACCTAAACCGAAGCAATTATGATGACATCACACATGTCCGCCAAAGGGACAGACAAACAGGTGCAACCAGCACGTGAAAGACTAAGAATATTGACGTGTCAGAAAATGAAACAGCAGTAAAAGAGGGAAAGGGTCAAAATAGCAAAAATGAAATTTCAGTGGCCAAATGTTACAGCTGCTGCCTGAGATTTGAAGTAGATGACTTGCAAATAAAGAGTTATTTTTGAAGTTGCCTGTGAAATTGCGCTAGGAAGTCTGGAATAGTAAAATTTTAGCAAACTGGATTGAAGAACAACAAGAGAAAGAATTCTTGGTATCCAGGATTACAAGCTAAATTAATTGCTAACCAGCTGGATATTCAGGATTTCAAAGGTGGCCCAAGTTGGTACTATTGTTTTATGAAAATGAGAAACAAAATATCTGTAAGAACAAGAAGCACTGTTGGGCAAAAACGCAAAATTGTTGGGTAATTTTTTTATTGCATACACATTCTCAACTTATAAGTCTGATTGGTTATAGATGTTTCTTCTGTAAGTAAACTTCATTCTCAATTCTTTCCTTTTATAAGTGCATATAAAAAAGATTTATCAATAATAACTGTTTTCTAAGTATAGGTTTTATGTTTTAAAGATTATTATTTTCACACATATGACATTTAATAAGAATTGATGTGGCGACCAATGTGGTGCCCACTATTCCACATTTATAAAGATGTTACCTTCTTTCTTTTGTAAACAACTTTTATTATGCATTTGGAAAGCGAACCATAACAGATTTATATGTAGTACTCCTTATCAATATAATTGAGTAAATCTAGTGACATTTCATACTTTAATGTATGTTAGTGAATAAAAAATAAAATAAAAAGTGCAACCTTAACCACATAATGGCCTATATATGAAAATTGCATTTCTTAGCATTTTTCGGCGGTGTGGTGTATCTGCCGGAAATTACTGTAAGTCCAAAAATAGAATTAGAATATAATCTAACAGTTTTTAATTATCTCCTTTTTAGCTTTTTTTAAATTTAAAAATCTGCAATGAGAAGACAATAAAGAAATATTAGCTCAAAATAAGTTATTTTAAAAACATTGATACAATTATTTACATAAAAATACTTTGTACTGCTCATTATTGCAAATTAAGTTTTTACATTTAGTTTGTGAGGCTGAAAAAAAATTCCAATTTTTCTGCTGTTTCTATATGGCTCTATCATTTTTTATTAAGAGTTAGGAGAAACAAACATAGAACATTCAGTCTCATTTAAATTAGTATTTACACTGTTTAATATGAAAAACAATGTATGTTCATCCATCACTTTCTACTTAATCAAAAAAGTTTGATTTTTCTTTGAGTCATTTTCTGACTTTCCTATGTTAAAACATTAAGCTAATTCCCACTCTTTCTGTCATTCAAATCAGTTAGAAAAAAATCTTTTTTTTTCTTCAAAAATACTGTCTGTTAGCCTTTTGAATAAGCTATTCAATTAAGATTATGTGCCTGAATCAAGCAGCCTGATATATAAAAAAAAATCTATTAAAAAGGTGTATTCTGCACATGAAAATACATACGGGTTTTCAAACGCGTTTTAGCCATTTCAACTAGTTTGTCAAGTTCCGATACTGTTAATACAGTGTTATTAGTGTACTCCACCCGCAAATGGGTAACTCCATAAGCAGATAATTTATTTGGTCCCAAAAGTGTTCGCTTAACAAAGGTTACAATGTTATCACAGCATCCAAAAATCAAAATTAGGTTATCACTTCTGGCAGCACTTTAAAAGAAAAAAATTTGTGATTTTGTTTAAAAATAGTTGGCTTTCATGATTTTCAAGACCAGTAGACATCCTGACTTTTATTTAAAAAAATTTGAGAATGTTTCAAAAATTAATGGTAAATCAAGTAAAACTCTGCTATTTTTCTAGTAACAGTAAATAATCTTACCTGCTTCAGTATAAACAGACCCAAATCTATAATAACACATTTTGTACATCAAACAATTCAATAGTGTTGGAGAGCCTTCTTTATCAATACGAAACTCTCCTGACGAGGTATAGTAATCATTTTCTTTTATGTGCTTTCCTCTATCTGTGCTTCCTCCAATTCGAACCATCCACAAAAACTTATTTATATCTAAAAAATAAGTTCTAAATCAAATTGCAATATTTTACACATGCAAATTACTTTTTCTAGAACCCATAAACTGAGTTTTGTATTTGACTTGATTACTTTCATGAACAAGTTTTTCTTCATTTTTACATAACTAAATGCTCATTATGCATTAAAAAGGTTAAGGCACAGAGACAAGTGTTTTCTAAACATAACTTTTCTAAAGCGCATTTACCTATATTTATAATAAAAAAGTATGTACAGAACTCTGAACACTAAATTAATGATTAAAGTTAGTAGTTCCCCTGCTAATTTTCAAAAAGAAATTGAGTAATCTATTATTTTAAATTTTAATAAAATTTAAAAAAGATCAGCCAATAATTCAAAATGACTAAGCTAAATAATGGCAAATAATCTAGCTGTTAAAGCTCAGTAGAATAATTAAGAGTATAATAATATGTCTATTATACAATTGATAATAAAAACAAATTTCAAAATTTTCTTTAAAGACCTTTAGAATAGAATCTCAATTTTTTTTTTTTTTTTTTTTGTTAAAAATTATAGAAATTATCTTACCATCAGATGAATATCCAGTAAGTCCACCAAAAATAACAAGAACATAATTAACATCCAGTTCTCTCATTATTTCATAAGCTTTTTCTTCAGTAGAAGCCATAGCTTGGCCAACTCTAGAGATATGTGTATTATTCCAAGTGTTATTATCAACAAGGATAGTACGGTTAGCCATTGCAGTAATTTGATAACCATAATCCCACCATGACATTACTTTTGCATCCTAAACACAAATAAAATAATTTTATCATTTGACAGTTCCTTCACATTTGTTTAAAGAGTAACCAATAAATCTGTAGTTAAAGAAGAAAATTTCACATTTTATTTTCAAATCAATGTTTTAAATTACTCAATGGATTAGACGATTTGAATCATCAAGATTAGAATCACTCGACTCAAATCAGTTTCAAACTGATAATTCAAATCATTGACTCAGTACTTAACTTCAATTTTAGCTAGAATTTAAAATGTGAAATTGTTATTTCTTTGTTTGTTACATTTCATTTAGCAACAAATTTAATTGATTTGAATCATGATCACTTCATTTGAATATGCTCACGACTCTGAATGACTTTCTTTTACTTAACTATACTTAAATAGAAATAAATAATGTTTTTTTTTAGAATTATATATTGCTTATTTCTAGGTACTGTTTCACTATGTAAACATAAAACTTTACTAAAACTTTTCATTCTTTAAGCATTCTATACAAAAACATTCAGCAAAAGTGCCTGTATTTTATTAAATTATGTTCAGAGAATTTCACACAAAATAATTTTTTGCTTTGATTTTATTTTTCTATTTTATTTATATAAATTTAGCATCTTGGCATTTTTGAAAAATTACCCCAAATCAAAGGTATTTCACCATTTAGCATTAAATATATTATAAAAATATAATTGGTATATTTATTATTTGAACAAACGCTAAACATACTCTATGTGAACTGCAATGGGAATGATTTTGAGCCAAGTTCAGTAAGGCTGAAAATCATTCCTTTTTTACCCCATGTTGAGTAGTGTAAGTGCAAACAATTTCATTTAATACTTATTTAAATTTTCAAAACAATATGATGCAGATATTACTAATCAAAGAAAGTACCTAAATTGTTAATGATTAAAAAATTTTAAGTAAAACCTGTTACCACAAGCAATGAGAAATACAATAAGTATAGCTTAAAATCCCTTTTTATTTTAAGTGAAATAAAAAATGATATAAGTAAGCATTATACCTTTCCCAAATTTCGAGAAATTTAAATATAATAAAGATATAAGAGATAATCACATATAGAATAAAACTGAGAAATAAAGTAACACTCAGAAATTCAATCAAATTCTTGTATTATAATTTGCTTACTCCTGCACTTGTGTGTAAGCAAAAAAGACACAATAACTTTCATAGGGCTTGGAGCATAAAATTGAATGTTGGGAAGAGGGGTAAAATTAACTTCTTGTTCTTTAAAAAACTTGCTGCCCCTTTAACTCTTAGCAACACACACATATTTTATTATTCCTTTTAAATGTTTAAAAATTTTTATTTAATCTTAAAGTTTTTAAAAGTTAAATAAAATTGCTTCAACTAAAAGAACATTCATTTTTGGAAAAAAATATTAAAATTAATTAATAATTAAAAAAAATTTTTTATTCTAATTATTTTATACAAATATATAATGATGTAAAAAACAATGAAGTACACAATTAAGCTAATACATTTATTAAACTTCTATTAAAAATAGGTTATAGACACGCCTAATATTTAAACGTAATATTCCTTTAAACGAGTACGGTAAATCTAAATACTAAAATTTACTTAAATATCATTTTCTACATTCAAGAAAATCAAGGAATTTATATACGAAACAGAATTTTTAAAGCTATTGTATCTCTATATTTATTTTCCTCTTCAATGATAATTATCTCTTGTTTTGTCCGATGAGTAATCTATTAATTTTATTTATTTATTAATGTTAATGTTTATTAATCTATTAATGCTTTATTTACAAGAGTTTCTTGACTTTAAATTCAGTTTTTAACCAGTAAATGATTCCATTTATTGATTCCAAATCACAGATTCAAATTACCTAAGTGTACTAATTCAATTCATTTGAATTACCGTGATGATTCATTGTACCCAATAACTAAGTAACTTCAGTAAACTAACCCACAGCAAACCATATAAAAGCTCATTGTAAATTTTAAAATCTTAATGAAAATAAAATGTTGCAATAGTGTTACAATTTTTTTAAACAAAATAACTGCATTGTGAGGATTTATTTATATGGCATTCAAATTTGCTTCATTTGATCCGATTTACTTGTATATTAAAAAACCAAACATGTCATCAAACTTATTTTAAAATTTTAAATGGCAAATAAATACCTCATTATAATATGCACAACTACTGGTTTATATTAGAAATTCAAGAAAATTTAAAGTTTTGAAGTAATTTTTAAAATAAACTCTAAGTACTTTCAATTCATAACTATTATTATCGTTTTTAAATGTTTTAAACATACTTCAGGAGTGTTATGCCTCAACCAATAATATGCTTCCCGAAAATCATCAAATATTATTCTGGAACCATCATGACTTCGTGCAGAAAGAACTATAGAAGGAGATGAATATGCTTCAGATGTTACCCATGTACAATGGATCATGTATGCAGTTAAGAAAAATGACATGATGAAAATAAAGGAATAAGCAATCTGAAACAGTGAAGTTATGTATTAAAAACTGGTCTTTAGTAAATTTACAAATATATACTCATACACACATGAATTTAAAAAATGTAATTTCCGAAAATTACCTCATTTTTCTTAAAATAATTACTTCCAAACCTCTTAGATTTTTTATCTGGCGTAATTTCTAATTGCTTACAATAGATGGTGAGAACCGAAGAAATTCCAATACCAGAGAGGATACACATAACAGGTGCTAAAACCAGCATTAATCGAACCATAACTCCCTAAAAAACATAAAACATTTTCATAATTACAGGTAATCATATTTTAACAATAAAGATCTCATAAGACAAACATTATTTTTAATCTTGGAATTTTTAGATTTGAATAATAAAAGCTATTGTGAAGGAAAACCAAGGAAAAATTAGAAACATTTTCACACCATATAATATTTAATGAAATTTTTTTTCTAGAGACAATCTTTATGGTTTGTGTAAGATACTTACAGACTTAGTGGTTCAAAACAGAAGGCAGGAAATTTTTTTTGTGTGCAATATATACAAATTAGATTATTTTTAAGAAGGCCAAGAAAAAAAATAGTGTAATCCGCTGGTTTGAAAATTTCATTTTTAATGGCATATTTCTTTAATTCAACACAAGATAAAAAAAAAGAAAAAAAAACAACACTGCAACAATCAATGTTTCAAATGAAAAATTAAGATAAAACAGACATGTGATTGCTGGATGAAGAAATGATCTGAATTTTTTTTCTCGATGAAGTTTTTTCTTCTTTAGAACTCAATTTTTTAAAAAATCTTTTTGTACAAAGATAAATAACGACTGTTTTTTTTACGCATACAAAAAGGTATACATAACATTGAAAAGCATTAGTTAAACAAGTTAAAGTAAAAGATGCTTTTACTATTTAATTCTATATAGGTATATACCTAATTTTATTAATATTATGCATAAATTTACTATTTAAAATAAAAGTAACACATAAATGTTTTTTTATTTTAAATGTTTGCTGTAAACAACAAAATTTTATAACTATTGGGAGTTAATAGAGAAAAAACTTATTTTTAACAGATTATGAAAATTTAAAAAAAAAAACTTAACTTTTATTACTCAACCATAGGATTGGATTAGCTATATTAATATTGCAAATTTAAAATATTGAAATACTTAAAAAAAAAAAAAACATTTGAAACTGTTTTTCTTGCAATCTGACACATTTTTATAAAATCTATTATTATGCCACAACAAGCATAGCATATTACCGAGCCTTGTTAAATTATTACATTTATTTCTCCATAAAATTAAATTTTTTTTTCTCAATAAAATAATCAAATTATTCCATGCTTGAAACTAGAAGATACCAAAATTTTTCAAAAGGACCTATCAGGGGTCTGTCTAGGTTTTTCTATTTTGTGAAAATTTAGACATAATTTGTGAAAATTAAAAATTATATTAAAAAATCAACACAAAAATATGGATTTATCATTTCTTAAGGGATACACAAATAAATTTTTAAGAAAAAGCATTTTGTGAAACTACCGTTTTTCCTAAAGTTGAATTTGTGAAGGTACCGCTAAACGGTAGTAAATTCGGCCTGCACAGACCCCTGCCTATGTATAGTTTTTTTCAAAATTCTAATAAACTTATATGGATTTCTTCTACCATTGGAATGAAATGGAATATTTCTTCACTAATTATAAAAAGTAGTTTTTCTCACAAGATTTAGAATATTCATTAATGGAATAATTAACTGCAGGGGCCCCCATCAGGGGGTAAGGTGGGCGCATGATGCGCCCACTTAAAGCTTGGGGGGGAATTTTTACACTAAATAAAACGAATAGTTTGGGGGGGAATTTTTACACTAAATAAAACGAATAGTTTGGGGGGGAATTTAGACAAGAGAATTATTATTTTTTTTTTTTGCGCCCAAGAGCTTGGGGGGGATGGGGGCCACTGATTAACTGCAATAAAAATATCAACTCCAACATAATAATTTCTTCTTTTTTTTCATACATTACATTAGACTTATAAAATTTTGAAGTCCTTTTTTTATTACTAATAGCTAGGCAAAAGAATAAATAGAACATAATATGAAGAAGATAAGACTGACACCATTGCCCAAAGAACCTTCTTGCTTTTAACTACAATTTATGTTCTTTTTTCTAATAAAATAAGAGATAGAATACTTATATGAATATGCACAAGACATATTTAAAACTTAAGTGCACAGCTAAATATTATACATTATTATTGGAACAGAAATTTACTTTTTTTAAAAATGAAAAACACTTACAGCAAAATAAATACTTGTCACACCATATAATATTATGAAAATATTAGCATCTGTCAATTTTGAGAAGCAATAGTACAATCCAACTATAAAAAAAAAATATAATAATTTATGTATTAGTTCAAAAAAATATATATATATAGATTGCTTAATATATACTGGCCTACTTCAAGAAAGGATAATTTTAAAGGTTGATATACTATTTGCAGCCAGGTTTCTCACAAATCTAGTTTGAGACTACAATTTTCATGGCTACTTATGTACGAAATTAGGTGATATTTAAGTTTAGATTGGCTTCAAAAATGACAATTGAATTTAGTGAAAGGAAATTTTTTCCCCACTGTTTAGATGTCAAGATAGTAACAAGGAAAATAAACAAAAATGTGAACAGAACACATAAAATTTGGCAATTATGTAAGTAATTAATGCAATGTACAAATGCAATGTTCCTAGTGATAAATGGATTATAAAGTTGCAAAAGCTCAGTGCTTAAAGCTGCCATTTTGAAAGATTGGAGTACGATCCTCAGTTGTGGCTTTAAAACTACCTAGCTTCAGATTGATGGATACCAGCTTGTCTGGGAATTAAAGGAATATTGAGGGCAATGATGACTATATTGCCACAATTAACACTGTTAGTCATGAAATTGTAGAACCTTAACCACCATGATCCCCTTAGCCCACAATAGGTCCATTGCCACTGGGCTGACCATGAGAGATTTTTACACATTTCCTTGCATGTAATATAAAAAGTGATTAATTTTAATTCTAAAGAGACCTCTAAAAGATGAGTATACCCATAAACTACACTCTGGAATTACCTTGCCTTTTGTTTACCTCATAATTATAAGATTATGAGGCTGTAATTCTAAAATTATTTAATTACATAAAGATAAATTATAATTAAGGATAAATATAAATTATATATGAAACAAATAAAAGTTTTGTAAAAAAAAATTTTTAAAAAAATTATTTTTTTACAGAAATTATTTAAAATTAAATTAATAGAAGCGTATTAAAGTATTTGAGGAAATAATTTAATCAATTTTAAAAACCTTAGATTTAAAATGTTATCTGACGCAAATTTTTTCTACTTATAAAAAAGTTTAATGTTACCTTTACTTTTGACTTTGTATATGCATAGCAAAATATTATGAAAATTATAAATATTTCTTAAATGAGCACTTAATCTAATACATGCTTATTATTAGTTCTGATGAGGAATAGAAACATACATAATCTTCAAGCAATAGGTGGTAATAGCCTGATTTTAATAATTATTATTAAATATTCTTTATCCAAAGCAAAATTAAAAATAAATAAATTAATAACACTAACCAGGAAACATAAATACTAGAAATTGAAGATCAAAGTAAAAACTTGACCAAGATGTTGGTTGATGTTCTGAGACGGATGCAATAATTGGAATGTTGTTCTTTGCATAAGAAGGATCCAAAAGAGAGTAAAATCTTCCGGTCCAAGGGGAAATTTCTAAAGTAGGTTAAGACAACTAGATAGTTCAAAATTTGAACAAAAAAAATTATTACAACTGAAGATTGCTTTATCAAAATGTATAGATACTTGTGAAGCTTGAAACAATTCATTAAAAAATTAATTTAAAATTTTGTTGAACAGTCAAAAAATAGCTTAAAGCACAAAAATTAGAAATAAGAACATTTATATTTGATGTCAGGTAAAATGAATAACACATGATTAAAAACTAATCTCATTCATAATAAATAACATAAAATTGAAAGGGACAGTATAAACAAACAATACAACACAAACAGTAGGGACAGTATAAACAACAATACGACAATACAAACAGAAACTCACAATTTTTATGTTGAAAAGCAAAACATAAATATACAAGCAAATTCTGAATGTAGATAAATGTTTAATTATAGATAATTGTAACTTTTTATCGCTTAAGATAAGATGAAATACTTACAACAGTACACTTTAACTTTCATCATTTTAAAATTATGCAACAAATAGTTCTTAAATCAAATTTGTAACAAGAGTTGAAAACAGTACTTATATTAAGAACGGTCAAAATTTGAACAGTACTGATGTTCAGAACAGTCCAGACTACTTACAGCAGATTTTCCTTTTCTTAACCTATGGTGTTGGATCACAATATCTTAGATGCAATTTAACAAGCTTGAAAAGCCTAGTGTTTAAAATGCTCTTTGGTGAGCTTTATCACTGACATGTTGCCAGCCAGAAATTACAAAAGTGCAACAGAAAATAGCACCTGATTGGAGCCAGCTAAGCACAGTAGCTTTTAAAAATAACTGTTACAGACAATTATAAGAAAACCAGTAATAGGCAAGATGGTGTTTACCAAAAGCAAGGTATGTCCACCATACGGCCTGCACACAACTATATTGTTTTTTTCCATGAAGTCAGTGATTACCGGTGTAAACATTCCAGAGTATGGAATAATATATTCATTATTTTTATGGAACTAAATATTAATTTTCCACAAGATGGATTGAGTAAAGAAAATGAAGCTTTCTTATGAAACATGCAATCTAAAAGCATCAAGTGTGGTATCTGTTGAATATTGTTTTCAATTCCGTTATTGTACAATATTTAAAATTTACTGCAAGAGAACTCAATTACAAGTCTGCAAAATACTATGCTTTCTTACAAAATATTTTGCAGAGTGGTAGACAAAGATTTTATTCTTTTTTTTTTGGGGGGGGGGGTTAATGGCGGGCATTTGGGTCTATTTCCCATTGACCTCAGAAATGCCAGAATTGCTATTCTCTTATTGTTACCCAGCGAGTTAATTCTCTTATTGTTACCAGCCACGGCGGTGGAGTAGTGTTGCCCACGTCATATAACCACAAACCCGCTTATAGAGCGGGTTACATTCACACAATCACAGAGAAGAAAGGACAAAGAACACAGAGAGAGAGAAACATCCATGCCTTGAGCGGGATTTAAACCCGCAACCATCGGCTATGCAGTCAGGCGCCCACCTGATCGGCAAGTGGTAGACAAAGACTAATCCATTAAAAAATAAACTTAGCAACTACTAGAAGGAATTTTCTTCAAAAGTGTAAAAAGTTGGCATCCTTGCAATTATAAAACTAATAAAAGATTTTAGGAAGGAAAAAAACTTACTTACTAAAGCATACTTACTAAATACACCATACTTTTTTCTTTCCAAAATTCTTATATATATTTTACAATTAGTTACAAAACATGATTTAATTATTATTATTATTTTTTAAAAAAAAGTAAATTATAATATACTTCAAATTATTACGAAACAACTCTTTAGATCTGATGTGTAGTATTTTGAAAAATTATAAGTCCATTTAATAGCAATGTAAAAATGAAATTGTAGGGTTAAGCTAACTGTAAATGAAGTTTTTTACTATCCCTGGAAAATTAAAAAAAGAATTTTAACAAGCTCTTTTTTATTTTAGGTTCATAGTAAAAATATTATAACACAAGAGAAAGATTTTAGAAATAATAAAAATAGAGAATCAGCCTTTAAAATATTTAATTTTTAATAAATTCTCTTCAAGTTATCAGTTCATTTCACCAGAGAACTAATGTAAGAAAATTCAATTAAATGCTTTATCTTTTAAACAAATTGGGCAAATTTATAGTAACAAGGAACCAGATTCCTACCTGAAACTTAATTTTGTATCCACAGTTTAAAGTGTTAAGCCCATTAACATCTAATTCTAATAGCAAATTATTGGAAGAATTCTTGTCTAAATAACATTAAAATAAACACACAATTATTTTCAAATATAGCTGTTCAACATTTCTTTAGTTTTACATTATAGGTTAACATTTAGTTTTTAAGAATAATGAACAAAAAAAGAAAATAACTTTATAATAAGTTGCAACAAAAAGGATACTTCCTGTGAAAGTTAAAACTGTTGCGACAGCTATAAATGTAACAGCAGCAATAGTATACACAGCTTGAATTAATACATGGTAATTTTCATAACTTAGCCGAGATCTCACATAATCCGCAAACGCATGAAGCTGACACAAACCAAAAACTCCTAAAGCCTAATACAAAAAAATTTATCTTTACTTAAAAAAGAAAAAAAATTAATAGCATTAACAATAGCTATCATGCAATAAATTGTTAAATGATTCAAATTAATATTACAAATGAAAGTAGCATATTTACAGAAACAAAAGACAAAGGTTGATCAAAATTCATTTATTAATCATTGCTTTAAATGAAATTTCAACATATATAAGCTAATAAAATATATTTTTCTATTTTTTGTCAACATACTGGGCAAATTTTGCAGAATTCAGTGTAATCAGTTACTTTTTACATAGTTAAATGCTACTATTTTTGGGGTTGAATTTTATTTCTGAATAAAGGCATATAAATTAAATTTTGAATGAATTTTCCACCATGCCAGGGACAATTTTTGGCATGCAGAGATTTTGAAAATGGCCCTGTGTCTACCTCATTAAAATTTTGATTCTTCTAAAAAAAAAAAAATTTGAAAAAATTTCAAAACCTTCCTAACTTAATAAGTTTGAGTCCCCACAATTCTTAATTCCTAAAATCACTTGATACCGCTTTCGACAACAGGCGCTTTGCTTCCTAAATTCTTTGTAACCCATAACAGCTCCAAACTATCAAATAAATCAACCTTCTCCAGTAGTTGTGTCACTACAATACAATACATTGATATTCCCACTTTAAACGAATTCTCCCGCTACGTTTCTTAGAACTTTTTCCAAAAATTTTACTTACATTATGACCCAATTGTTCACCCACTCTCTGACATTGACAGATCAGAGAATAGAAAAAGACTCAGAGCCACTTTGAGAACATAGAGCTCTCCCTACCATCATTAGCCAAGTCTCTCCCTTACCTGACAAACTATTAGTTTTCTTTTTTGATGATACCTAGAATAACATTTTTTAGAAGTTTTTCTTTACTTTTTTGTTTTACTTACTTATGTCTTTGGCCAAACTTAATTTGTTTGTGAAATGAGTGAAAAAAAGGAAAGGCGATAACAAAAATCAGAAATTTCAAGATGCTTACTGTGTACTAGCAGTGTCATGGCAATGGGAAAAGAATATAACTTGCGTTATCGCTATGAAACAAAATAACAGTAATTTTGATCAAGCAAAGGGCACAAGGGCTCCCAAAAAAATCAAAATTCTTAATCAAATCAAGTGAATTGTTTTCAGAAACAATCATCTAAGTTAGATTCCTGTGTGCAAGTGAGTCTTGGCACACCCCTGTTGATTGCTAAACAGGGTCAACTGTTTACTGATGGTGATTTTAATAAAGATTGTTAACTGATTGCAATGGAAAAACTTGCAAAAAAAGTTTAAGAACTTGAGTCTTAATATAAGAATGACAAAACAAAAAAGGAGATGAAATTAAGGAGAAACTTAAGTCTAAGGCTTCGCAATTTCATTCCTTTTTTTTTTTCTCTTGCTTTTAATGAATCTACAGACTGTACATCAGTGGCCCACTTACTGGTGTATATTCGAGGAATTTATGATCAATTTTCTATTACTGAGGAATTTCTTAGTGTACATCAAACAACTGTAAGTGAAACTCTCCTAATCTTGACAGAATTTTGTTACAATGATACGGATAAATATGCTAGCGTAACAAAGGATGGGGTTCATGCCATGATGGGAGTGAATAATGCAATGGTTTCCTTATTAAAAGGACAACTTAGACATGGGCAAGAATTAAAACAATTTCATTGCCTTATTCACCAAGAATCATTAAGCAATAAAAAGCACCGGTTTCATGATTTGATGAAACGGGTTAATGAAGCCATCATATGTGCGTGTAATTATGCATTAAATCACAGAGAGTTCCAGGAATTTTTAAGTGAGTTTTAAGACATTCTTCATTACATAAGAGTAAGGTGACTGAGCCATGGAACTTCACTAAAACGTTTCATTGAACTCTTTGATCAAATTATATCTTATTTGTGTAAAAGAAAAAAAAAAACTAGGCTATTAAAAGAACTGATTTAGCTTTTTTAACTGATACAACTGGTTATTTATATTACCTAAATACCAAATTACAGAGAAAAGATTAATTATTATTTCAGTTAGTGACTAATAGAACTGCCTATTTCAGGAGCAGCTCAAAAAAATTCTGCCCATTTCTGCACCTGCCAGAGAATGCAAGAAAAAATTCCTCAGGTGAAAATGCAGTAAGAGAATCAAGTACAGATTTTCATCAATGCATTTGGCAAGCTGATTTTGAAAGAGCAAAATAAAGCTCAATTAGCTTTTTCTATTTTAAATGTGGATTTAAAAACAGTGAGTGATAATTTCCAGTTAGCATTGGTTAATTTGGAAAGTTCAGTTGTTGAAAAATGAACATAAGAAAAGGCTGCTCTATCAATTTTATAATTCTTTACCTGAAAAGTTTCACGAGCTGAAAAAAATGTTGCAACTTGTTCTACAATATTTGCAAACACATATATATTTTGATCATGAATGTTAATAAATGTAAGACAAGATACAGTATATATAAACGAAGTATGTATAATATAAACGAAGTATGTATAATATAAACGAATGCCCAAAATGCATTGGGAGCTTTAATCGGGAATTTAAATAAAATCTAGCATTTATATTTTTATTAAGATGTTGATAACATTCTGTGGATAAATGCTTCTTACACACACGCGCATAAAATTTTGGTATTTCTATTTTCAGCTTTTTTGGTTCAAAACTCATCCTGTTGTTTGAATCAATATAGAGTTATAAACAATTCATAACTTTTAAACAAATTTCACCAAAATGAGGTGGCAATGAAAAGGGTTTAAACCACTTACCAGAGTTCATCAATTGCTTGCAGTAAGTTTTTTAATTAAGATTTTATGCTCGCAGAAAGCTATTCATTTTATTTAAATCTGATAAGAAGCAGAATGACAGATGAAAATTTTTCGTTTCATATATTTCCACCAATAAACTCAATCAATATAAAAAATAAAAATTAGTGTCCTAAATTCAGTTCCAACCATCCCATTAAGATAGCTGGGAAAATTGTAATATTTTGTTCATGGAAACATTTAATTCTAGGTTGTAGATAACCCACTTAAAAAAGTGTGCCAAGCGGATGTGACTCACTAATGAAAGTGTGTTAAGTGGGACCAACCACTAAAAAACAAACATGAAGCGCCACAAGGAGAAGGATCCCCTTGTGTTCCCAGCTCTGGATGATTGTAAAATGTGAACTGATTTCTCCCCTGTCTTTAACAATGATTGTAACAAAAACTTAAAATTTATAAGAGCATGTTAATTTTTTTTTCACATAAAAAAAGTTCTTTTTTTTCGTATTCCTAATAAGTCATACGACAAATTGCTACACATATTTGTCAGTTATGCAAGACTGGAAAAAGCAATACATTTCAAACTACATTTTTAAAATCATAATGTTACACTATAACATTAGCATTGTCTTTAATTAGTTTTTGTGGCCCACTGACCAAAAAAGGTTGTGCCCCACTGCATCAAGCTACATTAAATTTCTAAAGAACATTTTCAGGGTTCCCACTCAATTTCAAAAAAAAAAAAAAAACATTCCTGATTCTTCAGGTATACCAGGTAAATTTCAATGAAAATTGAAAACATAATTTCATCAGAAAACTTTGATTCTTTTATTTGTAAAGTGAAATATTAGATTTTCTGTATAAAAAAATATTATTAAATAAGGAAGGAAACATTTCAGTTTGACTAAAATGTGAAATTTTTACAACAAATAACTGTAATACATGTTAGAATTATTTAACTTGAATTTCAATAACTGATTAATGTTACAGCAATTTTAAGACTGGTTATTTTCCAAGTATAATATAGGAATATTACAGGTTTTTGCAAAAAAATTGCAACTTTCCTTGACTATTCCCCGATTTTTGGAGTTAAAAAATTTCCTTGACCATTCCAGGCTTTCCCTGTTCTCCCTGACCTATTGGGAACCCTGCATCCTAACACCGGTTTTAATATTTGAAGTAAAAAACATTCAAACAAAAGACTACACTATTTTTACATTATCTTTATTGCTTTCAAAAGATAATGTGAAATGTTTAAGTTAGAAGTTGGTAGAAACCACAAATCAGGAATAAAATGACAATTTATATAAATTATTTAGCATACCAATATATTTGAACAGCAACTATAGTAGCTGCTAGTCATATTTTAATTATTGTTATTAAATATGAATTAACAATGCATAATTATAATTCAACTAAAATAGCCCCCTTTCACTAAGTTATCATTATATCAACTATTGTATCCACTGATTTGATATTCTAAATGCATACTTACAGCCATATGTTCACTTGATTGTACAGGTTGAAATCCAACAAAAGATATCTGCATTGACAACAATGTTCCCAGGCAATATAGCTTAAAATACATCAATTTTATTCAAATTACAAGACAAATAATGAAATATTAAAATTTTTAAATGTTCTATTAAAAAAGTATTAAATAAAAAAAAGAGAATGTGGAAATCTTAGGACAATTTTTAAATCTTAATTTTTGACTCTGACAAATACACCAGATTCATTACCTAAAAATATTTAAATTCACACACATTTTTCTTCATAATGCATCCAGCATAAACAATGAAAAATATGAACTGTAAAAAGTGCAAATTGTTTCAGGATATAACGTATCCTTGTACTTTGCGACATATTTTATGACTCAGACAATGCTGGTGAAAAAAGATGGTAAAAATGTAACAATAGCTCAAAAAAGAGTGGGTCAACAGAAATACAATTCTCCCTCCCACCTTTCTCTTTCTTTTGCTGCAGGTGTGAAGAAAATAGGAAAAGTCACTCTTTAAAAGGAAGCAGTGGGGTGAAATGCTTAGACTATCTTGAAGGTCAAGTTAATTCACACTTTCAGCTGAAAGTTGGCTTTATTATTTTTATGCTGGGAAATATAAGTTATCAAAATCTAAAGACTTACAAGCAGACTGATACCACATGATTAGCACATGAATAAAGGGAAAATAAGTGAAATGCTGTTTTTGGATTTTATGATATCAACTTGTTTCCTGTTTTTTTTTTCCCTTTGACAGCTGATTTAATGAAAGATCAATTTCCTTCATTGATTCTACATTTAAAGTTTATTTTTAGCTGTTTAAACATTTGAATTATTTATGATTGTGATATTATAAATTAATTATAAAAGACAAAAGGCGTTCTCAGTTATTTTATGCTTCAGTTTTGTGCAAAACGAGATTTTTTTAATTTCTATTACTATTTTGTAAAAAGTATTTGAAAGGTTTTTAGCTGTTTAGTTATTTGAATTAATAATATTTAGGTATTTTGAATCAAATTAAAATTAAGATATATGATGTGATCGTGATTGTTCTATTTAGTAGAATATTGCACTAAGTAAGATTCTTTTCATTAATTTACTATAATGTAATTATTTTTAGGTACTTAAACACTTTATTTACATAAAATTTGCATATTTTAAATTAGTAATCATTGACATAATGCATTTGTTATTGTTTTGTGTTTGAATCGTGCAAATTTGTAGATGGCCTAATTCAGTGCAATTTTGAAGAGTTATGAAAATTATAAAATGCATCATTCCTAAATTTAAAGTAAGATGGCATAGATTTATGGATATGCAATAATTATTATTTATTGACTTTTATTATTTATATGAAGCATAATTTGTCATTTGTAATAGATGCATTGACTCTGCTATTTTTCATGCAGTAAAATTTTTCAGGGCCAATTAAACAAAAACTTTAAATTTTTAGTTGAATTTTGCAGGTGCAGTGCATATCTCAAAGTGGTATATCTCCACAAAATTACAACATTTATTTGATCAAACTACATACAACAAAGCTGCATGCCACAGAATAAGCACTTCGCTTCCAAATTAACAAGATGTAAATTAAATAAAAGTATTGTAAATATGTAAATTAATTAAATAAAAAAAAACACTAAAAAAACACAGTAAATTATTTAGATAAAATTAAATTAAAATATACTTGTAATATTTTTTTGCATTTAAAGAATTGTCATGGATTAGAACACATTCCCTTTAACAGAAAATGTTGAATTTATTAAAATAATGCAAATCTTTTAGCTTGGGATATGTTCCAAGGTGCAGCATGATTTACTGTCCACAAGTACAATAACTACACCCTTTAAAGAAAATCACAATTGTGGTCAATTTAAATGAATATTCATTATTTTCTCATAATTAAAATTTTTAAAAAATCATATTTTCTAAAGCCAAATCAAATTTAGTTGGATAGTTGTATGACTTTTTTGAAAATTAAAAAGAATGAAAAAATATATATATATACATACACTTTTAACAGGTTAAATTTTCTTCCTCCCAATCAGACAATTTTCAATGGATGCTTCAATAACATCAACTCATTAAGAATGGCAACTCACAAAAAAATGGCTAATATTGTTACTCTTAGAAACGGTCAATATTCCCAGGTATAACACTTTAAATTAAAAGTAGTCTGCTGAAAAAAAATAAAGTTATGCTTACTGTACTGTATGCAACGTAAACTCGATGGGAAAAACGACCAGTAATCATCAGCACTAATACATGCAAAGGAATCAAATTTATGAGAAACACATAACCTCCCCAAGATGATACCTGCAAACACAAATAAAATTTTGATTAATTATTTATCTTTACCTATTTTTATGCAAATTTTATATAGAATCAACAATAAGACCTAATAATATTAGTTATAACTCAATAAGAAAGAAGAGTTGAATAAGGACAAGATCAGATGTATGTATAGCAAGACAAAGTTTAAGCTTCTGATATCAAGTTCAAAAATTTACAATAAAATTAATAGATAAAATTAACATATAAACATGTCAGCTTATTAATTAAAAGTCGGATAACTCTTTTTTTGTACACTTTTGTTGCAATTATTGAATACGTTAACTTTAATATTCTATCAGATTACAAAAATGAAACTCTGAGTGTTGTCACAGACAAATAAAAGTAATTCTGGTTAAGAATAACGAAAAAAATAATAAATAAAATAAAGTGCACAAAATAAATAAATAAAATAGTGCACAAATTTACATTGCACATCATTTAAGAAAACATTTATTTAATTATCAAAGGACCTTTGAGGTTCTTCTCAGTCACATCATTAGTTTTTTGTTTCTTCAAGGGTCTTTCATTGACTTAACTAATGTGACGTTTTACAGACTTTTGAGCATGCCTTGGCAGAGCAAGAAGGTTCATTTCATGCACAAGTAATAGAATAAGAACTTTTCAAGAACTTATATTTTATATTTTTTTGGATGCAATTCTCTCTGGAATTTGGCAGCTTTTGCAGATAATTTTTGCGGTCTCCTTGGAAGCCAGCTTTTCTTTTTTATTTTCCTGTCTGACAGTAATTTTTTTTTTATTAAGAACATCTGCTCAATAGTTCCATGAAGCAGAAATCATGTTTTTACACAAACTTTTTATCAACTTCACCTGTAAGGAAGTCTTTCTTTTTTAATAAATCAACCGTAGACTTCGTGCATGACATCAGCTCATGCTTCACAGTCAGTATAGCATCAAGAGATTCTACACTCAGTCTGTTAGCTTCAGATGTTAGACAAGAGTTCATAATACTACAACATGACTCAATTTTAGAACAATGAAAACAAGTGAGTACGGCACAGGCCATTTTAGATAGGTGTGGGAATCTGTTACAACTTTTAATCTCCATCCACTATCTACTGGCTCTTCTTGCCGTGGTTGACATAAACAGGCAGCATGATATTTATGCACCACTAAGTCATAAATATCTCTTTCAGCAACACTAATGACATTATTCACTATGTCTTGAAGACCTTTAATTAATTTTAGAGAAAGAAAATGTTTACGACAAACAGGGTCAATTGATGAGACAGATTGTAACAGTAAATTATCATGAAACATTTTCCTCTTTTATGTTTTTGCACATTCCACAAATGCCTTCATTGCATTCTTCTGAAATTTCTCCACTACATTTAATTTTGACTTAGGAGCTGAAACAGTGAGGTTTTTGTTCTGTCCTATGAACACAGAATTCATAGGAAGATGACTTTTGCTTTCCTTCACACCAAAATGCCAGATCTTTTTGGGAGAATCTTTAAGGGTAGATATGTTTTCTGCTTTCATGAAGCAAGACAAAAAATCTCATACTAAACACAATTGTTTATCATGAAGTAAGTGAATCAGCAGAGTATTGTTTTGAAAATGTTTCAGATATTCTTTTAGCTGAGGCAACACGAAACAAAAAAATTAGCAACAAGCTGTGTTTCTAAACATTGATCAAACGATTTTTTAGTTATTCTTTCTTTACAATCCTTACCTGCTTGAGTCGAAGTTTCAGACCAAGGGCCTTTTGCAAATTTTGAATGTGATCCCTGGCAGTGTTCCTAATATTACAAACTTCATAAATGCTTACAACAATATGCAAATGTTCATTTCTGTCCACCGAACTTAAAAAAGGAAAATCAAAGACTGTTAATGCTCAAATCAGTCTCAAAAAACCTAAGGCAGCATCAGAAAATGAAAGCCACCTGAATGATACAAATGCAGTAGGCATTGTGCATTTTATTTTTAAAGCACAGCAAATTTGGTTAAAAATTGCACGTAGATCTAGAGATAATTTCAGATCATTGTGTATGTATGTGCATAAGCTTTAAACATGTATTTTGAATGGTTTAGAAAACTACTTAGCAGTATTATGGATATGGTGGCAGGAATCCAAATCGATTTCTAAAAAATGAGGACATTTGGAGCGAATTTTGACTTCTATTCCTGCATTCTTCCCCCTCATCACAATGCATGAATCCATAAGAACTGACATCAGATTCTGTCAAGGAATGTTGTTCTTTTGAAAAATTTGAAAGTCCTTGAAAAAATGACTCACTGTTAACATTATCAACACTGTGGGAAGATAAGTGTTTTGTGCTTATGTCTTCGGTCATATAAATGACAAATACTGTCACTAAATTTTGATTGCTACTATTCATACTTTCGTCTAAGTTTAGGGAAAAGAACATGCCTCTGTCGATCATGAAAGAAGGCTTCTTTCATAGTCTTAGAAAAGCCAAATTTTGTTTTGTATGAAGCAGCATTTAAATGCATATTAATGCGATTTAGAGCCTTTTTATCTTTGGTCTTTCGCAAGATTAAGACATGGTGCTACTGAAAATGACAAAGATCTTTTGCCATAAACCCTAGTAACAGAGCTTCAAGATTCTCTATCCTATCGCTAACTGATATAAGAGGCTGAGGCAAATTTTCTTTGGCCACTGTTTCTAAAGCAACATATGTTGGGGCAATCTATATGGAACTTCATTTTCTTTCTTGATGCTACTTCCTGAAAGTTATGAAAAATAAAAATGATTAAAAAAATATTAAATGAACTTTATTTTGTATGCTAATATGAATTAACATTAATTTTAATTTAAATATTAAACATAACAAGAACAGGGCTGCTAAACTTCCCAAACTAGCATAAGTAGTACAATAACACTGAAATTTATATATTTAGCACGATTTTAAGGAAGTAAAACTCAAGCAAAGATACCAAATAAAAAAATTAACTGAATTTTATACTTTATATTGTAAAATGTTAAAATTAAATTGATTACTTTGAATTAAAGTTCTAGTTTTTGGTTAAATTATAAACTAAACCTTATTGCCATTTTAGCATCTTTTATTTGAACCACAAAAAAAAAAAATTTCTCACAGCATTTCAGATTTGAGTTCTTTTGCTTTTCTATAAGAAAAGAATGTCAAGTTTTGGTTCTGAATTGAGAAAAAAAAACAGTTTTTCTCACCAAACTGAAGACTTTTTCAGTTGCAGGCAGTCCTGTATTATATACACGAACACTGTTTGCGGAAACTTCGTCAACATAGCAGATTTTTTTTTTTTTTTAAATCCGTTTTTTTTTTTAACTTAGTACCTTGTGTCCACCTAGTATCTTTAAAATAATTTTAAGTAAATAAAATAATTCTAAGTAATTCCTAGTTCTAAGAAAAAAAATTTATTGCCTTTTCTGCCAATGTGAAGATGATTTTAGATGACACTTACATGATTTAAAATCACACATCGCAGTTCCTATTTACTCACTTTAAAAGCATGTATTGTGCTTTATATTTTCACAATTTATATCAAGAATTGTGTTTCATATTCACGTGATTTAAAAGCCACAATGAGGAACCTGCATACGTTGGGTAATCGCAGAATGTTGATTATTTTAAATAGTATATATCTTAAAACTCCCTAAAATCAATTCAGAATTTAAAAAAATGACCCGAATTTTATAAAAAACTTAACTTAAAATTAGCCTAAAACGAAACTAACTTCACGTGACACAAAATGAGGCGAGGTTTGCTATGACGTCAAAGTGTAGTAACTCAGCGAACGGGAGGAGTTAAATTAAAGTTTTCTATCGAGAAAAAGTGTTACAAAGGCGTTTTAATTTGAATTGCATTTTTGAAAATCGTTTTTCTTTCATGTTTATGTCATATATATAGTTTAAATATACAGTGTATATCAGTTGCATCCTCCCCCTTGAGAAAACTTTTGTGGGCACCATTCAGCATAATGAAATAAAATTAAGGGATGAAAAAATAAATGTCGAAATTACTTTTTTTTCAATAAATTTTGAAATGAATTAATTTTTCTTTATTCATACTGATTCATTCTTATTTATATTTGTCTATATATAAAATTCTGAACTGTTTGAAAGATTTTATTTAATGAATTGATTCCAATTAGTTATAAGTTTAGTTATAGTTATAAGTTTTTAGGAAAATAAAATATTTTAAAAAGTTCTTTTTTATTATTAACTTCTATATTATTTTCTTGATTTTTTTTTATTTTTAAGAAATGTATATAATGCTAAACCCCTATCATTTTTTATTTTAACTTTGATACTTTCTTTTTCTAGATAAAATTAATTAAATATTTTTTTTAATTCAAAACCCTTCAGCATAATGAAATAAAATTGAAGTAGGAAAAAATAAATGTCAAAACTACTTTTTCTTCAATAACTTTTGAAATAAATTAATTTTTCTTTATTTATACTGATTCATTTTTATTTAGATTTGTTTATATATAAAAGTCTGAACTGTTTTGAAATATTTATTTAATAAGTTGATCCCGATTAGAATGGAATGAATGGTATATGACCTGGAATTATAAGTTTATAGGTAAATAAAAAATTTTAAAAACATTTTTATTATCAACTTTTAAAATATTTTTTTGAATTATTATTACTATTATTAAAATTTTTTTTAAAGAAATGTTAATAATGTTAAACCTATATTATTTTATATTTTAACTTCCATAATTTTTTCTCTCTAGGTAAAATAAATGAATTATTTTTTAACTCCAAACCCTTCAGCATAATGAAATAAAATTGAGGAATGAAAAAATAATTGTCAAAACTATTTTTTTTAATAACTTTTGAAATAAATTCATTTTTCTTTATTTATACTGATTCATTTTTATTTATATTTGTCTATATATAAAAGTGTGAACTGTTTTTATTGAATGAGTTGATCCCAATTAGAGGGAATGGAAGGAATGATATATGACCTGATATTATAAGTTTTTAGGTAAATAAAATTTAAAAAAAAAATTCTTTTTTATTATTAACATCTAAAATACTTTCTTGATTTTTTTTTCTTTTTAAAAAATGTAAATAATACTAAACTCCTATTTTTTATTTTAACTTTGATAATTTTTTCTTCTAGATAAAATTATTTTTTAACTTTAAGAAAAAAAACCTGTACACCACTGTTCTCCAAGAATAAAATCCTTTCATTTTAAAGAATAAAAAAAAAAGAAGAGAAAGAAAAAAAAAGTGATCTGAAAAACATTTTATAAACATTTTAATTCAGTTTAATGAATTATTAAATCAGAGAAGCTCATCAATCAGAAAAACTATCTTAAAGAATTAAATTATAATTAAGTTAGTTACTGTAAAATGGTCTTAGCAACAGTATAATGCAGTAGTTGCAAACAATTTGCGAGTTTATTATTTTTTTTGTGCCCCAAATTTGTATTTTTTCTCCTTTGGTACACTAAAAAATTATCTATTTGGCGTGTTTAACTTAGAACTATTGCACATAGTACAATGCAACACTTTTAGTTTTTGCTTGGAGTCATTTTTCAGAATTTATACTCGGCGCAGCATATGCTTTCGCCGTTTCAAAACATGATAGGAGTCGTGGCTGTACTATATATTGACGTCATCAAAGCGGATGGGAAACCTAGCAGCGATTTAGGGGGCGGGGCTAATCGAGCGATTTTAACTATTAATAACAAAATAACTAGTTATCACACCGGTCTGAAATTGGTGTCTATCTTTATAAAATGGCATGATGTTTCATTTTAAAACACAAAAAAAAGCATGCAGGTTCCTCATTATGATCCATGTTCAAGTGAATTACAAATTATGCATTAGAATTCTTATTTATGCAATTTTAAAATCAAATATCGAGATTCATATTAAAGATATTTTAAAATTAAACATCAAGATTTGTATTCACACAATTTTAAAATTAAATGATTGAGATTCGTATTCACATAATTTAAAAACACAGACTGAGTGTCATACTCACACAATTTAAATAAAATTTCACATCCATATTTTTATTAAAACGTTGATATCATTTTGTAGATAAATGCATACTTTTTTCTAGCCAAAATTTTAGGTACTTTTTTCAATTTAAAAAGTTTTTTTTGCACATAACTTTTTGAAATTCTATTTTTAGCTTCTTTTTTTAATCAAACTTATCCCTGTGGTATGAACCAATATAAAGTTCTATAGGAATTAAACCTTTCTAAAAAATCCATGATTTTCCTGTTGGAGGAAATATTAAACTCAAATGAATAATAGATAGCCTCAACTCAAACAAATAAATAGCCTTAAATAATAAGTGGTCTAGCTTCATCATGAGATCTTCAAATTGTCCCTAAATCTTTCAATATTTTTCTCACTTAAATAGTTGCAACCCAGAAATACATGGGCAGTGGATCACCTTTACAAAATTTTTGCGTGGTTTAAAGATTTAAACACTTCTTTCCTTTAAAGATTTTTTAACACTTCTGTAAGAATTTTTCTACATTTCTCTTTATTATTTATCTATGAGTAAACAGGAAAAAAATTATGTAATCAAATGAAAACAACCACTTAAGAAAGAAAACGCAAATAAAACAACTACCATTATTCTTTTAAAACACCATCATCTTGAGAGTAAAAATGGCTTGTAGGAAAGGAAAAATTCTTTTTTCCTTCCTTTTTATTTCAATCAAATTGTTTTTAATATTAATACTTATTAGTATTGTTTATGAAGTAGAAGAAAAGATAATCAAAAATTAGTAGCTAACAAAAAAAAAAGTTACTTTTAAAAATTTGTATACTTAGGGGCGGTGGATCTTAAATTTGGCAATTTTATTTAATAATAAAGATATTACGGAGCTATAGTGATCTAAGATCATTGGAAAAATAGTCTTAAAAATAAAATAAATCTTGCTTAACAAAAACACTACATAATGCAAGGCAATAAAATTGATTATAATGACAAAAGTTCTGCGTCACAATAAATATGTCCGCAAAGAAAAAGATAACTTCAATCGAATTTTGCAGCACTTATTAGCATTCTTTATTTTCACCTATTTCTTTTCAAGAAAACAAAGCTAGGCGAGGAAGCTCTAAAAAATCTTAATTCATCAAAGTTATCTCTTGTCAGTTTTTTTATATTTTATAACTTGCATAAAATGGCCAACCCAATTCTGAGTTTAACTATCAGTACTATACTCCATTGTCTTATAATTTAGAACATAACAAAGACGACAAGGGAATTCCTGAATCAAGTATTGGGACAAACTGGCCTTCTTGGAGGGCTTTGATGAAACTAACCTGAATTGGTGTTACATGGTCAGAAAACCTTCCACTGTTAGCCCGACAGCAAGGGGATTCTAACCCATGATCTTTGAGGATACTTTAAATCAACACGGTAATTGTTGCGAGCCGGGAGCAGAATTTGCATCAACCAGACACCACTAGGATTCGAACTTGGACCACCTGATTGGGAGACAAATGCTTTATCCCCTAAATCAGCAGTTACAAATTTTTTTCAGCCATGGAACCTTAAATAATCAATCTTCTTCCGGAAAAGCATCGACTATATAAATACAGTATATTAAGATAATTGTGAACGTTATAACCTATGAATAACTATGTTTAAAATATCTAATTAAAGGAATGAAGGTCTTAGTTCCATACCTAGTCTAGTTATGAATTTGTGCTCGGTGTATATACATGATGAAAAAAATAAGTTGAATTATGATTTAATTTGAGAAGCTGTTGAAAATGGTTATTAGGAAAACATATTTCTTTATTAAAGAATTATTTAATTTTGTATTAAAAAGCCTGGCAGGAAGTGCTAATGCAATACTTTATAAATGCTTGTTCTTTTTCATAATTTGTTCAATATACTGTTATAAGAAATATATTTTCTTTTAAAAAAATGCAATTTTCATTTCATTGGCATTTTACTTAAATTTTTATGAACGCAACTGAAAGATTAAATAATTATGAATTATAGGTTGTATCTAAATACAGGTATAATCAGAGGTTTCAAAACTCATCACTGGTTAAAAAAAGTACTAACCCGCGAAATCCCTTTCTGCGGAACACTCTTCTTTTTACACTCTTCTGCGGAACACCATTTGGAAACCACTACCCTAAGTAACTGCAGCTCTGTCTGTAGTCATTGTGTAACTTTCCACTTAAACACGATGTTCAAAGCCAAAATTATTTTCATTAGACCACAGAAAGAGTAGAAGTAATATTTTATAAGGCAGCACATTTTTCCATTATATTAAAATATTTCTACACCATCACTGTAGAAAATCTTATTGCAAACGAAAATTTTGTTTTTGGTTTCTGGCGACTAAGTTTGGTTTCTAAAGAGGAGAGAAAGAATATTTGAACAAATCTTGATGATTTACAATTTTTTTTTATTTCTTTAACAAAAATATTTGAGAAAATGTAGATATATATAATAGTAAACAATTTATAATAGATATCTCTTATCTGCAGTTACTATAACTTTCCACTTCAACGTGATATTCAAAGCCAAGATTAAGATTATACTGTGATGAAAAGAAATCATTTTATGACACAGCACATTTTTCTGATATATTGAAATATTTCTATGCTATCACAATAGAAAACCTTTCAGCAAATGAGTTTTGTCTCGGTCAATTATGCCATCATATTCCAATCTTGATCATGAGGATTTATAAAACCAATTTATAATACTTAAACATTAATAATTAAATCTAAATACTAAAAATGTATAATCAAATAAGCTAAGTAAAGAAAACAAAACAAAACAAAAGGTTTAAATCAACTCACCAGGTAGTGCAGAATGTTCCTTCTATATCTGAAGAAATGACTTATGCTTTGATGATTTAGCATAGTCCATTATGCCAACTCCTTGCTGCAGGCTGTACAATAGCACACAATGCATTTATTTAATTTTCTAATACACTCACATAAATATACAGGGTTTTTTTAAAGTCTCGGACCCATTTTGATGTTTAATAACTCATAAAATAATGAAGATATAAACAAACTTATGGCATTTATTGATGGAATAACTCATATATTTTCCTTTTCAGATTTGAATATCTTTACTTTTGTAAATATCGTCTGCACGTGTGGTTAATTTTAGATAATTTCATTTTCCAGTCTAAATATCTGCACTTTTCTAAATATCGTCTGCTTATTAATAGCATTTTTCTCTCTTTTGTTTTTGGCAACTATTGCAATGTTATGTTTACTTTTGATGTGTTTGTTCTATGTAGTACTTTTCTATGTGATGTTTTATTCGAGCGGATATTAAGGAGAATGCATACACCACAAGAGAAAGCATAGATTTTATGGTGGTTCATAGAAACGAAATCGTTAGTGCAAGCACAGAGAAATTGCAGAAGAATTTACCAAAAAGATCCTCGATCCAAAAGCAGCATCTTGCGGTGGAAAAAGAATTTTCTAGAAACTTGAAGTATCGCAGATAGGAAACATTCCGGACGTCCCTGCACAAGTGATTTTGATGTCGAGCGTGCCAGACAGACATTTTTACACAATCCTAGAAGATCTGTGAGATCAGCGGCAAGAGAATTGGATATGCCAATTTTGACGGTGTACAAGGTTATTAAGAAACAATTAAGACTGCATGCATACAAAGTTCAAATTGTTCAAGGTTTGGAACCGGACGATAGGCCTAGGAGGATGGCGTTTGCGCATGTTCTCCGATGAAGCATCCTTTCACGTTTCTCGCATTGTTAATCGCCATAATGTACGCATATAGGGATCTGAAAACCCCCATGAATACCGTGAGGCACAAAAGGATTCCCCAAAGGTTAATGTGTAGTGTGGACTAATGCACAACCGAGTCATTGGGCCTTTCTTTTTTACAGAAAAGACGGTCTCATCAGTCGTATACTTAGACATGTTGGAAAACTTCGTATTTCCACAACTAGAAGAGCTTCAGCCACATGTCCTTTTGCAACAAGATGGTGCACCACCTCATTGGGGTATCAACGTTCGTAGTTCCTTGAATGACCATTTTGCAGGAAGATGGATTGGGCGAGGAGGTCTAATTCCTTGGCCACCCAGATCACCTGATATAACGCCGTTGGACTTTTTTTGGGGGGGGGATTTATAAAGGACAATGTTTACAGGAGGATCGTGTCGAACATTGATGACCTAAAAGCCAGAATCACAACCGCAAATCTGTGGATGCCGACATGCTTGCCGCTACCTGGCGTGAAATTGACTCTCCGTGCGATGAAGGGGGCACACGTGGAAGTTCATTGACAAGGGTCATGAAACTTTTTTAGTCTATCTAACCATTTATGTTATTAATTTTAATCTGTCTTTATTATTTTATGAGTTATTAAACATCAAAATGGGCCCGGGATTTTATAAACACCCTGTATTTTTTCAATTTGTTTTTCCAAACAATCCCATCACAAGGGATTTTTAACTTTTTTATCTATTTCCCAAACCTTAAAAAACAGAACACGATACTATATGCGTACAAACGCTGGCCATTAAGAACAGATAAAATTATAAATAAGAAAAAAATTATGATGAAAATTGTTGTGGGGAAAAATGATGATCTATTTCTAAAAAACAAGTGCAAAACACAAATCCTGAAGCTTGAATTGAAAAAGCTGGAGGAACAGATTTGCAATGGTATTGGTCAATCGAATACTGACGAAAAAAGAAAAGAATAAACAATGTGTTCGGAATGAGTCATCAAAAGATAAGAAAGTACTGAAGTAAGCTACGGGGATGCTTTATCAACATGAACCAGATTTACCCTAGGGAGGAATGAAGGCTTCAATACTTTTGCTACACAGAAAATAAAATTCCTAATAAAATATTTTCACTTGTGCAAAAAAAAATGTTCTCCGGAAATTTCATATGGAAAAAAGCGGGAAAAATCTGAAAGAAAAAAAGGCGGAAATCCACGAGATAAACACATCCCTGAATTGACCATTAACTAATAAATATTTTAAACTACAAGACGAAAAAATTTATCATCACTTAATACAAGAAAAGCATAACCTGGTATTTCAAATTTTACACAATAATTTACTCAATTTTAATAGCTTGCATGTCCACCGGAATCTTGCATGTCCATTGGAATGAACAACTATCTTTATACAAATTTTTCTTAGTGTCAAACATAAACATCTGTGATAAGGTTAAATAAATCACACAGTAAAATATTATAATACATACATACCATGTAAAAATAAGCAATTCCACACATTGCAGCCCAATAAATAGATCCAGTTTTTACAGATTTAATCCACATATAGTAAGTTAGAAGCATACAAAAAATAGCTATTCCTTCGTTATCATATGACCCAGCAACAGATCTAGAAATATAACCAGGTACAACTGATATCATAGCAGCAGCAACCAATCCAGCTCCAGCATCCTGAAAATTAAGTTAATCTATTAGATAAAGAAAAAAATTGGCATTAAACATTTTTCTAAAAATTTACCAAGGTTGAAGAATTAAAGCTTAAAATATGCACCCATACATGCATAATAAAATACATCTATATTTTAAAGTTTAAAATTAAATAGCACTCCTAAATTTAACTGTAAAATCAGTCACTGACTGAGTTTGTGAATAATATCTTTTGCCCCCATTGAAAGTTAAACTGTAATATTAAGTCAAATAAAGTTTTCAAATTTTAAAGAAAAAATACTATAGTTAAATCTAAATCCCTCATTCCTGTATATTTTGTTTTCTTGACTGTATCATCTTGTTTTAGCAGCATAGTCATAAATGTTATTCTTATAATGCTAATAGTAATTATTTAGAACATTTACGAAACTATCAGATTCAATTATCTATCATTCAGAAATTTTGCTTAGATTTGAAAAATACTTGTCATAAAATTTATTCCAACCGTGACTTTGAATGCTCATTAACATTGAGAGGAAACTGATGGCAGATACAATGTCAATCATGATTGCATGTCCAATGCAATCTGCAATGAACTGACAATAGGATAGTAGGATGGAAGAGGTTGATAAAACAATAAACATTTTCACCGAGGTCACTCCAGGTTATTCTAAATGCGACCTAGAACATGCATGTTCAGTAAGAAAGTGTGAAGGTGAATAAGGCAAAACAAAAGTTTGTTTTTCAAAAATGACACTTAATACTCTCATTTTAGCTCAAGTCCTAATACAGCATTATCTTTATCTGTTTGTTTTTTTCCTGTCAATTGCTATTAAAATGGCAAAACTAATTCATACTTCTTAAGAAAGAGTTCTCACGCTCAAAGAAATAGAGAAACATCTATTTGAGAAAAGAATTCAAAATTTTCAGTTTAAACTTATTGCCTTTACTATTAAATTTAATAATTTAAACAGATGTTTTTGGAGAACAATCTTCTAAACATAGGATTTTGTACTGTATAAAGATGAAAAAAAAGTAATTCTGCCCCTATTAGAGAGATCAATTACTAATATAACTGTAACCAACCTTTAGCTCCTTTGTGAGAAGATAGGTTATTATTGTTGTGAAACTCGAAAATAATGGTGCCAAGAAAACACATACATTTCGAATATCAATAGTCACATTTAAATATTGGAGAACATGATAAATAGATGCAGAAGTAACCATAAGACCTAAAAATAAATATATTTTCAAAAAATTTGTAACATCAATATAAATTTGAAGCATAATAAAAGTAATAAATAAAGGAATAAAAAAAAAATAACAAACCAGGATATATTGTGCCACCAATAATCCGACCTAAAGGATACCATGCCCTATCATCAAACCAATTATGAAAACTATAAAAACCATTTTCAGATAAATACTTCGTTGTTCTATAGTTGAAGTAAGGATCAAACTCATGTATCACACTTTCAAATCTCAAAACAGAAAACAGCCTAGTTGAAAATGCTGAAACCAAATACAAAAAATTCAACTCTGATATGTTTAGAGTAATTTCTATAAACTACTGCATGTAAAATTATAACAAAAAATAATAATTTGCTTGTATTTAATGAAATATTTAAACTTGATTTCCAAAACTTCTATAATCTCCTATAAGATTAAACTTGAATGGTAAAATTCCCAATTTCTTATTAATATTTAATTTAATATCAAATATTTTAATACCATTTTTTCATTTTTAGCAAAAAAAGAAAAGAAAAATCAGACATATTTACTATAAAATTTAAGTGATCAAATATAGATAAAGACAATAATGAAAGTGTTATGAACAAGCTATTATGGTTAATTAGTAAACTATTAAAATTAGAAGATTAGTGAGTGGCCAAAAGCAACTTCAAAGTGTAAATTTACAATTAAGTAAGAACATTTGCTTATAAAATAAATCTCCTATAAGATTAATATCAATTCTTTAACAACAAAAACCATTTATGATGAAAGTGACAACAGTATAAATGACTACAGAATTAAACATAAAATATAGACCTGATAAAACATTTAAAATTGCATCTATTAAAATTTGCATTCACTAATAATATACATGTAAGGGTGCACAACCTGTGGCTTGTGGGCCACATACAGCTTGCGAGAGCTTCAGAACACAATGAAAAAAAAAAAAACTTCTTTGAACGGGAAAAAAAAAAAAGTTAACATAAAAATCATGATATTTGCCACCAGCATGACTTAACAAGCATGCGGCCCTTTGTTAGTCAACCTGCTACACAAATGGCCCCTCACTGAAAAAGGTTGTGCACCCCTAATTTATAGGTTTAAACATTAACTCATACTTACACAAAACTGCAGCCATAGACAATATTAACATTTTAAGTAATGTATCTTGTTTTTCAGGTGACATTCTAATGAACCATCTAGGCCGTTTATATAATAAGTATGAGGAAGACATGGTGGCTGGAAAAAATATAATGGAAACATATTTATTAATCAGACTATC
The DNA here is from genome assembly GCA_949128135.1 of Parasteatoda lunata. Lineage (NCBI taxonomy): Eukaryota > Metazoa > Arthropoda > Arachnida > Araneae > Theridiidae > Parasteatoda > Parasteatoda lunata. Next base: position 17,811,293 of record OX421980.1, on the reverse strand, counting down.
AGAAAAAGTACACAAAAAAGTTGTTACTACTGGAGTTCTATGATGACCTAACAAGAACTAAGGGAACCTTCTAGTTTAGTACCTACTTAATCTTAATACATCATCAAATTAAAAAATTCTTAACAAAAAATATATTTAAGACAAATCATTAAATTGGAAAAGAAAATGAATATTAACATTTTCTCACACTAATAAAAAAAATAATAATAACATATTGCATTAGAAGAAATGAGTTAATATAAAATGAGATCATTATTTCGCTTACAATAAGTTAATCATAATCCAATCATAATTATAATCCAATTACATAATCAAATCAAATCATAATTATTTAAATTTTTTTAGAGGTAGGAAAGTCTTACTAATATTCTTTTTTAAACTGCATGTAGAACATTTACAGGCAGGGCTCTTTTTTTTAAAATTAAAACAAGAAAAAAGATATGTGTGCAATGTCTTTTTTAAACTTTAATCACATTATGATTGTAGTTGTAAAAGTAGTTAACTTCATTCAGTCTGATAGAGACATTTACTCTCAAATTTTATCTGGGGGAAAAGATTTTCACATTGTGAACTGCAGCAGAATAACTGAGAAGTACTTTTTTAGTTTCTTTGGATGGCCACCCGAAGAAACTAAAAAAAGCATCTAAGGAGACCAACTCAGAGGGTGTAACTCATATCCAACCACAGCGTTAATTTACAATCGAGCAGTCCTAATCAGACCGTTCTCTTTTTTGGAGACTTTTCTCTTAGTTGTAATTGGTCGGATTAATAATGTAAGCTGAATTAGAAAAACCCAAACTAAAAAACAGGTCAAGAATCACATTTTGTTTAAATTTAAGAAAATATCAAACAGAAAAGCGTATCGTTAAACGCTGCTGAATTGAAAAATAGTCTCAAGCAAACCTCTACAGAATTTTTTACAAAAAATTTCCAAAAAACTCATTTGTAACTAGACGATTGTAATTGGTATACCAGATAACAATACAGAAATATCAATTTTTTTTTAATACAAGGAATTCATTCTAAATTTATTTACTCGATTCATTCTGCTACTAAAATTTATTACCTAATGTACGTGTGGCCCTCGGTCGTAAAAAGTTGAAAGCCCCTGATGTAAAGTTTTGAAGAAACTATATTAAATAAATGTTGTCAAAATAAATAAGTTATTTAATTCGACGTTAATGAAAAATGCAATACAGCATTTCTAAGTGTCTGAATGACAAGCGCGTCTTGAAACAAATACAGAACTTTAAATTTAAAATCAATAATTCAAACATCTTCTTTGAAATATAAATAATATTCAAAATCGATCAGAAATTTCTAAAATTATCAAAACATAAGAGTATGACAATAACATTTTACATAACGTAAACCACGGTAAGACAAAGCGCAGAAAAAATATTGAGCAAAATATCAGTGAAACTTTTTTAAAAAAAGGATAATGCATATATTTTATGTTAGGAAAATTATCAAGACCACGTCATAAACTTATTTCAAATAATACTAATACCGGTAATTGACTAATCTCACTCCTACCGGCACAAACGTCAAATCAAAGAATTTTCAAAAAAAAAATTTGAATTAAGTAGCAAACACTTTGATCAGTTGTTAAAAAAATGAAGGAATTTTTACTCAGGAGAAAATTAAAAGAATAAAAACATATTTCCTTCGCTGCCTAGTGTGAACATTACAACAGTCACATTATCTTTTTGTTTACATTAAAATGAAATTAAAAAAAAAAAAAATGTTTACGTTGACAAAAAAATCATTGCCACATTTGAACTTAAAAAAAAAAATTTAAAGCATGGTTGACTTAAGGGCCATTTACACTAAATATTAAACAAAATCACGCATATGAAATTGGAGATGAGAGCGATAAGCCAATAAGTTTTTTTTGTCAGATGGTTCTCGCTCGCATCTCCGAATTCAAATCCATAAATTTTTCTCATCTAGTGTGAATGCTGCCTAAAAGACTCTGACACTTTCATTCGATTCCTTCTCGGACGTACCAGCCAATCAAATCCATCTTTATTTATTATCTTTTCTAAAAATCATACTTTGAATGTTATTTTTCTGAAAGAACACTGTGAACTCTGGGAAAGAGGTCACGATCCCCAAACGAAGGGAGAACGATTAAAGGATAAACAAAAGCCATTGGTCACTTTCTTATAACTATGGATTGGCGATCGCAACACTCGAATACGCCATCTGGGGAGAAACCGGTTTCATGCCTTTAGCCCTTCTCCCTTCCCTCTCCTCCTCTTTTCAGTTGTATAGGAATGTACTACGATATTTTCCCTTTTCTTTATATTTTTCCTTTTTATTTAATTAAAATATTTTTTAAAATTTCCGTGATACTTTTCTGTAGAACTATGTTTAATGTAGTTTTCAGTTCCATATAATTTTCCAACTTAAAAGATTTCAATATATATGAAAATCAAGAGAGAAACTAGCGTGCTTCCTTCCTCTATGACTTTCCACACGCTAATGGGGAAAGCATGTGAAGTGTTGCCATATGGTAGAGAGTTTTGCTCTACACCACCGGCAGCCCATTTCGATCGCCAATACAAAACGTCACTTCCTAGGGGGAGGGTCAGAACCTTTGTTCGAGGGCTAGGATCCCCTTCACCGCTCTCTTCGGGGGTTGCGAGGTTAGGATTTTGTTTTACTATGGAACGAGGGTATAGAATAGACTCCGGGGAATAGTCACGTCACCGTCCACGTTCAAAGGCTGCGAGGTTAGGGGTCATGGTTAGAGAATCGAACTACAGTCCGGAAGGACTCCGCTAAAAAATACCGAATACAAAGGATATATGTGCTTGAATCGAAAATCCTATGGTTGGTTGCTGAGCAATACCATAGGCACAGGGATCCGGAGAAAACTTCCTTCTCCTTCAAATCTATGTCTAAATTGAGGAAATCACCTCACAAATGAGATTTCTTCAGCAGAGGGTCAAAATTGCGCTGGCTTGTTTTCAGATCATCCTTATAATGAATGGATGTTTCCCAGCTTGAATACGCCCTTTAGCGGAGACGATATTTTCATATGGATGGTTGACCGTTTAAAGCTAAGCGCGGATGGCGCTAGGGGTGAAAATTCATCGAAAGACTTCCAGGTTACTGCTTCCGACTGATTTTTACGCCAAAGCTTGGAAAAATGCACCATCCAATATTATTATACTTGTAGCGTTTTCAATATAACACGCTCTTTTAATAAAATTTTCAGCGAAATAAACAACAGATGAATTCGGAAGACTCCGCGATATTTCTAAGATGCTACCCAAAAATAACAAACGGAGCTATTTTAAACAAATATAGCCAGATAAGGATAACACTCAAAACATGGCTAGCCTTACACTTTATGTATGCTGTGATATTAATTTTGTTAAATTTTTTTTCAGGTTCACGATCTGTTAGAATTTGCAAATTACAGAAAATACTTATTAATGGTAAAATTAGGTGTAAATTTAAACACAAATTACATTAATAAAACTTCTTAGAATATTAAGCCTGTTCACACATTGCCTCATAAGCGGAGGGATATTCAGGAAGTTCTCTAAATTTCTTCCTGTTTTAGGAAGCTTGTTATTGTTTACATTCAGTTAACCATCCATTGTGATCTACTGTTTTGAGGCTTCTAGTATTGGCGATTGAAATGAGCTGCAGGTAGCGTAGAGCAGAACTTTCTACTTATGGCAACACTATGCATGCTTTCACCATTAGCGTGTGGAGTTATAGAAAAAGGGGAGAACGCTAGTTTCTATCTCGATTTTTAAATAGATTAAAATCGTTTAAGTTAAGAAACGATATGGAACTGAAAACTACATTAAACATAGTTTTAAAAGGAAGATTCATAAAAATTTAAAAAAATATTTTTAACAATTAAACACGAAAAATATTAAGAAAAGGAGAAATATCGTAGTACATTCCTATACAACTGAAAAGAGGAGAGGGAAGGGCCAAAGGCACGAACCAGTTTTCTCCCCAAATGGCATACTCTAGCTTTGCGATCGCCTTGTTATTTAAAAATTTGGTTAAGTTAACACAATTATGTGAACAAAATTTATTAAATAACTAGAGGAATAAATCTTGAACAATTCGATTTGTTACACGATTAAATTTGTAGAAAATTAAGTTCAGTTTCGTTTTTCAAACTAATAAGTAAAAAATTCTCTGTCTTATCATCATGTATTTATAATAACTCATAAAATTAAAATTTGATTGAATTCAGAAAATCTCACATAAAGAGAGAAACATTAAGAAATTCTTTTTCCTTAACATATTATCCATACTTTTAACTATTTAAGAGATTTTTGTTTTTAAACTTTAAATTGTGTAAAGTAAGCTTCACAGCTCAGATTAGAGGTATCAATACATTCGTATCATCCAGAAGTTAAAAACGCCTCTGTTGATAATGGAGAGAATCACGGTTAGGAATAAGGTGAATATTTAAAATTGGATTTCTAAAAGAACTATTCGAACAAAACAAATATTATATTTCGTCACATAAAATTACATTATTTAAATAAATAAATATGTATACCTTACAATTCAAATTATTTTTCAGTCTTTCATGAAATAAATTATAAAATTATTTTTTGATAAATGAATTTTATAATTGCGTGCCAATTTTGTTGTTGTTGATTAATTTAAAAAAATTCTCTATATAAGGCGAGATACGCAAGAAATAAAATTAACATTAAGAATTCCTAACTGATGTTTTTGCAGCAAAAGAACGCTTTTGTGCTTAATATCGTAATTTAAAATATAGAGAGCACTAATTAGCACATTTGAGGTCACTCCATAGAACAATTGAGATAGAATCCTAGTATTCGAAAATCCAATTATTAGATTGAAGTCATTCAAGGTGATTCGTTTTTATTTCCTAATAATGCAAAATGCTCTAACTTAAAGCTACATACCATGACAACTAAAGTAGAATTTTGCTGCATGCTAGTCATCCGGTACGAAGCTGATACTTACCAATTTCTTAATTCAGGACTGTTTTGGAAGAACTAAAATGTGGAACAGCAATAATTCTGATGACTTTTGGAATTAAATTTGTCGTTGAAGAAACTTGTACTCTTCAACTAACTACGAGTGATTTTAATTGAACTGAATGACTCACAACAGTTACCTGGAAGCGTCCGCCCCGTTAAAAGGTGCTTTCCAGAGCAGCAATCGCAAATTCTACTATATTATGTAGATAATGTAACATAATGTGATGAATGACCTTCCCAAGATAAAAAAAATTACTAATGTATATCACGAAGGTTAACAGCTATTTTATTCTTATAGGGAATAAGAATATATAGTTGGAGTAGGGACCATGACAAAGACCTCTGTGTGAAGTATAATTTAGTATTCATATATGAATAATGCAAATTTATGTTTACTTCAAGTAACATAATTGCATGTCAATTAAATTGTTTTAGATCAAATATTGATTCATTATATTTTAATCATCCTATAGTAGAAAAATATCAGTGTATGTAATATTATAGGTAGGTAGGTACTTTAACATCCCACTAGAGCTGCAAAATGGACTATCGGCGATGGTCTGGGAAATATCTCTGAGGATGTTCCGAAGACATGCCATCAGAATTTGTGAGGCAACTTCATTTTAGACATAGATCTGAGAGGGAAGGAAATTTTCTCCGGCGGTACTGCTCAGCGACCAACCACAGGACTTTCACAAGGTCTTATCATTATGGAGGATCAACTCCCCCCCCCCCAAGAGTCAGATAAAAGTAGTATTAGTAAAGCTTAGCTATGCGAGTTTAAATTCTCGTGGAGCAAGATTTTTTTAAATTTCAAGGTCAAAGTTTTGCAAGGTTTCAAGGATGCTAAAATTCTCATTAGTTACTATTGTAAAAAATTGCGAAATAAATATTGTGCATTATTAAATACAGTGACTAATAAAAAAAACAATGTAAAATAACTTAATATGCAGGTTGTAAGATAATGAAGAAAATAAAAAGGTTTTATTTAAGAAGGGAAAAAATTATTACATCAAAGCACAATTTGAGAAATATTACTTTCGATTCTTTTGTATGTCTCTAATGTCTACCAACTTAAGTGAAAAGTAATTTTTTTAAAACTTTATAAACGTCCACCCAATTCTGAGTTTATGAATTCCAAAGTTCGATTCCGTAACTTTGTAATTTTGAACTGAACTCTGAAGACAAGGGAACTCCTGGATCAAGCATTGGGAGAAACTAGCCTTCATGGAAAACTTTTTGATGGAACTAATCAGCATTTGCGTTACACGGAGAGGAAAACCTGACAATAAGATAATTCTAATCCATGATCCATTTACCACCAGGGATATTTTATGTCAGCACCGTGGTCGGTACGATCCGGGTGCAGAATTCATATCGAGTAGCCATTACTAGGATTCAAACCTGGGTCACCTCTTCGGGAGGCGAACGCTCTACCCCCTGAGCCACCATAGCTTAAGTGAATAGTATTGATACCATTATGGTTCTTTGCAGCGGTGGCAAAGAGCAGACATACAACTGGAACGAGGAAAAAATCAGTGGCTAAGAGTAGACACACAAAGCATAGGATTAAATAATTATAATTAAGGAAAAAGCATGAGTGAATCTCTTAAATTGCAATAGTTTGTTAAATTCTTACAAAATTAAATATAACCTTTGATAATGACCTTAATCTTTATTTCTAATGAAATACAATTTGTTTTTAGTATGCACAATCACATGCTCAGATGACTTTCACAGATAAACAAAACTGAGTGTAACACAATAAAAAAAAAAGTTTTCAAAATATTAACAACTAATCCAAGATTTACATAATTCACATTATTATATTCCTACAAAAATATGACTAAATATAAGAACATACACATGGAAAAAATGTAATTGCACAACCACATAATTTTTGGCTACAAAATAAGCTGTCACATTTTTTGACAATACAGGTCACTTTTTCAGAAAACTAATATGATTATTTCTGAAACATAAAATTTTGAACAGAAATAATCTCTTACACATAGATTGGATAGTTTTAAATTTATTTCTTTAAGACAAGCAATAGTATGGATTATCACATATTTACATCAAGTAAAGTTTGTGCAAAATATACCAGCCAAAAGGAAGCCGATAGTGCTTGTGCCAATAGTGCACAAAAGCTGTATAGTTAAAATTTAAAAAGAAAAGACTAAAAAATATAACTTAAACCTTTTATTCAAGCAAGACAACAAAATAGTTTACTATCATTGGATGTGTGCATCCATTTATTTAATCACAAGAGCACTTTTAGAATGGTATACTTGGCCTTTAAAACTGCACAGTTACCACAAACGTTTGCTAAATTTCAAAATATTTCACAATTGCATAGGAACTGTCACCATTAGTTTAGAATTTATTTTAAGGAGGCTGGACGTGTAAAGCCTAGGAACTGCCTACCTATTAAAATTGTAAGGACAGAGTCAACAATTCTTGGAAGAATCAAATAGAACAATATGATAGCACTTTCAACAGTTATATTTATTTTTGAATAAGGTTAAATAATAAAACTAAATCATATAACTTGCAAATTATAATTTATTTTTTTCTTCAAAAAATGACTACAACATACTTGCAGATAACTAAATTTTTGATAAAGAATCCCTTCTTTAAGAAAAATATTAAAACTAACAAAATTAAATTTGTGAATGAACACACAAATAAAAAGTATTGTGAAAACTTACAGATAAGACTACAGCAGTTGAGCTATTTGCTTTTGATTTTGTCTCATTTGATTGTTTAGGTCACAATCTAATTTTTGAGAAATACAAATACAAGCTTGGTTAAAATAAAAACATAGTGGTATAAAAGCATAATATCAGAATATTACTTAGAAATAAAAAGGCAACACATAATACAAAATGAAAACAAAGCAGAAATTTTAACAGTCACAGAGATGATAACTTGCTGTGCTTTGTGGTAGTAAAATTTGATTAAGAGTTACTTTGCCCACCACTATATAAATAATTCAAAAGTTCATATAAAATATAACTTTTTTTCCAGTTATTTTATGGTGTGCCATTTAATGTTTATTCAAAATTAAACCAAATAATGCAAGATTTTAATTCACCACCACTGAATAAAATCTTTTGATGCAAGTGAGCAGTTGGCAGCTTAGAAGTCACAAACATGTAGAATTCAAGGTTAAGAAATTGATGTTTTGATTTCATTAAAATAAATATAAAAAAGTTAAAATTGACAAAATTTGCTTATTTTAGTAATATTTATTATCTAAACAGTTTTCAGACAGTTATATCTAATTTTGGAAAAATTTTAAGATAGTTAAATATATGTTACGTTTTTAAAAACGTTTAATATATCTTAAGTTTCTTTTTAAATGTGCATCTTAAATGTATTACATGCATATTGTATACACATACTCAATTCTGAAATGCAATAAGATTTTAAAAAAATAAAATAGTTACTTAAAAGTAAAACTTTTGAATTAAAATAAAAAAGAAATTGATAATTAATTGCTAAACTGTGAAATAATTGTTACAAATTATATTGGTAATAAATTTTCTACTATTTCCATGGCTAACAGCATTCAAGGGAGAAAAAAAAAAAGAAGCTTAATTTGTAAATGATTATTTATAAAAAATGTTCAGTTGATTATACAAAATGATTGTTTCGTATAATTAAAGTTGCTGTAAAATAATCATTTTAAATGATTTTAATTATAAATTTACTTCCACAATTTAGATTAAATTTTTATATAAAAGCAAAAAATAAGAATTACAGTTATGATTTTAAATTAATAGTATTTATAATTATTTTTATTTGGTTACAAATAAAAAGACTTAATTTAACTTAATTCTTTTATCATTAAAAAAATAAATGAGAAGGTTCTAAAACTGAATTCTATAGACTTATTGTGAACATTTCTAAAAATAAATTGCCATAGATTATTTTACATTAAAAATGGCAACAGGGTCTGCTTTAATAGTACATACATTTGTGACTAATGTTTAATCTGTGAAATACTGATTAAAGTGTGCAAAATATCTAATGTAAATTTGACACTATAGACAGGTTTTCTAGTAGTGCATAAATGTTTTGTAAATTTTATGTAAACAATAAGTCTACACTAAGTTTGCAAATTAATTAGCATAAATTTGTCTCACCTCATACTTAAACTTGCATTAGAGGGAGCTATATACAGTTTACTTGTTTAAATAATATTTATTTTTAAGCCAATATTTGCATAATCCAAATCCCGTGTTTACAGCTGACTATTTTCATTATACCCACTCTCAATTTTTGTATGTATTTTTAAGAAACATTTTTAGAACTGAACAGAGGACAAAGTTATCTAAACTGGCTCAGAATAATTAAAGGAAATTTCAATGCTTTGGAAAAAGATAATTTTCTTTTTTTGTTTTACAAGAGTAAAAGTAAAAACAAAAATAGCAGTTAAGATGCGCCATATTAAAGAGTTTTATTAGTTAGCCCAAAAAGTAAAATTGATCTACAGTAATAAAATAATTTAACAGTTCTAAGAAAGCTTAAATATATAATTACACAAGGTGATAAAAATATGCAGTTGACAGTTGTTAGGTGTGAATCCTATGTGTTTAATGGCACAATGCTTTTGTATAAAAGGATGATACTCTTACAGAACAGAAGAATATGTATATTTAAGCACTTAAATATAACTAATGTTACGAGTTAGGCATTTTTTTAGTATTATATATATATTGTATATATTACATTTAAGCCAAATAATCTTTTACTATATAATACAGAAAGAGTATAAAAAAGTTATGATTTTTTTCTCCTCTTTCTACTATAATAAGCCAATTATCAGTTATAAAAATTATGCATTTTAACAAAATAAAGATTTAATAACTTTAAAAATTTCTAAGGCATTAAATCCATTTAATATAGAGATAATCTAAAAAATTATATACACATATATACAGCTAAAAATATGTCTCTTTTTAGGAAAACTGAAACCTCTAAAGAATACACATAGTTTGATATATGTGGATTTTAAGTTATGACAAAGCTGTTCACCATGGAAATATAAGATGTATTAATTAAAAATGTCATCCAAGACATTAATGAATAATCATTCCTTCTAAATATTAATACACTATACTAATACAAACATATGTAAAGTAAAAGCTTATTACCTATACGAAAAAATAATAAATTTAAGAACACCATGTTTTAAGACATTAAAAAAAAAAAAAACTTAAATTCTACATGTCATTGGTAATATTTAACAGTGCTAGTCTAAATCATATAAAAAATTTAGTATGAAAAATTTTTACTACTAAAGTTTACCATACGATTAGTTTACGATTGGGATAGTTTACAATAAAAACATAAATTTGATAATTAAGTAATCCTTATATATTGTAACTTTGCATGATCTACACAAAATAATTCAAAGCCTTTTCAATATATACTAAGTCAGGCATTCTGATAAGAAATAAAATATTTTTTGTTCCTTAGAGCAGTGTGTTCCAAACCACTTTTGTTTTTTATTCTTCTGCAAATTTATCAGTATTATTTTTCAAATCTTTTGTCACCCTCTACATATATAGTAATGCTGTATTTTAAGCCTTAATTTCTGAGTTTACATTTTATTCTTGTGACTTACTTTTATTCTCGGGTATTATTTTAGTTTTCCATCAATGTTTTGACACACATCTTTCAGACTTCTGTAGATGTGTACCACAAAAAAGAAATCACTACCCTAGGGAGTAAGCAAAAGTTCAACTGCATACAACACATGCTGGAATTATACAAATGGCGTAGATAGATCACAATAACTTGTAAAATATATGTATTACACATGCTAATATAAATAAAATGAAATATGCTTTTGTTACCCTAAGTTTTCATAATGATTTATCAATTAAGAAAATCAGATTCGATGACATACATTGTAAGCTGAAAATACACTTTTAAATAATGCAATAACAATTTCAAGAAATGTTAATGTATGGAAATATTTATTTCCTATAACAAATGAGAGAAATTAAACATTTTTTTTTATTCAACTAAATATGACACACAAAATAAAATTTATGAGAAAATGATCATATAGCACAAAAAGTAGATTATCATTCAATATGAAAAAATAGACAAAACAATTCTAACACCAACTTTTAGCCTTAAAAGACCATTAATTTTAAAACTACAATTTTTAACTTTACACAAATGCTATCACAGGACTTATGAATCAATTATAAAGTTATGCTAAAGGTCATTCTAAGAGTTGAAATTTCAAATGTGTTCAATCACTACAATTAATACATCAAGTCTTGCTAATGCGATCAATCAGGTTCACCTAAAATCATGCAAGTCATCATGCATGATTTCATAACATTAATTGCTCACTCTTGAGTTTTTGAGAATACCTGAATATTTATCATGGACTAAAAATAATACTGAAGAATTAACAACTGAAATATTTGCAAAACTGATTGAAAATGTAACTTAATCCTGAGTTTTCTTTAAGCTATTCCTACTGTATCACGCGAGATTCATTTTGCAGTGTACTTAAAAATATTTGAAGTGTCAAGCCATAGGTTTGCCTGAAGATATTTGTAGTAAAATCTTTCAGATTTTAGTCTGTGACTGTGGCATGGAATGGCCCTTAATTTTATTTCAATAATCGAACATTTCATTTTCTCAGTAGATGTTAATTAGTCGAGTATTTCAGTAAATTGTCACTATTTTGTGCCAATCTCCAGATTTATGCAAAAGTGATTGAGCCGCGATGGCTCAGTGGTCAAGGCACTGAACTGTTCATTGTGAAGAACTTTGGTTTAATCCCCAGTGGCAGCTTGAAGCCCACCCAGCTTTAGAGTGATGGGTACCAGCCTGTTTGGGAAGTAAAGGCGGCCTGTGCGCAGTGCTGGCGACATTGCCACAATCATGTCGGTCACAAAATTGTCGAGCCAACCCCTGGCCCACAATGGGCAGTTGCGGGAATGCTTTTTTTACTATGCAAAAGTGATTATAGTTTCTATGTTTAAACAAACTTTTCAATTACTAATTTAACAGTATGACTTTGAAACTTGGACAAGAGACATTGATATTACACTTAAAATCACTTAAGTTTCGAACTGCAAGGCCACTAATCTTACAAACCATCTCATAAAATATATCATTTGGATTGATCTTAGCCTTTAGTCAGGCTTAACTTGAGAGAAACTTCACTCGAATCCAGTCGAGTATACAAAACACAGTACATTTATCGCATGGTGCCAAAAATTGTTTTAAGTAAAGAAGCATCCAGATTAAAAACAGATAACCACCATCTAGCAATTTGCAAAAAAAAAAAAAATAAATAAATAAAAATAATAATAATTTTCTCTAAAAAAGTAAATATGCATAAGAAAATTTAAACATTTGACTAGATTTTACTTTCTAACTATAATGAATACTAAACAATTTTTCAAATAAAGCTAACTAAGTGCATTCACATCATAACTAAAAATATGAAAATGAAACAGTATAACTAAACATTTAGATGATGTATGTATTCATCAGAATTTCTGTTAATAGATTTATAATAGATACATTTTTACTAACATTTTTAAAAAATGAGGTGTTAGAATAATTTTGTTTATTCTATTCTAAAATTTTGAAATAAATCTTAATATTTTGGTACTTATAAAACAAAATATTTTTGTTGTTCTAAACAATGATGCATTTTTTTCAAAAACATTAAAAATTGTATTTATTTTGCTTATATTCCAATCAAGCAGTTCATAGCAATCAGTATAACATGTTTAATTTCTTACAAGATTCTTAAACCATAATTTCTGATTTATTTTGATATTTGCAATTGTTCATTTTTCTTTAATATCATCATGTAAAAGATATTTACATCCAAATGAATTCACTATTATCTCATACTATCAAGGCAACTGACAAAGAATATTTTTTAGTAATCACATTTATAGGAACAATGTATATTTATAAAGGCTTCATATATTTCCTGGAAAATAATGCAGCATTAAAAGTAAAAGCCCTCTCTTAGGTGGCATTTAACACTAAGGTTGACTTTGAGCTGAGAAATACAATATTTATGTTTAAAACATATTACACCTTACAATCTTTGATTATGTTACATATTAACGGCAGAATGATATGACAAAGTCCTTGTAAGTCATTCATTAATGTTTTATAATCAATGACTATGTAAAATAGTTTAAGCTTTGTGTGTATACTTCTAACATAGTTTTCCTCATTAAATGAGGATATGATGATAAAAACTAGTTAAAAGTCTAAACATATTAAAAAAATAACTATAGTGAAATAAGTAAATTTAAGTTTTTGGAACCCAGGTCTTAAAAAATTGCATTGAGAAAAAAAAAAAAAAAAAACATAACAAAATTGAAATATATTCTATTTAAATTTATAAAAAAATGAACATTTAAAATAAAAATATAAAATTACCCAAAACAATATAAATTACTGAATCCCTGAGAAAATGACTAAAAAATACAGGGAATAAAACCATATCCATCACTCACAAATCACTTACAGTAATAGGAACATTTAGCAGTAAGATAACTTACACGAAATAGGTTCAAAACCATTGTATGAGTGAGTTATACAACACTAAACATTTATTTTACATGTATAACAAAACACACAATCACTAAAAAATTGGTTTAACCTGTATTTAAACAATATATGTATATATATATATATATATTATTATACATACATATAATATATATACATATATTATACATAAATATAAACAAGAAGGTCTAAAGTACTTTATAAGGTAACTTTAGACATCTTATCAAAGATGGAGTTACGAATTAAAGTAGGAATGGGAACTTGTTTCAAAATAATATCCACATTATTGATTCAATTATAAATCCATCTTTGATTCAAAACAAAATGTATAGATTCCTATATTTTGACAAGTGCTAATTTTACTAATTAGAAAAGACACAAAGTAATATCCAAAATACGTATACAATTCAGATTGATTAAAATGTATATCTGGTATAGTTTTGAACTTTTGATTCCAGGCAGTTAGAGAACCAAATTGAAACTTTGGCTCAAACACATAAGACAGAAACATAGATGAAAATGCAAAGATTAGACACATTTAAAAGAGCATAGGGGAGAATATAAAATTTTCTAAAGCTATTTTGATTGGTGCAGTTTAAGCCTCACCCTGGCTTGTTTTAGTTATGAACAAATTCAAGAAGACTGAAAAGAAATATACATCTGCATGTTCAGTATCCAGTCCTTTGAAAAACTATCACAGTGAATCAAAAAGCTTAACCTTTTGAGAAAGATATAGGTTTGAGCATCCTACTTATTAATGAAACCTTTGGTGATAGAGATTATGAAATCTATGTTTAAAATTGAAAACAAAAATGAAATCTAAGACTAATATTTTAGATTTCTTACGAAAAAAAAAGTAATATATTTTTGTCTTAACTCACTAAAAAAAAAGAAAATGGAGAAACAAAAAATAAAGATAATGATTTTCATAGTTAGTCTTCAGCTATTAATAAACATATAGTCATACAAAAAGACATTTCATATGAGAAAGAAAAAAATTCTAACATCAAGTCCACTTGGTAGAAAATTAATAAATACTTTTAAACAGTATTAGAATAGCAATATTTTTTAAGTTCTTTTTAAAGTAATTTGAAGATAAGTTGCAGTAGTTGATACACAGGTTTAAAAATAAACTAAATTTGATTTCCCTCCTGGAAAATAAATTTTCCAAAGAAAAATTATCAATTTTACTGAGTTGACTAGCATAGTATTTTAAGCTAATAGCACTAAAATTGTTAATTTATAACTTTAAAAAGCAAAAATAAAACAGAAACAAAGAAAAACTTTTGAACAAATTTCAGTAATGTTTTTCAAATGCATAAAATGGAGTTATATGAAATAGGACCACAATAATATGCTGGTCTAGAAAATATCAGTTTAAGTCAAAGAAACACATAAATATTCAAAACAGTATTTTTTATGCTATCAGTGATCTACCAGCATAAGTAGATAATGGCATAGATTTAAAAAATATTTTAACACTTAAAAACTAGTACGATGGCAAAATCTCTTGTTTAACTGTTTCATATTAAACATACATTAAATATGACATTCAGGTATTTATTTTCATTATATTTATAAACAGTTTTGAGTTGACTTAATTTTAAAGAACTTATAACAAGACTGTTTTTTTAATAAGTATCAAGTGGGGAAAATAAACCTCAGAAAATGATGACTAGTCTGAGAAGTTTTGTTAAAGTGGTCAAGATACTCTTATATAATAAATAAAATAATTAGAATTGAAAAAATTAAGATATGATTTTTTATGAATCTACACCAGTTTTTGCAAATTTTTTTCTATTGCTGTTGTTACTCATCCCCCTGGTGTAGGAAAGCCTACACCAAATCTAAAAGACCTTGTCACTATACAACATCGAAAATCTCTTGCTCAACCAACAGCCGCCTTTAGGAGGCTCCTAAGAATTAAATTTCTTTCTTAAAAACATTAGCGATAACTGCCTATGTGCAGACTGGTACTTGTGATTGTTAAGTTTAAGTGTGATTGTATGCAATCCACTACACCGTTATTTAAGGTTAAGGAATTGCTGGGTTGCTTTGATTAGTAGATTTTCGTATAAGCTTTGAAGAGACAAGCATGTGCAAAATCGTCATCTGTGTTTATTTTAGGTTTGAGTTTGATTGATGACAGATGTTATTTGGGGTTGCCTGGATTGTTTCTTCAATTATCTACACTGCCAGAATAAATTAAGAATGTTTAAAAAAATTTTGAAGTTCTGTGCAGAATTGATTTTAAATGAAATGCAAAATCCATCAGCTTGGTTTAAAGCTCATTTGTTTTAATAGAGCCTGAGAAGGTTGACATAGCTGCGTTATGCATTAAGAAGTAAATTTGTTGAATAAGAAAATATTTATTATGACATGAAGTCAATTTTTCATTGATTTGCATCTGTTAAGACTATGATTAAAGTCTTAAGTCTCTGTGATAATTTCAATGATTTTGAAGAAAAGAAATAGGTATCACATTTTATTAGTAACTTTAATGAGTTTAATATTGCATTTTTTTAATAAGTCTGTTTAGCATCGTTAAATAATAGTTTTGTGCTTACATATTGCTATACATATATGAAATTTGCAGAGTAATAATTAAATTTGCAACAAAACAAGTTAAGTTTGTAAAATAATAGTTTTGTGTGCGTCTATTGATAAATTTTTATGAAATTTGCAGCAGGCCGGTAACAAAACTATTGACTGGGAAGATAATAGATATAGTTCTGCTATTTTTAATGTATGTTTTGTGTTAAAAAATGAGCATTATACATAGAAAATGTTGAAATTTGTAGGATTGCAATATTCTGCTTTCTGCACGTGACGAAAGTGGCACCAATAAAAATGTGCTAAAAGTGGTTGGCGAGAAAGAAAAATCCGCAAACATCTGTTGCAGATGCATAACAAATCAGTTCCAAATATAAAAATATTTCATAATTAAAAATGTAATGCTCAATATATTTTGAGACTGTCAAACTGTATCATAAATGTCTATCGTTTTAAAAGTGGAGTGCCAACTGAAACTGGATGAAGGTACGTACCAGTTTTAAAAATTAAGAGTACTGCCAATTTATTTTTGCTTTACAGACTAACATAAAGCAAATAAAGACAAAGTTAAGTAAAACTAAAATAAATTGGTCTTCCATGCAATAATAGCTAGTTTTTCATCTTCTCTAATTAAACTTCAGTTAATAAAGTAAATTTTTTAGTAGCGTAGATACTTTATCATGCATTGCTGTATTGGACATTTCCTTTTAATATTGGTGAACTTAGTAAGTACATCATTGAATACAAATGTGATAAATTTTAGAAATTTTCCTTGCATGTTAGATATATAAGGTGGTTCTGCTATTGGTCTGTTGCATTTATAAAAAGAGGTATGAGTTAGCTCAGTCTTATAACACTGGCAATAGATTTTAATAAATCTATTACAACACATTAATCATATTTTAAACTATATAAAATGAGATATTAATCCAAATAACTTTAAAAAAAAATCAAAAACTAAAAATCAAGATCCTATATACTTATAAAATCTAACAAAACATTAGGTTTATGAAAAAAAAAAAAAAGCAATGTTACCTGGATAATTCCTGGTCAATAAGCTTTCAAAGCAATTCCTGGTCACAACTTTTTTACATACTTGGAAACATTCTCACAAAAAAAAAAAAAAAAAATCAAAGAGATACCCCGAACTATTTGAACATTACTCTGAACATTAAAATCATTAATTAAATTATAAGATCAATATTTATATAGTTTGAAAAAAATTTAAATCTTAAATAAATTTCTATAAAATAATACTGGCCTAGGTAAGGATACACTGTAACAAAGATTATTCTCACAACTAAGTTTTAAACAGTTCTCTTTCCTCTCTTTTCAGTTGAAATAAGTCACCAGAGCAACAAGGAGTGAAGAGCATTCTTGGAAAGAGGAACAGGTAAATTATGCAGGTCAAAATTAGGTACAAGAATGAAACAGCAGCTTAACTATTTTGTTCCAGAAAAAATTGTTTTGGAGCAAATAAACGTGATTTTTGGAACCAATAATTTTTGTATTTGGAGCCAAATTTACAAGCACTAGCTTGTAAATTTGGCTATATTAACTGTTTTAGTTTGCGGCACACATAGAATTGTTTGCTCATTTGATGAAAATCTTTTCTCATTACCTACTGTAAAATCTTGATTATGCATCACACTATATTGAAAAGGAAATTTAATTCTAGATGATTTCAAAGTAAATTCCCACGGTTTTTGGAAAGTCTTTACAGCACAGTTACTTCTGGCCATTTCCGCAGGGTTTTTAAAATTCCAATATTTTTATATCTAATATTTTATTTTTCAGTTTGAATTATATTTATTATTAAACACACAAATTTTGAATTCAAGTTTTCACTTTCTGATGCACGAGTTTCGCAGCAATTTAATCTTAAATATACGCCATATGATTGTTTTCGGTGGTAATTTATCATTTCTTCTCCCATTTCGATAAAGTTTTTTAAACTCTGATATTTTTAAAGCACTAATTATGCACTGAGTCATCGTTAATCTACGTCATTTTTCTTAGTTTTTTTACATGTGGTTTTTTTTAATTCTGATAATATTAATTGTTATTACATGCAAATTTCAGTTTTGAGTAATAATTTTTCAATGACTTTTGAAAAAAAACACTCTTGATTATATACCACATGTTTTATGATTATTTCTACTATTTTTTTTAAAAATTCCAATATTTTAAATATAATGCTACTGTGACACATATTTCAAATTTTAGGTCATTTTGCCACACTCTATTTGAGAAGAAAAATTGTCATTTATTGTTAATTTACTAATTTTGATTTAATGTTATGATAGCTGATTTCTGTGCCAAAGTCTACCGTCTGCGCAATTAATAGTACAGTACGACTTCGATAGTCCGGACTTCTGAAATCCGGAAATCTCTAAAATCCAGACTCGTACGGCCAGTTTGTCAGAAAAAATCTTAAAAAAAAAAAAAAAAAAAATGCTTAAAATAAAAATTTTAATGTAAGAGCGCAAAACCCAACTCTACTCCAACAATGAAGCAGTAGATGAAGAGGTAGGGAGTGAATGAAAGCTCATGGCTGATAGGGAAATTCCAGTCATTCATATCAGCTCTGTATAGATAACAAAGAATATAGATGGGATTGTGGGAACAAGTTCTTTTATCCCCCAACGAAAAAAGGATTAGAATCAGCTGGTACAGTCTAGTCTAGAAGCATCTGTTTCAGTTATAAGTTGAAATTCAGCTCGCGTTTTAAGCCTATATTTTTAGTGTTAATTGCTAATAATATGTTATCTAAACGATCGATTACGGGGAAAAATGACGAAAGTTTGATTTTTAATGTCTCTTATTTATTATTTAAAGTGTATATTTAAGTTAAGTGATTAAAAGTGACGTCGGCTAAACAAGCACGTTTAATGGCGAATTTGAAACTTCGATAATTCTATCAATTTAAGTAAGGTATCTAAAATCTGGACCTTCCAAACCCCCCAGCAGTCCGGATTTTCGAGGTTGCACTGTATTAGAGATAAGAAACAGTTTGGTGCAGTTTTAGGGGACGGCAGCTAGGAGAAGCAGAAATCTCCCTTTGAAGCAATTTGCACTGCAGTTGCAGAAGTTTCACTTTGGAGCAAATTGCGCAGCTGTTCCAACCCAGTAGGTGGAATACTGACAGTAAACATTAGTTCTATTTTTTTATGGGCCAATAACTTTAAAAGGTGTAGATTAATTCACAATAGACAGAGAAGCCAGAGATATGTATATAAAATGCACAAAAAAATACCTAGGCTAAAGTTTTGTTGAATATGAATAAATTTATATTCAGTTCAAAAATATTGTTAAAAACTCTATATAAACATATTTCTAATGCCTACATATGATGAAAATAAGTTATATTGGTTTAATAAATTAAAGTAGCAAATAAAAAAACAAACATTAATATTAAATTTTTAAGTGAACAACAATTACCCAATAGGTGACCAGAAATTATCCCATTCCAAGAGATATTCTTGGTCAATTATTTAAATAGAAGTGTATGACCGATTAAAAAATAATTCATTAGAAGGACATAATTTACTTCTTTCATGACAAAATCGGTAATTTGATTTTGTAAATTTTTTTTTTTTTACCATGAATTAATTACCAGGAAATTTCAAATCAGAAAACTCTCTTTTTGAGATAATTTATACCAACATAACTGATAATTTGTCATATAAATTGAATTTTTTTACACAAATCTAAATCATTAATCTAAAATACAATCTATTTGGACTGATAGAGTTTCACTTAAATACATGTATAATGCTGGCAAAATCCTACGAGATGTATACTCAAAAGAAAAACCATTCGGTCAAGACAATCAAGGAATATTGTAATTCCTTAAAAAATTAAAAATATATAGCTACAAAACTAATTTATCTTCTATGAAACATATATTTATGTTAGAAATCTTGCTTTAAAAATATGAATCACATTTTTTTAAAATAAAAATAATTTTACATAAGTTTATTTAAATCAATAATTATTATAACCTTACCTGTATGTTAAACTTTGTAGTAAGTAACATTCAATTATAATTTAATATGCATTGACATAAAAAAAAGCATTTCAGTCACCTAAATTAGACTTAGTTTACTGGCATTTTTACAAGGATATTAAAATATAATAAAGAGTTTACTGGCAAGATAAACAAGGATATCAAAATACTTTACATTCAAATCAAAAATAGGAATTAGAATTTGTACTGTTTTAAATATCTTAGAGAAAAAGAAAAAAAAAAAAAAAGATGTATTGTTAAAATGTATTTCAGCAACAAAAATTATCACAAAAAACTAATTTCATTCTAGTAACAATACTCACTAGAAAAATTCTGTTCTTAGCTAAAACACAGAATAAAAATAACATTAAAAGTTAATATTAAAAAAAGTAATAAGTTTTAAGTTATAGACAGTAAATATACACATAGAAAGATAACTAAATTAAAAAAATAAATAACTATGAACCTAATAAATAACAAAAGAAACCAAAAATTCTAATTATAGTTTTTAAATATTGATATTAAATGAATTCTAAAAGTGACTTAAATGGAATCACGTATAAAATATTTTATTAAATTAAATTTTAATTATGTAATTTAATATCACAAAACTTTCTAATGGTACTACACCGGGAAAAAAACAAACAAAAAAGCTGAAGACTGAATATTTAAAATCATTACAGGTACATATAATCGATACTTTAGATGCACCATTATAAATAATATTCAAATAGTTCAACAAATCTAAATAAACTTTAAAAACAAATATTTTAGATATATCTCATTCATATGAATAAGTCGTAACAAATAATTATACCAGGACCGCAGCCAGGTTATTTAGTAAAGGGTTAAAACAATCAGACATATTTAAAATATGGAAGTATAAATATTAACATTTCTTAGCTAAGGCAAAGATTGCAAAATTTTATAGAATATTGATATATTCTCACTCTAAATAAGATAAAAAAAATTAATTAAAAACTATTTCTTAGGTAAAGTTTGCATTCACCAACATATAAAATTAGCGATTACTTTATATCAGGTTCTTTTATTCACAAGAAAAGTATTATAATCAGTCAGTTATACTAACTTTTATAAATTAAATTCATTATCACCATATCTTCCTTAATTGTTTGAATAATTTATCCTAATAAAGTCTTGAAAAAAAAAATATATATTTTGAAATAAAGAGCAATATTTTATAACAAATAGAGTAACGCAAAATTTTGTTTATTGCTAAAGGGACATTCTAAAAATGTTAAAATGAAAAAAAGTAGACAAACTTTTAATTTCGCTTTGTATATTGTCCACACTTTAAAATGAAAAAATATTATTAAAAATGAAAATATTAAAAACTTATTTAAAAATTTCAATGGCAAGTTCGTTTGGTAAATTTTGTTTCGGGGACTGACTTATTCATCCTATACTTCACTTTATAGCTACGGCCCTGAATTATATAATTCTTAAAAGAAAAAAAAAGTTTTATTCAAAATAAAATTAAATTTCATTCAATATCAGCAATAAAACAAAATATGGTAGATATTACTTTGCAGATTTCATAATTGATCAGATAACATTTAGCAAATGCTACATCCTAATATCATATGTCAAATTGTTCTTAAAAACAAACTAATGTTACTGTAGTTACATTTAGTTTTAAAGCAGATATGACTAAACTATCAGCATAAATAAATATATATACTCTACACTCGATCACAAGACAAATTTAAACATTTTGCTTCACACACTTTTAAGTGCTTCAATTTAGGAACATGTACCATTTGCAAAATTTTAGTCACATTTATGACAATTTTCATGTCAAAACTCCACTTCATTTTAATGAAAATTCGTCGACATAAATGCACGATTAATAGTAAATGCTTAAAGAGTACAGTAAAATTAGAAAACTAAAGTAACGAAAATAACAAATTGCAACTGCTATGCAGCAATGCAGTAAAATTTTCAAAGAAAAAAATTATAATTCCTTTAATTTGAGGTAGAAGAAAATTGTCATGAAATGACTTTAGTAGCGAGGTATAAAATCTTATCACACGCTATAAAAAAAGTTAAAAAGGAACTTATTAAACTAAGCACCTGTAAAATATTTTAATGCTTTGAAGACCCATTCCCTGAGCTATATAATGCTGCAGAGGTCATCAGTTATAGGTATCAGAGCATCTTGATACAAAACTTCTTAAAATACTTGAATTCTATTGTTACCAAAATCCACTATAATAATATAGCCTTCAGGAGAAACGCATACACCTGAAGGTCTATCCATCTGATCAGGTCCCACTCCATATGTTCCAAACTTACAGAGAAAATGTCCATTTGGATGGAAAATTTGAATGCGATGATTCCTTGAATCTGCAACAATAATATGCCCTTCTGGATCAACAGCTACTCCTTGAGGTCTTAAGAAATGACCATTGTTTGAACCTTCTTGCCCTAAAAATCTTGCTGATTGAAAATTTGGATGAACCACAAGAATACGGTGATTATTAAAGTCGGTTACAACCATATGACCATCTGATGTAAAACTCACTCCACGGGGAGAATCAAATTGCTTCCACAGACCACCATCAAAACCATACTTGTTAATAAAAGATCCATCAGATCCAAAAAGTTGTAATCTATGATTTCTAGTGTCTGATACCAAGATGTGCCCTTCAGCATTAACAGCAACATCCCATGGATAATTAAATTGTCCATTCTTACTTCCCCTTTCTCCAAACTTAAGTATAAAATTACCGTCTCCATCAAAAATCTGAATTCGATGATTATCTTTATCTGCAACAATAATTCTATTTAGATGATCAGTAGTAACACCAGCAGGTCTATCAAATTGCCCTGGTCTTTGACCTGGAGAACCGAATTTAAATTTGAAGGTACCATCAGGATTAAAAATTTGTACTCTGTTATTGCTGCGATCAGCTACAATAATATTTCCACTTTTGTCAGTACAGACTCCCCATGGCCTGCAAAGTTTTCCATCACTATCTCCTTCACCACCAAAAGAAAGCAAGACTTTTCCTACTTGGCTATAATTGCGCCCCATACGAACATTAACATGGAAAGGACTCTGTTGAATATGCATACCACGTAATAAAACAGATATTACATGTTGACCAACAACTTCTGGGGCATAGCAAATAGCATAGGTACCATTTTGGCGATCAATGACATGTGCTTTGCAATTAGTGCCATCAGGTGACTGGACATTCACACTCAAGACATCACCTCCAACTACTTGAAGCTCACCCAAATAATCTTTTACTTGGACCAAAAATGTTGACTGGTGACCACAAAGGGATTGTTGGAGACCTTCACCAGCAGCAACAGAATTAGGACCAAATCCTGATGTGCTTAGAAACCCAAGGGTACTAATGGCACCCAACAGAGCATTGTCAGGCTGTGTAAATATTACGTTGTCATCTTCATTAAATTGCATATTACTACGTCGTTGTCTTAATTCACTTATTTCTAATAAGCACTTTTCTTTTGCTTTTAAAATATCAATATCACTACCAGAGTCTAATACATGTTGAATAAATTCTATTATTCGTGACATTTCTTTCAAAAGAGACTTTAAATCTTTAGTTTGTAATAAAATTGCTCTACCTTTAATTTGCCTTATTTTTTCCAGCTGGCGTAATAGTTCTCGCTCCCTTTCCTCTAAAACAGACACGTGTCTTCGAACAGTTGTTCTGATTTCAGTAGCAACATTTTGTATTTTAAGCTCAACATCATCAGACAATCTTTGACTTCTTTGGATGCTTTCCTCTAAGCTAATTTTATTATTTGCTGCTTCTTCCAACAAAGTTAAAGTTGCTTTCCTGCAATCAGCAACTGCATCTTGTAAATAGCTCATTGAGTGCCCAGAATGATTGACATCCATGATGCATTCATTGCATAAAGGTTCCCTGCATAACTCGCAATACAGACGGAGGACTTTTGAGGGATGCAGATCACAAAAATTTGACTGTTTAATTGTTGGTAATGAGCTGACAGGTAACTGGTAATCAGGAGAATTTGCTGAAAATGTATCAATAACATGATCTTTTGTTAAACGAACCCGCTGATGAGCTCTGACACAATTCTCGCAAAGAACTTCATTGCAATCTTTACAGCGGGCAACTGTTTTATTGCCTTCATCACAAGATGTACATAATGAACTAGGCTCATCAACAGGAGAAGAATAGGCACTAAAGTCATCAACCAGATTAATGATGGTGTTAAAGGATGGATGGTGTTTAAGCATGTGGTTAAGGAAGGTTGCTTGAACATTAGCTATCTCAGGGGTAAAATCTTCTTGCAAAGATGCATTTTTATGACAACTTGGGCAAACAATAAATTCTGAAAAATTCCATGAACGGTCGTGTGCAAGTTGATTTAAACAAAACTTACAGAATGAATGAAGGCAGGGCAACAAGCTCGAGTAAACAGTATGTTCACTACAGCGAGAACACATTTGATTTTTGCGTGGCTCAATAAATTCAACAGCAGTATCACTCCCATAACCACTAGTAGAGCACCACATGATTATTCAATACTCCTAACACAATCGTAGAGACGTTAAAAATTAACGCTGATTCAAAGAGATGAGTAAATAGCTACAAGGATTAAAATAATGCAAACGTTTGCACTCTTTGTAAACTAACTGCAGTGTCAAAGCAGCATAACAATAAGTGGCGTTAGAAAATTCTACCTACCAGACAACTCTTTTGTCATAGTCAAAACTTTTGTAAGTGTAGTTTGCTTTGGCACTTAGCTATAAACAATTACGGGAAGCTTTTGAAACCTTGATAGGAACTGTATATATTGCATTTCACACAATAAATTCTTATATTACTTAATGCAAATAAAATTATACCAGCTTAGAGATTTTTAATGTATGTACAGACTTAATTATTTACATGGTAGAGCAATATATCACTCACAGTCTTATATGCATCTCTAACAATAAATAATAATGAGAATTTTCATCAATATGACGTCACTAACAAGCGATTGCAGCGTCTTCTATTATAAAACCAAGATTATCTCTCAAATGAGATGCTATTTCTGACACCAAGTTTCTGTAACAAAATGGCAACATTGCAAATGTTCTAGTTTCTCCTTTTTTAGGGTTATATTATTTGGCATTTTATCACCCTTTTTCAAATCTAGATAGATCGTGTGTACAAAACACTGATAGATCGTGTATACAAGAGAATTTTAAATTTTTTTTTTGTAATATGGTATGTGTTACTGTTTCATATTTACAAATTACTTTTTGGAAGATAAAATTAATAGTCAATTTTCAAAGCAGTTCTTTTTTTAATTGTAATAATTACTGGTTTTAATTATACGTGCATATCTTTGAATAAAATAAAAGATTTTATTCGTAAAAGTACCATATTTCAAGTCTTTAACATAACCAGTGGTGTTTCGATAAGAAGAAAAAAATCTTACAATATTTTGCAGCAGAATGATTAAAAAAGATCTTTTTAAAAAGTATCATAAAATTTATGGTTTGTTTCAAAATTATTTTTCAAGAGCAATAAAAAGTAAAAAAGATATTTTAATGTTCTATTTTTTGTTGACACGCAGAGCCGGATTATACCTTTCGTTGGCCCTAGGCATAGCCGTTTTTGGGCCCTCCCCTCCTTCCCCACTCCTCCCCTCTTTTCAAAATATATGCTAAAATTTTCTTGCATATTTTTTTTTTTTACATTTTTATTAATATGGATTTTAATTTACAAATTTGTTTATCGAACTTTATCTGCAATACCGACATACTGCCGATATTGCAGTTGATATCGATAATACCATTATGATTAGTTCGATCGATAACTATGTAAACACTTCACGTCAACTTGGATCAAATGCAGGAGAAAGATCTTTCTCCAGATTAAAATTGATAAAAAATTATTTGCGTTCAACAATGAATCAAGATCGTTTGGCATCGCTCGCGCTTATGTCTATTGAATACGACATTTTGCGTAGTTTGGAATTCGGCAGCATAATACAAGATTTCGTTGAATCCAAAAATCGCAAAAAAGTAATATATTAGATCATAAGATTCTGCAAAATAATTTATTACCGAAAAAAATTATATTTTTATTTGTATCTTCATAATTTTGTGCAAAATACACTTGTTGTTTTTAAAGTCGAGTTTGTTGTAAAAATTATTTTTGACTTGTTTGACTTATTTTGACTTGTCGAGTTTGTTGTAAAAATTATTTTTGTCAAGAAATGTTTTTCTCCCAAGTTTTTTGTAGGCCTTAGGCACGTGCCTAGTGTGCCGATAGGTTAATCCGGCCCTGTTGACACGGTAAAACTTTATAAAAAGCATCAGATTCGGATGAGTTGTAATATTGCAATTTTTTTCTCTTCTTTTCAAATCTTAAAAATTTTTCGGTGTTTCTCTAAAAATATAATAAAAAAGAGATAGAAGAAAAGACAAATTAAAAAAGTTAGAGGCAAAAGACTTTTATTTTTAACGCATTTATAGCAAAGTAAAAAGACACAAAATATTTATAATGGAAAATTAGCTCTGATATGCATATATATATATATATATATATATATATATATATATATATATATATATATATATATATATATATATATATATATATATATATATATATATATATACATACACTACTGGCCATTAAAATTGCTACACCAGGAAGGCAACACACCACGAACTGGAAGTTTGCAGGACGGATAAAGCATGTTGTGGTATGCAAATGATTAGCTTAT
The DNA here is from genome assembly GCA_949128135.1 of Parasteatoda lunata. Classification (NCBI taxonomy): domain Eukaryota; kingdom Metazoa; phylum Arthropoda; class Arachnida; order Araneae; family Theridiidae; genus Parasteatoda; species Parasteatoda lunata. The sequence goes on along the minus strand of OX421980.1, from coordinate 17,784,401 downwards.
CAGCGCATCCCTGCAAAGTTGGCGGCGGTAGAGACACCTACAATGTGTATAAAAGAAGAGATTTGACAGTAAGTTTCTCATACAGAAATTGAATTTGAGCGTTGTTCTTGGGTAAAAAAGTTTTTGTTATGCTTCGTGTAAGAAGGAGAAATGCCTACCAGCACGTGTCTAAGTTTGATTGAGGTCGAATTGTGGCCTACGGGGATTGCTGCTTATTGTAGAGGCTGCTGGTTGCGACAGCTGAGATAGCATGAAAACCCGAGGTAGAAGGATCGAGGATGGGATCGAAGACCGAAGGTACGAGGACGAACCGGAATAGTTCCTGCGCGGATGAACACCGGCGGAGGAGCACAACCGGCAGCCACGGCAGGGAGTGAATAGGCTGATGTCCAGTACTTAAGGAGATCACAGTTTGCCATCAAAGAAGGATTGTACATATGCACTCATCAACTTTTAATGCTCATGTTTATATCGCAAATAATGTAATATTTCGAAATATGACTGTATACATATTCATCAAATCATGGCTGTTTACTCTTTTATACTTATGATAATTACTGAGTTTGTCAAAAATCATGATTCATATTTCTATTACAAATTATGTTTAATTTATCAAGCAAATTTGCTTGATCTCTTGTTTTGCCACCATAAAGTTGCATATTACAAAATGTGATCATCCAATGTAAATTATTTCAGTATGTATGGGTTAGGGGCCGCTGCGCGGCCCAGGCACCAAATTTATTTTAAATAAAGAAAGAAGGTTGTTGTGCAGCGTCTGAGGCTTCGTCCCGATATTACGTTTCTACCCGGTGACGCGCACCTGCAGTATGAGATGTTACAATCGAAAGTTTACGTTTTAATTGATTTTTAATAACAACTTTTAAATGTTTTTATCGAAGAACCTGTTAATTGGAGTTTGTGAGTTTCTTGATGGTTTGTTATCTTTTACTATTAAAAAGGATGTTACATTGCCATATTGTTTCATTTGACGTCTTACATTCCCATCACCGAAACCTATGCAATTGGTGACCTGTGAACGAACACGTATATTTCTGTTTCCGCAAACTGCATTTGGGAAATTCTACTAGCCGATGAATTACGAAGAGATGCTGGTAAAAGTTTTAAAATTCTTGGAAAGCTTTGAGTACGAATTGCTTCTTTTGTTGGACTTATACATTAATACAAAAAATGCCTGAATCTACGGAAACTGCTGATCAACAAATTGCTCGTGTCACTGTAAAGCCGCCATCTTTTTGGAGAGCCAATCCAGAATTGCGGTTCCGACAAATTGAAAGTCAGCTTACTCTTGCCGGAGTAACTACAGAGTCAACGAAATTTCACCACGTAGCTTCTGCTCTACAACCGGAGGAACTGGCGATTATCAGCGACATTGTTATCAGTCCACCTGTGGATGAGCTTTTCACCGCACTTAAAAAAAGATTGTGCGCTCAATATGCTGAATCTGAAGCTCAACGCTTAAGGGAGTTGATTTCGGGAATGCAACTTGGTGACCGCCGTCCTTCAAGACTGCTTCTGGAAATGTGAAATAAAGCCGGCGCGGCAATTAACGACGAACTTCTTAAATCTTTATTTTTGCAGAGGTTGCCTACTAATGTTCAACAGATTTTGGCGATTTCCAACGACAACCTGGACAAGCTGGCGGAGAAAACTAACGCACTGTCAGTCAGCGTAGTTGCTGGTTCGACGGATCAGACTGATTTACGGTCTTTATTGACAGAGATCACAGCTCGTCTCTCACGGTTGGAAGCCCGTTCAAGTGACCGGTCAAGAAGTACTAGTCAGAAACGCTCTACTAGCCGAAGCCGACAGTCTGCAAATTCACAGTATTGCTGGTATCATAAAATATTCAAGCAACGAGCGACAAAGTGCAACACCTCCAAGAAGTAGGAAGGCCTCAGCACGGATCAATATTAGTAGTTCGATGTCAATACGTTCGGGGTACTAAGCTGCGCAGTGGTTGAAAATACGAAATATGTCATTACGTTTGGACTACTAAAGGATAATTATGGTAACCCGTGCTGAGACCTGCTCTTATCTAGAAGGTGTTGCAAAGTGCCGACCTCCATGTTCGTACCAACCGGAAAACTGCTGAGGCCGTCATCCAGTCAAAAGGGTGACGGCGAAGCGATGATTCAGCGGCTTTATCTAACGGACAAGTCTACATCCTCACGTTATCTCATCGATACGAGTGCTGACGTCTCTGTGATATCTCGTGCTGCCTATGCTGTGCAAAAAGGTAAGGACAATCATTATCGAAAACAACAAAACAAATATTTATTATAACAAAACAAGGAGTTCCATATTATTAGGGTGGAACCCTTCAGATTATAAAGTTATACATTAGAAGACAGTTAATTTAAGCCAATGCTTACTGCTTGGTGGTTCAATGTAGACTGATTATCAGCCCTCTAGTGGGGAGATTTAGAATTAATCAAGTTTACATCTACATTTTCTTAACACTCCCCACCTGATAATTTTAAAGTAAAGAAATTATCACAAAACAAAAGCAAAATTCTACATTTCTCATTATTTCAAACACATTACATATTAAAACTAAAATATAAAAATAAACACTAATCAATCATTTATAAGACAGTAAATATAATTTGAAGCATCAAAATTAAAGGAATCGTAAAAAGTTATTAAAATATCATCAGAAGGTTAAATATCAGTTTTTAGTTCAGATTTATCATCACTTACATATGTGAGTGGTCGACGATTAAGGTCGACAATTTCAACTAAGATAGTCATGACTTCTTCGAAGGAAAGTTGAGCTTTTCCAAGTATCTTTTTGAGAGGTTCTTTAATGCTTCTCATCAACCGTTCATAAAACCCTCCCCACCATGGGGCAAGCTCAACAACAAACTTCCACACAATGCCTTCAGAGGAAATGAAATTTTGAAATTCTTCTCCTCTAATAATAGAAAAGAAGTACCTTATATCTCTTGAAGCAGCCTTAAAAGATGCTGCGTTATCAGAATAAATAGTTTTACAGTTATTTCTTCTTGACATGAAACGTCGTAAAGCCAAGATAAATTTATTCGTAGACAAATCGGAAATTAGTTCTAAATGTACAGCACGTGTGACTGCACAAGTAAACACAGTAATATAAGATTTCAAAAGTTCATCTTTATGCTTTACGTAAATAGGCCCAGTAAAATCAATTCCAACCACCGAGAAAGGTGGAGATTCTGAAATTCTATCTTTAGGCAGCTCTCCAGTACGCTGATTGGCTGGTTTCGCAAAGTGTTTTCTGCAAATCATGCATCTTCCAATAATTCTTTTCACAAGTTGTCTGGCTTGTGGAATCCAATGACTTTTCCTAATCTGCGAAAGAGTGACATTAACTCCACTATGAAGCAACTTTTTATGTTTTTCAGTGATCAAAAGCTCGGAAAATTTCGAATTCTTGGGTAGCAGTATAGGATTAATTGCTTCAGGATACACTTCAGATTGAAACAGTCTACTGCAAATTCTTAATATCTGTTTTTCATCTAGGTATGGACGAAGACAAAATATGCTGGAGTTATTTTTTATATCTTCCTTCTTCATCAAAATTTTAATTTCTTCTTGATAATAGTCCTTTTGCGCCTCCTTTATTAAAATAACCTCAGCTTCTTTTAATTCTTCAGTAGTTAATGGACCTTCCTGTTTGTCATAACTTCGACAGTTTTGGATAAACCGCTTTGACCAAGCCACAATTCTTTTCACCTTTAATAAAGAACTGTAATTTTCTAAAATCAGTGAAGTCTTTTTAGAATCTGCGAGGCAACTGTGTTGAGAAATAACGCTGTTTCTAAGTTCTAAATCAACTAAATGCTGCTGATGATTAATTTCAGTATTTTCTTGAGGCCACTTACTTTCATTCTCCATGAGCCAAGATGGCCCGAATTTAAATAAGTTATCATCAACAAGGCTTTTTAGTGATTCGCCTCGAGTTAATTTATCGGCAGGATTTGAACTTCCTGGACAATGTTGCCAAAGTTTAGGATCTGTCAGAGTTTGAATTTCAGACACTCTGTTTTGCACGAAGGGTTTCAAAGAGTTGTTACTCTTTATCCAAAAATATGTAATTTGTGAATCTGTCCACAAATAAAATTGTTGGCAAATGTCACTAAACAATTTGTGTAAATAATCATAGATTCTAGCACCAATTACCGCTGACATAAGCACTAAGCGGGGCAATGTTAAAGTCTTGATTGGTGCTACCATACTTTTGGACATAATGAATGAGGTCTTAACTTCGTTCGAAATATTTGCATATCTGAAATACGCTACAGCACCATAGGCCTTTGTGCTAGCATCAGTGAAAATATGAATGGCAATTTCTTTCTTATAATCACAGTTATCAAAATATTTCCGTTCTGTAAAAAAGTTATTTAAATAGGAAACTTCAGAAATCTGTTTCAATATCTAAAAGCAGGGGGTCATCCCAATCGAGTCCAGCCTTCCAAATGTTTTGCAGCAAAATTTTCATCTTAATAACAAAGGGAGAAATTAAACCAATAGGATCATAGATTTGAGCTGCAAACTTCAAAACAGTACGCTTGGTGCACTGACTTGACCTAGATGACGACTGCTCTAAATTTTTATATTCAATGAATAGTACATCACTTTCTGTATCCCATCGAAGACCTAACACCTTTGCATGTGCAATTGATTCATTAATGGCAATACCATTTTGAATCCATAATTTCTTTAACTCGTTTGAATTAGAATTAAATTTCCGTAAATTCATACTCGCGGATTGCAAAATATTTACAGCATCAGATGACAGTCGATATGCATCATTAACTGTATCAGTTCCCCAGTACAGATCGTCCACGTATAACGAAGAATTTAACATTTTAAAACAATCGGGTTCATTGGCATATTTTTTAATGTGGTACTTTATTATTGCCTTCAAAATGAAAGGGGAAGTGGTAACTCCGAACGGTAATCTTTTCATATTCATAATTTTAAAACGTTCACAATTATCATAATCAACCCAAAGAAATTTTAAATATTTGCATTCATTTTCATCTATCTCTATCATTCGAAACGCCTTCTCAATATCACCAGAAAATGCTATTTCATGCCTTCGAAAATTAAGTATGACATCCAAAATATTTGGGTTCAAATTTGGACCTGATAATAACATATCATTAAGGGATTTTAAAACAATATCCTTCGAACTAGCATCGAAAACGATACGAATACGAGATGTTTCTTTATCGGGTCTTAAAACAGCTGTATGCGGCATGAAATAACCAGAATTAAGGGATTTATCCTTATATTCCTCAACGATTCCATCTTTTATCTGATCCTCAATAATTTTTGCATACATGTCAAAAACATTTTCACTTTTACTTAATCTTATCATTAAATTATCAAAGCGCTTTTTGGCAGTAAGGAAATTACTATCGAGATCATCGGGGTTTGAATTCCAAAGTAATCCGGTTTTGTAACGATTGTTTTCATATTTTAAATTGCTTTCAAAATTATCAATTGTTTCTTTATCTTTTAGAGACAAAATTTCACACTCCTTGGTGATACCTAAGGAATCGAGTGACCAAAATTTTCTTAAATCAAACATATCACCTGAATCAATTATACTTTTCATAACCGCTATGTTTTGCGACAATGTATGCTCCCGTTTATAACTACTTCCACTAATCACCCATCCAAGAACAGTTTTTATTGCACACAGCCGATTATTTATAGTTATCTTTTCATATAAAAGAAATTCCCAGAATAAATCTGAACCAATTAAGAGTTCTATACTCAGCAAATTATCATTATCTTCCAAATAAGAATCAGCCATATCAATTTTATTTTTATTCATAAATTCAATTACTTTGGGGTCGGGAGGTTTCACTTTAACTCCAGCAATGCATGGTATGACAAGAGTTCTAATTTTAGTTCTAAAATTCGTATTCTTTTTGAAAATTTCGAATTCAACAACAGGGTAAGCCTTTTCCGTTGCTCTTTGCATTCCAAATGAATAAACTGATAAAACTTCGTAAGCAACCGGTTTTAAATTTAAATTATTTGCAACTCGTTCAGACAAAAACGAACGCTGGCTGCCATTATCTAAAAGAATTCTTGTCAATTGAGACGAAGAATCTGATTTAACTTCAGCAGTACAAGTCTGCAAATAAACCCTTTTAGAACATTCAACTTTTTTATTATTACATTGGGAAACAGAACTAATAACTTCTTCATTGGAAATACTCGATGGTGGAGTTTCATTAGAAACTGCAACCAAATCAGAAGATTCATTTAACTTTTCCTCAGCGTTTTGAATTTTACTAATTTTAGCATTATTTATCCCCTTATTACCTCCTAAACAAATAGACCCATGATGACTTAATCCCTTACATTTATAACAAGGTAATTTGTTTATACGACAATTCTTGCTTACATGAAACAATTTGAAACACTTGAAACAACGATTAGAATTTTTCAATAATTTTACCTTGTTTTGGGAAGACATATTACATTTGAAACTGTCATGGGGTTCAGAGCAAAAAATGCATATTGACTGAGTCATCTGTGCATTAAGCGCAGTAGCTGAGGGTGTGCCTTTATTAAAATTTCTGTTTATATACCTATTTTGCTCGTTACGCAAATTATAGCTACCTCTATGGTTATCGTTAGTCTTTTTATCATTTAAAAACGCAACCGATTCACGACATTCTATCTCATTCTTTAAAAACAGCAATAATTCATTAACATCAGTTTCATCTTTAAATTTCCGTTTTCGTTGAAAATCTAAAACCAAATCTTCAGGCAATAATTGTAAAATTATTGGTATCAAAAGTATACCATAAGATTCGGACTGAACTTTCATTGAATCTAAATTTCTAACTGCAATATCTAAATCATCGTACAATTTGCGTAATGCTGTAATATTAGAAGTATGTTTAACACTCGGAAAACTAAGTATTTTATTAACAAATGAATTCAAAATTAAATCTCTGCGACCATATTTCTCATGTAATAATTTAATACAATTATCATAATTATCATTCGTTAAATCAAACCCTGATACAACATTACCTGCCTGGCCAGTAAGATAAGATTTCAAATAAATGAATTTTTTAATTTTAGAAAGTGATTCATTTTTATGGATTGTATTTTCAAAAGAATCCCAAAAGGAATTAAAATATTTCGGATCTCCCGAAAAGGAAACAATTTGAATTTTTGGTAATTTAATACTGGAATTGTTATTAACAACTCTTTTCTGCTCAGTTATAACCGAATCATTTTTTACCTTTTCAACTGTTTGTTCATTAACCGAAACCTTTATTCCTTTACATTTTATCAATTGCTTTAATTTAGCTACATACGTCAAATATTTATCCTGATATTCTTCCCTAGAAGCTAAATCTTCATCCAACAAATTAATATCAATTATATTTTCAATTTCCTTATTCAAAGCTATTAAAGTTTGATTCCTTTCAATTAACACAGTAAGATTCTCATCTAATACATTTATTTCAACATTTTGCTCAGTTAATAATTTATCAATTTTATTTATTAATTTAGTAAAACTACTTCGTTCACTAGACCTTTTTCTTTTAATTTTCTCTAAATAATCTTTTTCAGCCATAATGAACGTTTAATACAAAGTCACACCCTTAGCAAAATAAAAACAATAAATTTTCAATAATCAAAACCTCAAAACGAAAACGAATTCTGCAACAAAGAAAGATGTAAAAACGCTTACTTTGCACATACAAAGAATTAGACTCGCTGTCTCCTTGAAGTGATCATGTATATTTCACTGTCATTTTCGATTTTGCCCTTGAACTTAAAAATAACATTTTATTTTCTCTTGCTTTAAATTCTAGTTCGTAAGATACTTCGTGGCCAAATGCACCATGTGCAAAAGGGTAAGGACAATCATTATCGAAAACAACAAAACAAATATTTATTATAACAAAACAAGGAGTTCCATATTATTAGGGTGGAACCCTTCAGATTATAAAGTTATACATTAGAAGACAGTTAATTTAAGCCAATGCTTACTGCTTGGTGGTTCAATGTAGACTGATTATCAGCCCTCTAGTGGGGAGATTTAGAATTAATCAAATTTACATCTACATTTTCTTAACATATGCCTCCAGTGACCATTCTTCACAGATGAAATTGTTCGCCGCAAACGGTACGACCATTCCAATGTTTGGCCAACGCCTGTTGAAATTAGACCTCGGACTCAGAAGAGAGTTCAGCTGGCCATTTATCATAGCTGCCATGCCTCATCCAATTATCGGAGCTGACTTCTTACGCAATTTTGGTTTATTAGTCGACGTCAAAAATGCTGCAGTAATTGATCCTTTGACCAACTTGAAAACAAGAGGTACCCGGTATGCTGCGATTGCTTCAACGGTAAAGGTAATTTTAGAGAACTCTAAATTCCACCAGTTTGCTGTCAGAACTCCCTGCTCTGATTAGGTCAGGTGTCACGCCAAGAAAAGTTAAGCATGGAGTAGAAAATTGGATACAGACAAAAGGACCGCCTATTTTTTCGAAACCTCGACGTTTATCGCCAGAAAAGTTGAAAGCTGCAAAACAGGAATTTGAATTTCTGGTAGCATCTGGGGTTTGTCAGTCTTCCAAAAGCTGTTGGGCAAGTCCGCTACACATGGTTCTAAAAAAGAATGGCGACTTACGACCGTGTGGAGATTTTCGTCGTCTTAATGGTGTGACCGTGCCAGATAGGTACCCTGTTCCCCACATGCAAGACTGTTTTCAGGTTTTGGAAGGTAAAAGGATATTTTCTACCTTGGACCTGGAAAAAGCGTATTATCAGATTCCAGTGCGCAGGGAAGACGTGCCAAAGACTGCGGTAACAACGCCGTTTTGATTGTTCGAGTTTTTGTATATGCCGTTTGGATTATCAAATGCTGCCGCAACTTTTCAACGCTTCATTCATCAAGTCTTGGGTGAGTTCGAATTTTGTGTACCTTATTTTGATGACGTAATAGTAGCTTCGAAGAACGAGGAAGAACATTTAATTCATTTAAAAAGAGTTTTTCAACGTTTTGCTCAATATGGTGTAACACTCAACGTAAGCAAATGTGTCTTGGGACAGTCTTCAGTAGAATTCCTAGGGCATTGTGTAACGGAAAAGGGTATTACTCCGCTTACTGATAAAGTTTCTGCAATTACTAATTTTCCTCAGCCAGTTGCAGTTAGAGAGCTGCGTCTGAGACTTCGTCCCGATATTACGTTTCTACCCGGTGACGCCCACCTGCAGTATGAGATGTTACAATCGAAAGTTTACGTTTTAATTGATTTTTAATAACAACTTTTAAATGTTTTTATCGAATGACCTGTTAATTGGAGTTTGTGAGTTTCTGGATGGTTTGTTATCTTTTACTATTAAAGAGGATGTTACATTGCTATATTGTTTCATTTGACGTCTTACATTCCCATCACCGAAACCTATACACTTATCATACCGAAGTATTGCTGCTCGCGTTGGTCGAGATCTCATGACTGTTAGCAGAAAATGGAATCGATAGGTTCATGACGGTCATATGGAACGCTGTGCAGGATCTCAGCGGTCCCCTATCACTAAACTTCATTTCACCTTAAGTTGGCACTAGAGAGAAGGGCAGGTAGATCGGATTACAGCCGTTGTCATGGAAACTGGGTTACTCTTTAAGTCGGTTGGGGGATGAGGTAACATAAAAAGGAGAGAAAGTGGCCAGTATTGGCGTTAAAGAAAAGAAAACGCCGATTTTTTTTAAAAACAAGAATCTTACTAAAATTTTGAATAGAATACAGAAAAGAACACGATTTTTTAGAGCATTTCTAAGAATTATTATTTTAAGATACTAGTTGTAAGCTGATTTCTTATTAAGGTTTTTAAAAGGCAGATTTTCTTATTATGATTTTCAAAAACAGATTTTCTTATTATGATTTTTTAACTAAACAAAACTAATTTTAAACTTAAAAAAAACAACTTATATTTAAAAAGATTCTTTTTTGCTTAAATCTAAGTAAAAAGAAAAAAAAAGAAGAAAAGAAATGCGTAGATGCGCATAAATACTTTGTTTTAGATATTTATTTTTATATGCTGCTTATTTCTTGTAGATTAATGTACATTAATTTATGTGTTTTGTGGGGGAACGAAAGTCAACATAGGCAGAAAATCATTGATCATGAAAAAGATCATACTTATGTTTTATAATATTTACTGTTCTTTTTTTTCTTATTATGATTTTTTAACTAAACAAAACTAATTTAAAAGAAAAAAAAATTTAAAAATATATTTTTTGCTTAAATCTAAGTAAAAAAAGAAATGCAAGATGCTCATAAATACTTTGTTTTTGATATTTATTTTTATTTGCAACTTATTTTTTGTGGATTAATGTGCATTAATTTATCCCACATTGGTGTTTTGTGGGGGAAGAAAAAGTCTACTAGACAGGAAATCATTGATCATGAAAAAGAACAAATTATGTTTTTTTTATATCTACTGTTCTTTTTTTTCTTATTATGATTTTTTAATTAAACGAAACTGATTTTAAACAAAAAAAATTGTATTTAATAGCTGGCTGGCCAGTGTAAAAACATAGTCAACGCGCCAATTCCTTGGCCTTGAAAACTAATTTAGCGCCAAACTAAAACACCTCCTTCTTCTTTGTATATTCGTTTTACCGAGAAGGTATTTATAAGTTAAATATATTTAAACATGAAAAACTTCTAATACGTGTTTCAAGATAAACTTTTCTCATTATACAACGTTTATTTATATTTGTACGCGAATTTAAACTGCAATTAATTCCAAAATAGCAAAGAACTACTCTTCACAGGTGGAGTATTACATTTCCTACCCTTCCCTGCAGTGCCAACTTAAGGTGAAACGAAGTATAACAGCCGAGAATACACCCTTATGAAAAAAAATGAGGTATAAACGAGGTATATTTTAAACGTACAAAATCAACCTCACATATACCTCCTAAGGTATATATGTTTCAGGTATCTAATTTTATGCTTGTAGAGGTATATATTTATCAACCTGTGGTGTATCGTTTTACACTTCAGTTTATTATAAATCAACTTTAGGTGTATTTTGTTCTACCTCAGGTAATTATTCTTGAACCTCAGGTATCTAATTTTATGCTTGTAGAGGTATATATTTTTCAACCTAATGTGTGCCATTTTACATTTCAGGTTGTTATAAATCAACCTGAAGTGTATTTTCAACACTTGGAAAGGTTAATTTTTATTAACGTCATGTGTTCTACCTTAAGTTATTATTCCGTAACCTCAAGTATATATTTTTGTATTTTCAGAAGTATTAATTTATCAACCAAAGATGAGAAATTTTACACCTCAGGCTTATGTAGCTCAACCTAAAGCTGTTTTTTTTAAAAAATACTTACGAAGGTGAGGTGTTATACGGACCACCTAGTTTATTAATTCTTAACGTCACTATGTAAAAAATATAATATATATAAAGAAATTATATATATTATATGAAGACTAATGTATATCATTACATTTTTTCACTAGTAGAGATCTTCATTTATCAACCTGAAGTTTTTTATATTAAATCTTTGGCAGTAATTGCTTCTTTTGATAAGCTATAAAAGAAAGTTTCAAATGCATAATTCTTCTGTAATTTTAATAGATTGAATTAAATCATCTTAAAATAACACTTATCCAAATTCTACAGTTCGTAAAAATTATTTATGGGAACTCATATTTTTAGAAGAAAGTTGTCTAAGGTGCTTGGATTTTTAAAGCTATAAAACTACAAATTTAAATAATTAGTCAGCTGAAATTCAAATTACTTTTATTTAAAACTAAAATTTCTTTTTTTTACAAACCAACAAAATTATTTTAAATACTTTTTCCGTCTACCTGTTGAAACTTGTAATTATTGGTACCTAAAAGAAAAAAAAATGAATTAGTAAGAAAATCATATTTACAATAATAGTGGCAGGTTTAAAAATATTAAAATATTAGAATTTTTTTTTTTCATGATTTAAATTAACTGGATGAGATTAATTTTCTTTTTCAGATAAATAGTATTACTCTTCTGCCATTTCTATTCAATCCTCGTAGCTAAAAAGCATGACAGATACCACAGCCACAAAATAAAATACACTGAAGACAGTACTAGCATTAACAACATATACAGAAATTCAAATATATAATTCCAATCTTATTATGCAATTTTAACACTTTTATTTTTTTATACATAAAATATATATTTATATATTTTTTTATATCATTATGGTACTTGTAAGTTTGAGAATTAGATTTTCTTTCTTTTTTTCTTACAAATCTTTAAACTCAATAAACCTAGTCTATATTTTTAAACTTTTTGTCAGACTTCAATGAAACTAACAGTTTTTTTTATACATTTTTGACGCTGATTTTGAAAAGGACTTCCGTTATTGTCAATCACATCAAAGTTTCTTAAAAAATAGTTATTTTAATATTTTTTAATCAATGTAATCAAGAATCAACAATCGTTTAATAAATTAACATTTTAAAGTTATGTACCAATTTTCATTCTTTTTTTTTTACACTCAATCGGAGAGAACAAATTACAAGCTGATAAGGAGCATTTATTTTAAAGTTGTGAGTAATTTTATGTCAGGAAAATGTCTAAGAGAAAATGATTTGAAATAATACTTTTGAAATAAGTTTAGTATAATATCTCCTATATAACTTATAATACCGAGCAGAATAAAACTTATAGTTAGTTGTTACAACCATTCGTTTAAATATAAAAACACATCTCATAGGATGAAATTCAAAAAAATGCATATTACTTTCAACAATAAAAGTTTTTATTTGCAATTCAGCATTGAAATAGCATAAGTAACTATACTGACTTATTTCTAAAAAATTTAAGATTTCCGAAAATCGCTAATTTTTGAAGTAGTGAACCATAAACAGCTGCATAAAATTGCTCATAACCATGAAACAAATCGTTATATAAACTTGAAATCGGGTTTAATTTAATTCTTCTCAATATTCTACTAAGTAATAACAATCTACTTAGTAAATAATTAACGCTGGTAAATTGCGAAAAAATAACATGTAGTGAAAATAGCAGTTTTGTGATCAAACATGAAAAAGTGAGCTAGTACAGTTATTAATTTTTAAATATCAAATATATAGCAAACTATTGTTATCAACAATTACATAAATTCTGCAGTTTATTAGGAGAGATTACTTCTACTTTTTGGTATAAATTCAGAACTATTTTCTAGGGGAAGGCTGAAAAGTAGCTTGCTAGTCACTTCTTCTTCGCTGCTGCACATGTTCTATTTACAGCTTAGGTCATCTCAGCAATATCTGGGAACTGTAGATAAGCTCTGTAAATATATATATATATATATATATATATATATATATATATATATATTACAAAAAGAAATTGCATGTTAATCAGATTTAAAATGCAGTGTTATTATACATATTTTCACTCATAAACAACAATATAAACTTTGCAATAGATATCCAAGCAAACGATAAGCATACAGCTATAGTAAAATTTCAAAGTAAAATTACTATTTTAAAAATCTTTCAATTTTCTATTATTTATTTATAAGAGAAATTATGAACATTTTACTCAATTAATCAACTTGCATACTGCTACGTTAAAACATATACATTTAAGTAAAATAAAAAGAATAGTTATATTTGAATAAATTACAAACAATAAAATATACTGTGCGTAACCTGGTGTAATTCACCAGTAACGTTACCCTAAACAGCGACGAGAAATATTTCGATTGTTCTCTCTTATTGCTAAGCCTACAAAAATAGCCTCTAAGAATATCCTCCCCTCCAACTTAAATTATTTAAGATCAGGAGGCGTCTTTAAAACAAAAATAATAAAATTTAAGTTTGAAAATTGAAGCATATTTGATTAAAAGTGATAAAACTAAATTAATAAATGTCAAGCACACTTACCGAATTTCGAATAGACTTTCGATTGTCAACACACATGTCATTTGCCGGCTCGCACGGAACTCTGGGAAGTGAGTTAGTTAATATGAAGTGTACTTCACACAACCTTAAAACAAGCTTAGGTATAAATAAAATGACTTCAGACACCTCAATAACTACCTCTCTTTTTAGTTGAAATAAGGTATATTTTTTTATACCTCGTAAATACCTCACTCTCTTTAGTAGAAAAAAGGTATATTTTTTTATACCTCGTAAATACCTCACTCTCGTTAGTTGAAATAAGGTTGATTTTTTTATACTTCATAAATACTTCTTTTGTTACAAGTGTAAGAAAAACAATCTCGTATACCTTAAAAATCAACTTATCAGTCTGGTTGATTTGAAGTGAATTTAAAACAACCTCAAAATAAGCTTAGGTATAAATTAAATGACTTCATATACCTCAATAAATACCTCACTCTCCTTAGTTGAAATAAGGTGAAAATTTTGATACCTCAAAAATACCTCTTTTGTAAGAAAATCAACCTGGTATACCTTAAAAATCACCTTATCAGTCTGGCTGATTTGAAGTGAATTTTAAACAACCTCAAAACAAGCTGAAGTGTATATAAAACAACCTCGTACACCTTAATTACAACTTTTACGAGGTATAATTTTTATTGCTGTTTTCTCAGCAACCTTAAATATACCTCAAATATGCCTCAAAACAACCTCGATACCTCAAAAATACCTAAAATCAACCTTAAATATACCTTAACGTTTCGTAAGGGTAGACATGTTATCCACGCGGCTTTAAGGGATCATACAGCTACGTCACGAAACCTGAGTCAACAAATAGGGTCATTTACAAGACAATAAGTGTCTGTACGAGCAACTCGACGACGTTTGCAGCAGCATGGACTGTCAGCACGGTGACCATGGCCTCTTTTATTCTTGACGCTGCATCACAGGCAGGAGTTCCTCCTATATATATATATATATATATATATATATATATATATATATATATATATATATATATATATATATATATATATATATATATTATATATATATACACACAGGGGTTGGACAAAATAATGGAAACACTTATATGCTTACAAATTTTTTGATTTTTCCGAAAAATAATTAGGAATCATATTATAAACTTCTTAGTGTTTATGCGATTTCTCATACTTATTAATAAAGTATGAAGCTTTTAAAGGCTTGAGGGTGCGACAATAAATTACAAACGGAAAATAGTGTTTTCGAACACCCAATGATAAAAAATGTAGCAATAGATTTGTAAACTGTAAGAATTATTTTGGTTATTATGTGCAATAATTGCACATAATTTTGTAAACCTAGCTTAAATATTTATGGAGATATGGACATTTTTATAAAAAATTATTATTATAATTTTTTTTTTGTATTAAGTTTTTTTTTGTGATAACTTTAAAAATATTAAATAAAATTAAACAAAATTGTTGAAGAAATTTAATATCAATTAAAAAATTGCTGCCTTAAAATTTGAGAAAAATTTATTGCTAACTATGCAAGATATGAGTAATTGGTTATTTTATACAGCGCATGCGCGTCAAAAATTTTAATTTGTTTTTCCTTAATTTTGTAGTGAATTTTATTTGGCAACTAATAAAAGAAATCTGAAATTGAATATCTTAAAAACTTAAAAAGTTTCAAGCAATTTTCTTAGTAGTTTTCATACTTTTGAAAAGAAAGTTAAAAATGACAACTGGTTTTTCACAAATTTTATTTTCTACTATTAAACAAGATTCATTAAGAATGAGAGCGGTATTGTTGGGGATCATCCCCCATGAAAGTATTTTTTTTCGCCTGTTTTCTTTCCTTATACAATCATATTTCGGTGTTTCAAGGTGTTATAATTTGTTATTTAATTTTGTCTTATGATACAAAATAACATTTGTAGAAACCCCTTATCATTTTGAGTTTCTTTTAAAAAGTACAAAAACTACTTAAAAATTGCTTGAAACTCCTAAAATTTTTAAGATATTCAAATTGGACTTGTTTTTTTAGTTGCAAAATATGATTAACTACAAAATTAAGAAAAAAAAAATACTTTTTTTAAAATTTTTTTTCCGCGCAGTAAAAATAACTACTTTAATTGCTTATATATTATATAGTTTTAAAAATTTTTTCTTTGAAATTTTAAAGCAAAAATTTTGTAACTAATTTTAAATGACTCTAAAAATTTTGTTTTATTTTATTGAATATTTTTTAAGTTATAGTAGATAAACGTAAGACAAAAAAATATGTTTTTTTTTTTATAAACTTGTCCATATCTCCATAAATATTTAAGCTAAGCTTACGAAATTTTGTGTAATTTAATAATCAAAATAATTGTTATAAGTTAAAAAAATTTTGCTACACTACATTTTTTGGCATAAAGTGTTCTAAAACACTATTTACCGTTTGTAATTTATTGTCAGTCCCTCAAACCTCTAAAAGATATAAACTTTATTGATGAGTATGAGAAATCGTATAACGTAAACACTTCTAAAGTAATAAAATGATATATATATATATATATATATATATATATATATATATATATATATATATATATATATATATATATATATATATATATATATATATATATATATATATATATATATATATATATATATACTATATTCTTTTTAGACATTTCAAGCCTGAATAGGGATAGTTAAAATTTAAAACTATAATGAGTAGCTATTTACTACATTCACTCAGAAATTCACGGTTTTATTTATTTATTTTTTCGTGCCTGATTACTGTCAAATATAAACATATTTTTTTTTCTCATACAGACCACGACACTTCTTGCTCGGTATTGAGGCAATACCGAGCAAGAGGCATTGAGGCATACCCACAGCAAGAGGCATTGAGGCTCGGTATTGAGGCATACCCACAGTAAATTGGATACTCCAGAATCTCTAAAATTAAAAAATGATAAATAGTTTTTCTAGAAGAATTGTATGCAAACATTTATGATTATTGCTTTAAGATTTTTGTTTTAAATTAGAGCCCAAAAGTTTTATTGTAGAGCTCTAAATGATTTCTTAATTTAAAACTTTGAAATTTTGAACTTAACTCAAAAAATAAAGGGAACTCTTGAATCATTTGGGCAATGTCGTTATCCGAGAAGAATTTTTGGGCAAACAGTAACCCACATTTTAGTTAAATAAATTGAAAACAGATGAAAAATTTCTCGACGGTAATTGGGAGTTTATGAGAGTTCAAAAATATATGAGTGACCAGGACGGTTTTAACAGCTAGAAGGGTCAGAAAAATATTCAGGGCCCCTTAAGATACACAATTTTTAATTTCTAACTATGAAAATTTTGTATAAATAAAGCATTTTTAAAATAAGTATTATTTTTTAAACGAAATAAATATTATCGAACAAATTTTTTTAAGAGTAAAAGAAATTAGAGAGTAAATTTAATGATTTGGAGTCGCCATTTAACTTAAAAAAAATATTAGATTATAACCCATTTCTGAAATAAATCAAAACTTTTCTTACAGCTTTCTTTCAAGAAATACATTGTTTCTCTACAATAAGGAAATATAAAAAAAGGCAAAATACTTAGCATACTAATAAATATACATTGTTCATTAAAATTTGTTGCCTTTCATTCGATTTCATATCAAGTATGAATTTTTGGAATAACCTAATATGATGATGATAATTTAAATTATGTGTCATACTAATCTGTTTTAGTCTGCCAGAATAATTTTAATTGAATACCTTTATTGGTTAAATACTTATTGGTCTGGATCATTCGAATAATAAAAAGATTCACAGCATGCACTTTTTTAAAAAGACAGGACTGCTTTTAAAGCTCCATCTATAATCAATTTATCAAATATAATGTTAAAAACATCCATTAAAAAATTTCTATTCCATGTTTAAATGATATTTTCTCTATGGATTTGTCTTAAAATATTAAATGAATACTTTAAAAAAAAGAGAGAGAAACTAACTTATACATACACTCATTTTAGTTTCTGGTTAGATCACGTTTGGATATTACTGATAAACGTTTTAATAAGTTTTTCTGCCTTATAATACAAATATTTTACTCATTAAGTATTTATATCCTTTTATGCTCTTGTGAAAGTTTGCTTTCATCTGGTTCCCGGGTTGCTTTTTTAATCTTTCCTCTTTATATATATATATATATATATATATGTATATATATATATATATATATATATATATATATATATATATATATATATATATATATATATATATATATATATATATATATATATATATATATAATTAAGCTGACCAGCATCCTCCAGAAACTTAAAAAAATGGTAGCAAAATTTCTAATAGAGAATCTCTGCAAAAAAATTCTGTTCTCAGAATACTAAAATATAAAGGTGAATCGGTGAGTTTTCAAATGTCTGTTTAGAAATTTTTCTAACAGTTTTTAACTTTCCGGAAGACACTTCTTTGTTTAATAATTAAATTTTGCGTACGATTATACTTTATAAAATTAGAAAAGTTACAAGCTGAATCACCGGATTTTCAACTGAATAATTTTTTATTGGATTTTCATCGAATCGCGTTCTTGAGAATGGTTTGAGAAATCTACGCAAAATCTAATCATTAATTTGAGTAGTTAGTACTAAAAGCTAAGAATTTAGAGGTACTTTCTCTGAATATATACATGTTTATTTTTTTTCCCGGTGGAAAACCAAAATATAGGGCTTTATAACAATCTGGATGATATGGTCACATAAGGGTCCATAAAGTGCAAAAAATTTACTGAAATAATGGCAAAAAAAACTATTTTTTCCCCAGTAACTTTTTGCCGAGACAAACAACTTGTTTATAAAGGTTCTAGAGACAGTACTCTAGAGACTGTACGGAAAAAATGATTAAAATTGCTATCAGAGGGCTGAGGACAGAGACCTCAACCTAAGATATTATTAAGTACCTCATTAGTGAACACAACATTTCTCCAGAAAATGTTGTTTAATTAAAAAAGCGCGTTGGAGGAGAAAAGGTGCCTATTCTCCTTTTCTTGGTCACCCTTAAGAAAAATAACAAAAAAAAAAAAAAAACTATGTATCAGGAAGAATTTGTAGACAGGATGAAAATAAAATCGAAAATTATAGAGGCAATGGTAAAAGGCCTACTCAGTGCCACCGATGTCAAAAATTTAAAACCTCACAAGCTGGGTGCCATCATGAGCCTCGCTGTGTTAAGTGTAGCCAAAACCAACTCACGAAGGAATGCACTAAAAAAGTAAACGAACTTGTAAAATGTGTAAACTACAGGGGTGATCATACTGCATCATGCAAAACTGTAGATGCAGTATGAAAGGTAGATGATGCATACTGCATCATCTACCTTTCAATTTTAGATAACGTTGACTTTAAAAACAAAAAAGCAAACCTCTCTCCAAAAATCAGTATTTGAAAACAAATCATATACAGCGGCTGTACTAGAAGAAAAATAAATATCTACACTCACTATAATTGAAAATAGTATCAAGGAACCTAACCCATAGCAGAGAAGCTGACTGCTTTTACCCTTATAGCCAAAGACATCACCGACGCTCTTACAGGCCTTGGCTAAAACTACCAGGAAGTCCTCAAAATAAAATATAGAAAGAAATAAAAATAACAACTTCACCCCCTCCCCTCAAAATAGTCATTTGGAACACAAATAGACTAGCAGCAAATATAGAAGAGTTGAGAAACTTTGTTTATGATCACGATACAGACATCATGGCCATCAGTGAGACATACCTTAACAAACTTAATGGATGCAAAATTGCAAATTACAATTTATACCACTGCGACAGAACCACCTTTCGAGGGAGGGGCGTCATAATTTATGCTAAAAATTCCTACTACACCATTTTGTACAGAAAAAGCAATAGCACAGACTATGAAGAGGTAATAATTATAGAAACCCTGAAAAATAACAAACAAATCAAGATAACAAGCTTCTATATCCCACCTCATACCACTATTTCTTATTTTATTTTATAAACGTCGTTGAACAGCCGACCCAATTTCATGGGTTTACGACTACTAATGTTCAACTCCGTAGCCTTTTAATTTTGAACCAATCCTGAAGACAAGGAAACTCCTGGATCAGTACTCCCAGAGGTATTGATTTGTTATGGGAACATGGAGGACTTTGAGAATCGACAGATTTAACGTGCATCAGTCACCATTTACTACACGGGGAGTCTTCGGCCGGTGAGGATCGAACCCACGAACTCTTGGATATGGGCCCAGCGCCCTACCGACCAGGCTATCCCGGCCTCTCATACCACTATTGACGAAAGCGTGGTTAAATACTTCTTTCCACACAACCACGAATCCACTGTCGTAGGAGACCTTAATTCAAACAACACTTTATGGGGCTGTAAAAAAACAAATGATAATGAAAAACACCGAAATAATATTATAAATAAATACAGCATCAATCTATACGCACAGTCAGAAGCAACCTATCATTTATTTACAAGCCATATCCTAGATATTATTTTAACTAACTCCTTCTCACTTTATTCACTTGAAGTACTTAACGAATTAAACAGCGATCATCTGAAAGTTATTGCTACCACCTGTTTTAATAAAGAAGATCATACTACCACCAAGAAAAATACCTAATGGTTTCTTTACGAAAATATCCTTAATCATCACTCAATTCCAATAAATAACAACATCGGTACAATAGAAGACATTGATGATAAAGAAATCCTTAATCTTACCAAAGACATCCAAAATGTTTATAATGAAGCTACTGAAACTGTTAAAATTAGAGCGGATTATTAATTTATGCCAAAAAGAATTAAAGATGAAATAAAGATAAAAAACCAAATCAGAAAAAAATTAACAAAGAACTCAAGAACCAATACTAAAGGCTGAAATTAATAAAAGGCAAAAAGGCATCCAAAATCAGCTATTTGATTATAGACAGGACATCTGGGACGATAAAGTCCGAAGCTTAGAAACACAAGATAATTCTGTCTGGAAGATGGTTAAATCGCTAAAAACACAAAAAACTACTAACATGCCCTTAAACTCTCGAAATGAAAAAGTTTACTTAGGCAAGGGAAAAGCTGAATTTTTCGCCAAAATCATCGAAGAGCAGTTTTTACCTAACAACGAACCTATTGATATTAATTCTGGAAGAGAGAAAAATAAGAAATATTTGAAATACATTAAAAGGAAGAATTTCCTTAAAATCATGGAACTAACTGATGAAAATGAAATTAAGAAAATAATTAGTAAACTTAACAATAAAAAAGCTCCAGGACCGGACAACATCACAAATGGTAGGATGAAAAAATTACCACCTAACAAAATCAAACAAATTTCCAATATTTATAATGCATGTATCTATAACAGCTATTTCCCAAAAGCATGGAAGAACGCCACAGTGATATTATTCCCCAAGCCAGGAAAAATCCACCTGCAGACCAAAAATTATAGACCAATAAGTCAACTAAATACCCTATCAAAAGTACTTGAGAAAATTATCCTTAATAGATTGAAACCATTTCTCGAATTCCTACGCGATGAGTAGTACGGTTTTTATAGTAACCTCTCTACAACCAAACAACTCATTAAAATTTTAGAATTTATAAGCCAAGGCTTATTTAAAAAAGAAACAACCGCCATGATTACGTTTGACGTAGCTAGGGCCTTCGATAGAGCGTGACACGTCAGCCTAATTCAAAAAATGATCTATCAAAACATACCAGATGACCTCATTCATTTTGCTAATAATTATCTTTCCGAAAGGACTTTCAATATCAAAATCAAAAACTTCGCCTCTACAAAAAAGACCCACCAAGGCAGGCGTGCAGCAAGGATCTATTCTAGGTCCAATTTTGTTCCTTATTTACGCATCCGACTTTCTAGTTGATAGAAATGATAAAAATATGCTAACTGCCTTTTATGCAGACGATACAGCGATTCTAGTTACATCACTCCATCCCAATAGAGTCCTCACAAAAACTCAAGATAAAATTCAATCAATAGAGGACTGATGCTCCAAATGGAAAACCAAAATTAAAGCTAGCAAATCTAATTTACTTATTGTAAGGAGAAGCCACAGAAAGAAACTTAATGAAAACAATAAAATTAAGCCATTCAACGAAGAAATACCTACTGTAAATAGAGCCAAATATTTAGGTGTTACTCTCACAAACACATTAAATTGGAACAAACATATATCTGAAATTATCAAGAAAGCAAACGCAGCCTATTATGTTCTCCGACATATTCTTTCACATTACTCAAAAGTGGCACTAACAACCAAAAGAATAATTTATATTATGTGCATAAGACCCATTTTAACTTATGCTTCCCCCTCATGGGTAACTTTAACAAAAACCCAAATTCGAAAACTAATTGACTTTCAAAATAAAATACTCAGGAAAATAACCGGTGCCCCCTTGTATTTCAGTAGCAACACTATTCATGAAAACCTTAAAATAGATAATATAGACAACTACCTTACAGCATCTCAATGCATCCTTTTTTAAGGAATCAACGCGATGCTCTAAGTGTAATTTCAACAATATTTTTAATTTCGATTTGATTAATGAAAATGCCAAATTTAGTCCAGCTACCACCTTTTTCATAAGCGAAGGGGTTCTATCGAAATACTTCAACTAATAAACAACCCTATCTCTAATTTCTCAAGATAAACTGCATCACTCTGCACCGTAGAAGACCTTCGGGGAGGGAGGAGATGAGGGAGTGATGCAGGGATTCAGGGGAAGCATTCTTCTCACAAGCATCCTTTCGTGATTGTTGGGTATTCTCAATTCTAGATGTACATATGTAAATATTTTACCCCTTGTAAATTACTATCGTGTATTTTTTAATTTAACCCAGACTGCAATTTATTGCACTTTGTATTATATTTAATTCTTCTCTAATGTATCATTCAATTATGTATTTCTTTCTATTTTTTTTAAGCTCGTGTAAAATTATCTTACCTCTATTCTTCCCTCATTGAATAAACAATTTAGATGAATGAGCAGAAAGCCTTATGGGCTAGGTACACACAAAAATTAAGCTTAATTCGGTCAATCGGTAGACTGTACTTTTGAAGGCCATGTCTAAATTTGCTTCAGATAGGCAGCAACATCAATTACTCGTGATCACTCCACTCGGATAAGCCATCTGGGGAGAAGACCAGTTCCATATCTCGAGCCCCCCTATTCTCCTTCCCTGTTTGAATGCGATAAATGTATTACAATATTCCCCCCTTCCTCGAAATTTACCTGGATTTTCAATTTGCAACAAATACGTTTTAGTTGACATGAATTATTTTGTTAGTCACCCGAAGCGTGTCCAATACCCTATGAAGAAGCTACTACAATAGCGGAAGTCTTGGTACACCAATGGGTGTCCAGATTTGGCACACCCTTACAAATTTATTTAGACCAAGGAACGAATTTTACCTCACTGATTTTGAAGGATTATGCCACATTCTTGGAATAGGCAAGACTCAAACAACTCCCTTACATCCTCAATCGGACGGCATGGTTGAGAGGTTTAACCAAACCGTCCTAAATAACTTCTCACTTCTAGTGTCAAGGAATCAGGAAGATTGGGACTTGAAGCTGCCACTGCTCCTGCTAACATTTCGAAAGTGCTGTCCACGAGATTACAGGATACACCCCATCTCAGTTGCTGCTTGGTCGTGAGATTTGTCTCTCTTGTAATCTTCTGCTCAGTTGTCCGCCTGACGCACCTTCATCGCCTGAGGAGTATCTTCAAGAACTTCAGGCACATTTGGAAAATGCTCACAACTTTGCTCGTCAGAAGATCAACTTGGCAACAGAGAGGATGAAGTCGAGATATGCCACCAGAGCAACGGGCATGATTTCAAGGAAGAAGACAAAGTCTGGCTATTCAACCCGATTAACCTGCCACAGTTGTTTCAACTATAGAAGCTCCCAGATCATATGTTGTATCCACTCCTGAAGGAGGTATATACCGCCATAATACTGAAGTGTTACGTTCCACCTAAGCTAATATTCCCGTGGAAAGTGAAGTGGTGTTAAATCCAACCAGTTTGCCTTCCCTTTCTGTGAGACAGCCTGTTCCCTCGTCCAGCTCACAAACTGAGTGACTACCTTCGTAAGGAATATCCACACATTCTTATGCTGTTAAAAAACCCTTTCCGGCCAAATTAACCGTCCACCTGATTGACTGAACTTGTGACTCTTTTAACATCTGATAGATTGAACTGGTGACTCTTTTATATGCCTTTCATTATGAACTTGATTCTTTTTCGCATTTATTATTGAATTAATTTCTTAATAATGCTTGTATTTTAGCATTTAAATTTTTTTTTAAAATGGGAGATGTCATGTGACACCCAGAACATCATTATTCTTTATTGCGTTTTGGCAGCACCTAGTAAGTAAACTCCCAGTTTGTGCATCAATTTTCAGTTCTCCTATCGCCGTCAATAAAAGATGTTTGTCTTTTAACATACTTTGTTTCTTTAATTAGTCTTACAAGTATTATTATAGCTAACAAATAATACTACAATCAACGCGAAAGCCCTGTAATAATATATAAAACTAGATTGTGGCACTCACATTTCTTGATTAATCCGTTTATTAAAAATAATAAACAGCGATTACCAATGATAGTCGTATTTCATACACTAATATTTTCTTCAATCTTTTGTTAGAAAAAAGAGCAAAATTAAAAAGAAAATCCTAACGACTAAAAAATGAGTTTATATTTTAATATAATATAAAATTAGGCAAAAACGTTTTAAAATTTAGTGAAATAGTATACATCGAAGTACATTTAACTATATATTTATGTTATAGAAAAAGAATAGTTATATTTCCAAATTCTGCAACCGAAAATAAATTCTGTCCGTTGTGTTCGCTGGATTTGAGGCAGAGATAATTGCGTAGGGATGTAAGAGTCGTAAAAAAGATAGGTAGGAACTTGGGTACTTTATTTACGTCGTACTAGAGCTGCACAATGGGCTAATGGCGATGGCTAGGGAAACATTTCTGGGCACAATATTGATCGTCTGCAGAGGGGTTGGCTTCTCCGCTTTGATTGTCCGTCGACCTGCGCGAAATCGAGCACATCAGGGATGGACTGGGATACCCTGTAGGGCGGTGAATGCACTTTTTAGGGGACGCTATGTGATATGTATATATTTATATCAGTATATTTATATTAGTATGTAAATCCATATATATGTATATAATAAATTGGAAAACTTCATTTTAAGTTCCTTTTGTAGCAATACTACTTTCAAATTGTTCTGAATTATTCAATTTTCAATAAATAAATAAATAAATAAATAAATTAATTAATTAAATACAAATAAATTAATCATAAATAAACAAACTTTTAATGACAGAAGCGTAATAATTTAGATAATATTTTAAAATATTGAGAAACACTAATCTAAAAAAATATTGTTAAATATATAGAAAAATTTTTCGAAAAAATAAACATTTTTGTCCTCAAATACTTTAATAAATTGTCCTTACTAACAAGCTTAAGAGTCAGTAAAATCTTTACGTGACATTTCTAAAATCTTTAGAAGTACAAAGGAAGGAACAACATTAAAATTGATTAAATTTTAAATTAAATTAAAATTCATTAAATTTCGTTAAAATTCATTAAAATTCATTAAATATTTCGTACTTAAAAAAAAAAGGTTTTGCTGATTTAAATAATATTTATAAAGAACTAAAACTAATGCTTTAAATAGTTAAAAGACGCCTCATTTCTAAACTAGTTTCACACAAACTATGTCACTTTTGATGGGAATTCAATTTGTCTTTCATTAACCATCATTACAAACGCTTCTAAATGTTAATCGTTCACAACTCGATAACACTCTCTCACATCTAATGTGATTTAAAGCAATTGTTAATAAGTGCTGTGCAGTGTTTACATGAAAAAATGAGTCATTTTAAAGTAATTAAAAGTTCAGAACAAGGAAAAAAGTTCAAATCGAAACGTTTAATACAAAACTCGAACCGAAAAGTTTTGAAAGTTTGATTGATTTATTTAATTTTTACCTAGTAGTAAATGTATTTAAATTATCAAATTAAACCCAAAGAAATATTTTAAATTACACATATACGTATAAATGCTTAAAAATTCAAATCTCAAAAATTTTAAATTAAAAATATTCCCTTACAAATGAATTAAAGAAAGGAGAAGGAAATGATGGTTTGACAGAAAACACAGGCGACTTCACTAACAGGCTTAGG
Source organism: Parasteatoda lunata (assembly GCA_949128135.1). NCBI lineage: Eukaryota > Metazoa > Arthropoda > Arachnida > Araneae > Theridiidae > Parasteatoda > Parasteatoda lunata. Next base: position 17,758,185 of record OX421980.1, on the reverse strand, counting down.
AGAAAGAGAAAATGCAAGCATATGTAGAATCTCTTGATATTAGTTTATATAAATATTAACCTCCTATTAAAATAATTCTAAGAAGAGGATATACTTGGTTTTGATTCTGTAAAATAACAATAAATAAATAAAGACGCATTATCTTTAAATTTTTTTTATATAAAATACACCAAAAATTAAAAACTTAATAACTCCGAAACTCAGGGATGAACTGAGATGTCCTGGAAGGTGGTAGTCACACTTTCTAAAAGACTCCGTGTGTGTGAGTGTGTATATGTTATGGCCAAAGCCCGAAGTCGGCCAATTCGCGATCTGGCAGGCCAGATCACGAAGTGGTCAAGAACGCTGTAAATTAGCTGGCCAAAGTTCGAAATTTTTCTTGATTTCGGGAATTAGTCGACAAGATCACGAATTGGCCGAGGACAGCTGGCCAAAGTCCGAAATTGTTCTTGATTTCAGGAATTGACCGCCAAATCGTGAATTGACATGGGAAGATCAGCCAAAGTTGGAAGAAAAAACCATTATACCGGGCAAACCGGGCAAATGTATACCGGGCAGTGACAATTGACCTTAAAAAAACATAAGTGTAGGATATACCGGGCAAATGTATACCGGGCAGTGGCACTGAACCTTTAAAAAAACATCAGTGTAGGATATACCGGGCAAATGTATACCGGGCAGTGGCACTGAACCTTAAAAAACATCAGTGTAGGATATACCGGGCAAATGTATACCGGGCAGTGGCACTGAACCTTAAAAAAACATCAGTGTATGGTATACCGGGAAAATGTATACCGGGCAGTGGCACTTAAGTAGACCTAATATGACTAGACCTTTGGTGTATGTATGACTAGTATGACTAGACAATTTAATAATGATTATTTAATTAATGATTATTTAATAGACAATTTAAAAACTTCGATTTTTATTTTTTTAAATTAGATGATTTATAAGAATTATTTATATAATTATGATAGGCCGCCAAAGTAAAATATTCACTGATCGTTTAAATTATTTCGGACTTTGGCTTCCAATTCCCGAAATCAACGAAATTTCGGACTTTGGCCGTAACATATATATAATTATTATCATATATAATTATATAATAAATCGAAAAATTTAATTTTGATTTCCTCTTTAGCTTTTAATTGCTTATAACTATTTTTTAAATAAAATAAATACAAATAAATAAATTATAGATTAAAATATTAAAATAAAAACTGTAACCAACGAAGCGCAATAACTTAGGTAGTATTTAAAATATTGAGAAACACTAATCTAAAAAAATATTATTAAATACTTAGAAACAATTTTCAAGAATATTTTTCTTACTTTTTTAAATGTACCAATAAATTGTCCTTACTAACAAGCATAAGAGTTTGTTAAATCTTTACTAAACTTTTCGAAATTCTTTACCAGTACAAATGAAAGAAATTTTTTTACTTTTATATTGCAATAATGATTTTAAAAAAAGATTTAAATAGTTTTCCTAAAGAACTAAGAATGCTGCTTTAAAAAATTAAAAGACGTTTCTTAACTGGTTTCACACGAACAATGTTACTTTTAATTTGAATCAGTAGCCATCGTAACAAACGATTCTGAATATTAATCGTCCACGAAGACGAGGTTTGATAATTTCATGTTTGTAACTTGATCATGTCATATCACATTTTGAATTAAAGGAATTTTTTAAGTGTTGTGCAGGGTTAATATGAAATTCACCTTCAAAAGCGCGTTATTTTTATTAATTTTTCCTTTATTTATATCATTCCTAGCATTAATTATTAAATACAACCTATAAAGATAAAATTAAAAAACTACATAAGTTCAGAATAAAGAATAAAAATTCAAGTCGCAAAGTTTAATAGAAACTTAAATCGAAAATTTTAAAAACTAAAATAGTTTTATTTAATTTTTATCTGGTAAACACACTTAAATTATCAAATTCACCATAAAAAAATTTAAATAACACATACATGTATAAATGTTTAAAAATTCCAATCGCAAAAGTTTTAAATTTAAAAGTAATCCCTTGTAAATAAATTAAAGAAAGGAGAAGGAAATGATAATCTGACGTCACGCACAGGCGAGGAGGAAAAGAAAACGCAAGCATAGAGACAGATACAGAATCGAAAAACTCTCGATATTAGTTTAAATAAAAAACCAAGCCCCATAATTAAAACAATTTTAAGAAAAGGGAATACTTTGTTTTGATTCTGTTAAAATAATAATAGGAAATAAATTAAGATTAAGACGCATTATTTGCAAACCTTTTGTTGTGAATACCTCAGTTTAAATTCTGAAACTAATTCAAATGTTTTTTTTCTTATCTTCAGTCAGAAGGATAAGTGAGTGTAAAAAGTAATAATTTTACTACGATTCATTTTTCCTTTAGATAAACGTTTAGATAAACTAATATATATATATATATATATATATATATATATATATATATATATATATATATATATATATATATATATATATATATATATATATATGTAAGCACTCCAAAACGAATTCGTTATTTTAAAACAACTGAGACGAATTATTCATTAAAAAAAAAAAATAAATAAAGCGATCCGTATTAGATTTTGAAGCTATTTGCTATGAACTGCGTGGGCTGTTAGACGAATTCCGGTTCGTAGTGAGCGATGGTGAGTTCAAACATTTCATCGATTGTTAATACATTAATACAGCGTTTCTCAACCTTTCAGTATTCGTGGCCCAGTTTTCAATCATAATTTTCATTGCGCCCCCCGCTTTCAGTAAAATGTATACAACAATAATGTATTGTTGTATACATTTAGATTATTGAGTATTTTGGATTTTGTCTTTAAATTATTTTTAACTAACAGCCAAAACAAAAGTAAAGTAAAAGCAAGCAGCAATTGAGATTGTAGAAACTATGTTTGGAGATAATTTTTCAAAACAATTGCAGTCCATACATCTTTCAAATGATACTGATGTCCGTCAAATTGTGATATAGCTGAAGATGTATAGTGTCAGCTTTTCTCGAAGTTGCGTGGCAAACTGTTTTCAATACAGCTTGATGAAGCAACAGATAGTAATAAAGATGCTCATTTAATTGCCTATGTTCGATTTTGTGATAATATGTCAGTAGCAGAACTACTTTTCTGCAAATCAATAGGACTCAAAACAACAGCGCTCGCATTATTTGCTATTTTAAGTGATTTTCTGAATGAGGCAAATATAGAATGCAAAAATTGCATCGGAATAAGCACCGATGGTGCTAGTTCAAGGTCCGGAAGATTCCAAATTATACAAGTACTTGTATCGCCTCAATGCGTCTGAACACATTGCATGATCCACAGGGAAACTTTGGCTTCGAAAGAAATGAGTCCTGGTTTGAATATTTTGTTAACTACGATTGTAACCGCAGTAAATTATATAAAAATGAGACCCTTGAGATCGAGAATCTCTTCCGCACTTTGTAAAGACATGTGCTCAGTACACTCAGCGTTACTATTTAATTGCGAGGCAAGATTTTTATCACGTGAGAAATTTTTGGATCGTGTTTATGAATTAAGAAAAGAAATCGCCATTTTTCTAGAGGAAGAAAGATAACAGACCGGAAGCAGAAAATTTTCACGATTCTTTATTTGTGATAAAATTGAACTACTTGGTCGTCATATTCGAGAAATTAAATAACTTGAATCTTCAACTCCCAGGAGCAAATACACATACGTTGGATACGAGTGATGAAGTTAATGCTTTTTGTGGAAAATTGGAATTGTGGGAAAGGATGTTTTGATTGGAATAAAAAAAAACCTAACAATGTTTGCAAATGTGGATGATTGTACTAAAACTTATAAGGCTGTTGAAGAACATGTAAAAGTTGTTTTTGTAACCATTGAAAATCACTTAGCCAGGCTGGCAAAGAGTTTAAAAAAGTATTTTCTTGCTGACGATAAACTGATAGCAAGTTACGAGTGGGTTAGGGATCCATTTCATGAGACTCCCGAAGGACTCTCAATTGATGAGGAAGAAAAATTATTAGTCTTCACGACAAGTGACGAAACCAAAAGACAATTTAGTAATAAATCACTATTTGAATTTTGGGCAGGAGTAGAGGATGATTTTTCTGCACGAAAATAAAGGGAATTTCTCTTTCTATTACCATTTTCAACATCCTACCTTTGTGAAACTGGATTTTCTACTGTGGCTTCTTTGAAGACAAAATACAGATCTCGGCTAAATATAGAAGCAGAACTGAAAGTGGCTATTTCTAATACTAAGCCTTACCTCGAAAAACTTAGCTCTGCAAGACAGGCCCAAGGAAGTCACTAATAATTATTAAATTTATTTTTTATTTAGTATGTTTTGATTAAGTAAGGTGGGTGAGACTAAGTTGGCTAGTGCTCCTAATGTAGCCCACCCCCCAAAAGTAGAATTAATTTTATTTTGAATCACAAGATGGCCCTGCTACATTGTAAATCTTGTATCTGAGGTGCACGTGGCTGAATTGAAGATATTTCATTGAAAGGCCTCCATTGTATGAAGTGATTTAATTTTTTGCAGTTGTTGTTCTAATTTCCGGGCAAGAAGACATTGTAATTTATATGTGTTTGAATTCTTAGAACTTTGAGTTATGATATGTTTTCTGAAAGTTTATTTTTTTTCTTTAACCACATTACTTTAATTCGAATTAGTCTATCAGATTAATAGTTTAAGTCGTGCAAATGATGACCATATGCATATTCCTAAGGTGGCACGACACCGGTGCCACCTTGGGGACGCGTGGACAACCTTCGGAAACAAGCGTGAAATCTATAAAAAAGTTAATTATAAATCAGTATGTAGTATATTATTTCTCAAAAAGGAATGATTTAATTGAATACCAATTGATTTATTTCATTTTAAGCAAATGTGGAACTTTGGTATTTTGACGTTTTCTGTACTTTAGTAGAGTTTGCGATATTTTGTTTCAAGTTGTTTGTTTTGTTTCCATTTTAAAGTAATTTTTCATGTATTTTTGTGGTAGTTATGAGTGTTTTGTGGTAGATTCTGGTATTTTCTTGTAAATTTGGGTATTTTTATACTAGTTATGGGTTAGGTTAGTTAACTCTAGTATGGTTATTTAACTCTTACTTATTAGTTATGGTTAGTTTACCCTTTTGTGATGTCACATAAGAATTATCAATGTAAATGATTTATAAATAAATGATGTATAAACAAATTATACACTCTAAAACCAAATATCTTTTTTTAAATCGGGAAGCATGTCCCTACCAGCGAGACACTTAAGGTGCGTTTTTAAAGGATGTTTGCCAGTCCAAGTGTCTTTTCTAACGATATCAATATATGACTCACCTTTGGAACCTGTGGGAAACCTCAGGCGCAGAAGGCACAGTTTTGAAATTGTACTATGAAATAAATGAAATTTTATTTTACAATTAAAAGTATACGCGATATGAATTAGAGATGAGTGTAAGATGTTACAAAAAAAAAAAAAAATTAAAAATCAGTCACACAGACTAAACCAGATAATTAGGAAAAATCCTCAAAGCAAAGTTTTGATTTAAGAAGTTGTTTTACTTAAATAAGTTATTAAATATGTCGAAATGTATTTTGCTTTCTGTGTGTAGGTGCGTTTTCCTTCCATACAGTTAATCAATCTTTTTTAATATATTTTCTCTAGGATATTCTCGCGCCGCCCCTGTAGTGTGCCCCACAGGTTGAGAATCCCTGCATTATTATAAAGCATAAAAGATATTAGAACATAAATCCTGGGGTATTGAACAATAATTAGGTGAGCGAATGCAATCTAAAATAAATGCATGAGCAATTAGTTCAGGCGTATATTTTGCTGATAAACTGAAAATGCCAAGTCTTACTTAGTTCAAATTTCTAATAGCTTATGGAACATTCCATAGCTGCTGATTTTGGAGGGAAATTTTCATCTTATATTTAAAGTATTAACAAAATGCATCCTTACTTACTATTTTTGCAAATGTGCTATATTTTTATTTTTTCTTGATTTAACAAAGTTAATTTATAATGATTTTTTCCACCATTACATAAAATTAATTTCAATGAATATATCAAAGTACTAATAATATTCTTTCAAAATATTAAGAGCTTACGAAGATAAAATAATTTTTGCTTAAAGTTGTAAATTCATTTTTTATTTCATTACCACTACAAAGAATCTTAATCAGAAAAAAAGGGGGGGGGGGAAACGCTATTGGAAGATATGATATTTATACATTACTTATTTTTACGGAAAAATACTAATTTACACATTATCTTGATTATTGGTTGCTTTGTAGACGATCTGCCACAGATTGTGAAGCGATCTGAAATCAACTTAATGAGCAGTTCCAGCGGTATGGTTGGAAAGCAAACGCGAGCAGAGGGGGAAGCTTCCAATTAATATATAATATAATATATTAAAGAATAAAAGTTGAAGTATTAAACAAGATCAAAGTAGAGACAGGGAGAGAAGTGATCGAAAAAGTTTGCAGAGCGATAGCGAACAGGGATTGGATTTACCTATTTAGTTTAGCGAAAATTATTGGCAGTAGAATTATGCCTTTTGTCGGTGAATTGAAGATGCTTAATTTGCTTATATTTCTAATTACCTTTGAAAAAATTAAATTGCAAAGTTGCATTTATTTATTTTTTACGAACGAATATCATCGATCCACTCCAACGTCTTGATTTTTTACTGTTCTATAGAAAATCCCCCCCCCCCAGATCGCAAATCAATCTGAAATCAACTCCGTAAGAAGTTCCGGGGGTCGGCAAGCGACAGCTAGCATTTTAAACAAAGTGTAAATAATGACGTAAAATATCTTTAGTAGTTGACAGATCATGGGATAGTCTTGCTCTCTGGTAAACCGTAGGAGGTTTTCGTGACTTTCCTCTCCTTGTAACGCAAATGTGGGTTATTTCCATCAAAAAGTCCTCCACGAAGGCAAATTTCTCACAATATTTGATCCAAGAGTTCCTTTGGTTACGGAGTTAAACATTGGTAATCATAGACAGCGGATTATATGCACTAAAAAACGGACAAAATATGCATGCAAATATGCACTAAAAAACTTGAATATATGCTCTTAAAACTAGAAATATGCATTTAAAATAGAAATTAAAAGTTCAACTTATTTAAATACTACTACTTACTTTTTCCAACAAACACAGCTAAAACATTTTTTTGTCAAAAGGAAGAAAATCAAAATATTTCTTACTTGACTCTACACATTTCTGAAGAAAAAACCTAAAACTGAAGTATGATAAATGAGAGAAGAAAAATCATCGCATTTTCCGAAAAGATTTTATTAAACTGAATAATTTTTGTTGCAATACACAACTAAGTGTTTTTCCAAATTTTTAAGGGTGAATTGATGTCGTCGGTCATCAAAGATCATTTTGAAAGCAGAAAATGACCTCTCCACGTCAACCGATGTTATTGGACAAAACTGGTACAATTTCGTACTCATTGGTTTTAATTTCTCTGGAAGTTCAGTTCCGTTTCCATTAAGAAAATCATTTATCTTCTTCACTGCTGCGAAACCCGAATTTTTGTTTTGAACGAAACACCATTTTTCTTTTACTTTCTTCCCAACTGAGTCTGGAAGAGCATTGATGCACTGTTGAATTTTTTCAATTTCGGATATGGCCTCAGCCAGGGGAAGGCCTCGTGTTTCGAGCTTTGTTATTGCTCCACTTAAGAAAGAAAAGTGAGTGTCAATTATGGCCAAGTCCTTCTGCAAAGAGATATCCTGTAGTAATTCTTTTGTGACATAAACTGAAGAAGCACAGGAACTGTCAATTGCATCTACAACTGACTTTATTGCATCAAAATTATTAGCGTAAAAACGTGCTGCTTCAATCCATGTACCCCACCTAGTTATCACAGGCTGTGGAGGTAAGGGCAAATCAGGATACATTTCTTTATACAATTTTATGCGCACAGGTGCCTTGAGAAAAACTTTCTTGATACTAGAAATTAAATCATTCACAGAGGAGAATACTTCTCGAACAGTCTCAGCCAGTCTGTGAACAGCATGAGCCAAACATGTAATATGAAGCATTCTGGGATGAAAAATTTCCAGCGCTGCTGCAGATTTGACCATAAATAGAGCGGCATCACTGACAAAAATCAAAACATCTTCAGAACCATCTCTCTCAGGCCATAATAATTTGATAGAATCATTGACAAACCTTGCTATGGTTGAATGATTGACTTTTTCAAGGGCTTTGCTTGCTAGAAGATGTGGTCGAGTAGGAATATTATCCATTTTTCCACAAATAAAATGAGCAATATAGCGACAGCACTTATCTGTCGTCTCATCGACTTCAATCCATATAAGGCCATCTCCAATATCTCGTCGAATATCATCCAGTACTTCTTTATATATCGGTTGAAGGTAGTTCTTTCTTAAAGTCGATTAATCGGGAATGATCTGATTGGTACAATATTTTTTTAAAAACTGTCTTAAGTTTGGATTATTTAACTTTTTTAAAGGAATATTGCTGCTTACTAAGGCTTTGCATAAATCACTAGAAAAATCCCTTTCATTTTTAGCTGCTTGAACAGGAATAGATAATAAACTTTGAACAAATCCTTTTGTATTCTGCTTTTTCTTCGCGGAGTGAGCATTAGTCTTTATATGTTGATCGATTTGGTCCTTTTTTTCACAGGAAATGTGTTTCTGACAAATCACACAAAATACTATTTCCCCATCGGTCGTGAAGTCCTTCCCATAGTCCGAAATCCATGTCTTTATTAAATTTGATTTAGTCGACTTAATTTTTGGCATATTATAAAATTCAGCAGTCAAAAATCACGTTCGAAGCGTCACTAACTACGTATTCAACCGATGGATGTCGAAACTATCTATCTATCGGATGGACTATCAAAATACGTTAGAATAGCAGCTCTCGCCGAAAATGTATTCACTCCACCTTTTAACTAATCAATCACAGGAAAGGAAGGTCATTTTCTACCTACCACAGAAGCCTTATTTTTTCCCACACAGATTGACAATTATTTATTCCAGGAAAAGACATCCCTTCATAGAATATCTGACCATTCCTTTCTGAGGTTTCTATGACGAATGTCTGTTTGGGTGGACCCTTTGTACCCCCCTTCCCGACACACACCTCATTTCTACATCTTTTTCATGTGATTGCAATCACCCCCAGCAAATTCAATCCAGCTGACCCTTTCAGGTGATAAAGAACGACAAAACAAAATTTAAAGCGTTCCTTATGCTAACATAAAAAGAATAGTGATATGGTTTTAGGAGGGAAAAGCCATAAAATGCTGAAAATATGCTTTTATAAGAGCAAATATACCTTTTTATGCATTTATATGCACAAATGGCAAAAAGTGCTAAAATATGCAATTGCATATGCACGTATGCAATTGCATATTATCCGCTGTCTAGAATCAGAAACTTCAAATTAGGTCCGTTGTTCAACAACAGGTCATTAAAAAAATGTAAATAGTTTATTATTATTGTTGCATATTCCTAATGAACAAGATAAAGATTTGATTTTCTAAAAGACCATGCTGATCCACTAAAATTTAGTGAAAAAAATATATATTTCCTACTGTAAAAAATGTATTAGAAAATTTAAATCACGTCTTTTATTACTACACTCTCGGAATAATTGGCGGAGATTGTTCGTTAAACACTGCTAATTAACTATTAAAAACTATTAAAACTATTAAAAAAACTATTAAAAAAGTGTAGTTTTGTTTGCCCAATTACATAGTTATTAATGTGCAAGATTTTTATTGAAATCTGCAGAATTTGATTAAAATTGAAAAATAAGTCTATTTTTCAAACTTTTAAAAAGGTGTCAAGCCAAATTTTTCAATTATAAAGCATAAATAATTTTCACCCATTTGCACTTTGACTGTGACTCGTGTAACAATAATTTAAAATTGTTTGTGTTTTAACCCTCAACGCACGGTGATCAAATTGGGAGGAGAACACTAATCTTATCATTTAGCCGACATATAATTCATGTAAAATAGTTAGAAAATATTAAAACGACTCTCAATTTGCGACTTGACCTCTTTAATGACGATCATTAACTCTTTAAACATTAGACTAACACATATGAATTCTTAAAAATATTTAAATTTTTAAAGTGATTAAATTTTTCAACATTAAGTCTAAACATTATATTAATTATAGTTACTTGAATTATCTTCAACAAATCAAAAGTTAGGAGAAGATATTTTAAATACCTTCCTGACCAATAACTTTGAACGTCCATTAAAAAAAAAAAAAATCAAGTCTTTAAAATATAATTGAGTGATTGTCTTCAATAAGTTTTGAAAGAATTTAAATTATGAAATATTCAAATAATCAAACTAATCAATTAATATACGCATGAATTATTGCATTTGACATTTAAAAAGAAAAATAATAATTTTCTTAACTCACCGAAAATGGGGCAAGATGGCTCGAGGGAAAGTATTTTTTAGTGATGAGCTCAAGCAAAATTCTTATAAGAGAATGACAAAAACAATATAGTTTTCCTTGTGATATTTCATTTGAAGTTGTGTGCTTCTGATTTCTTATTAACAATTCTTATTAAGAAAAAGACCCCCAGAAAATTCCCACAGGAAGAAATAAGAAAGATTCTGCTATTTGGACAAAGGACTATGCAGACATTTGTCTTATCATGGGGGAAAAAATTTTGAGCTCAGAAAGAAGCCAGACAATACTTTTCCTGATGCAATAAAAACAAGATCGAGTGACATTTAAATTTTACGTATTTTCCCATTGGTCAGAAAAGGGATCTATGTCACCTTGACTGGAGATTAGTAAGGGGATTATTTGGTGAGCTGTTTCTTCCAAGGAAATGTTTAAGCTCCCTTAAAATAGATATTTTTTTCTAATACCAAGAAAGGAAGGTTCTATCGGAACATTTTATTTTAGATAGAAACAAAATTAATTAAGTAGTTAAGGTGGTTGTTAGTTTCTTAGAACTTTTTACAAGCGGTTATGCTATGACCATCGACCTCTTTGCTCCCCTCTTGTATTCAGATTGGAAAAAAAAAACTTTCTTTAAGAAGGGTAAACAATTTTAAAATTTTGAAGGATAAAATAAAATTTTCTTACAAATCACTTATAATTTTTTTCTAAAAAAGCGAAAATACAAAGAAAAATTGATATAAATTTCTTTATAACAGGACTGAGGGCGCACCAGGATAGGTCCCGGTATCGCAGTGTGCCAGCCTTGGAGCACATTACGGTAAAACAGTTTAACGAGGGTAGATACGAGGGTTGCTATTTATATTTCTGGCCTTGGCAACAGTAAGTGTTGCCAAGTAAGTGTTATATCATTATAGCTTCATTTGTGTTGTTGAGAGTAAATTGAAAAGTTTCTCTTTCAAAAAATGGAATTGAATCGTGAACATTTTCGTGCCATTATTTTTCATAATTTTCGACGTGGATTGTCAAGACAAGAGTGCTTCGATCAACTTATTTCTTTATTCAGCGATAAAGCGCCATCCTACAGCACTGTAAAAAATTGGTATAACGAATTTAATCGTGGTCGATGTTCGATCCAGGACGAATCCCTTGCAGGTCGTCCAAAATCCGTTGTGCCAGAAAAGATCGATGCTGTGCGTGAACTGATAAAGCAAGATAGTCATGTGACATACAGTGAGATAGTGGAGTCTTTGGACATTAGTATGACTAGCATCAATAAAATATTGCATGAACATTTGAGCGTAAAAAAAATTTGTTCGCGTTGGATGCCGCATAATCTGACAAACCCTCAAAAAAAGGCTCGTGTCGATTGGTGCAAGGAAATGTTGGAAAATTACGTTCAAGGTACATCAAAGGCTGTGTATAACATCTACACAGGTGACGAATCATGGATCTATGCATATGAGCCGGAAACAAAACAGCAATCAACTGTATGGGTCTTCCAAGACGAGGCAAAGCCAACAAAAGTTGTTCGAGGAAGAAGCACATCGAAACAAATGATTGCCTGTTTCTTCGGCATTAACGGTCATGAGGCAACAGTGGCGTTAGAGCAACGCAGGACGGTCGAATCTTAATGGTACACTACCATTTGTTTGCCAGAAGTCATCGGAGAAATTCGAAAAAAGCAGAAGAACAGGCGAATCATTCTTCATCATGACAATGCGAGCTCTCACACATAGACTCAAACATTTGCATTTCTGACGGAGCGAAAGATCGAACTGATGGGTCATCCGCCGTACAGCCCTGATTTGGCACCCAATGACTTCTTACTCCCACAGCATCAAAAATAAATTACGTGGACAACGATTTTCGATTTCGAGAAGCGGTTGATGCATTCAAAACGCATGTTTTGGAGTTACCTCAATCGGACTGGAAAATGTGCTTTGAAAATTGGTTCAAACGCATGCAAAAGTGTATTGATCATCATGGAGAATATTTTGAAAAACAATAAAACCAATTTCGATCCTACATATTTGTTTTTTCATTATTACGCCAGAAATATGAATAGCAACCCTCGTACTGCGCACCTTCGGTCCTTACGCAGGCTGATCGAAGTGGTCACGCACTTTTACTCTTACCGACCGCAGACTGTGTTGCTTCAATTTGGTGTTCTTCTGGGAACAGTCTTTACGATCAGTCCACTGTGGTTTAATAGTAGAAAGGTAGTCTAAATTTAACTAATCACTATTGGCGAATAAACATTTGGCACTGGAAAATCTACTATAATAGTCTAATTTAGAGAGTGAATATTCTTCACCGATCAGGCTCGTACTTAAGGCCAGATCTAAAAATGCGGGAGCTCTGGTAGTTTCTTTAAACAAAATCTACATGTTTAGTTATGAAGAGTTTTTAAATTACAGCACAAGTCAAATGCGATATTAGTAAATTTGAACTTATCGGTAAACAAAAATTGAAATAAATATAACAGACAATTCTTATGAGACAAGGATTTAATTGAAATATTTAGGGGGCACTCTGAAATGTGAGAACTGTGCCTCGTGAAAAATGAGGCACTCTTCGTATTCGCATACATTAATATTTTGTATGCAGAGGCAACGGTCTAACTACTCGCGCATGCTCAAATCTCATTTACGTATGATCGCATATGAGAATGCTCCATTCGAGATAATTTTTTTTTGCTCGCAATTCTTTTGCAACTGAATGAAGACTTTATTGTTAACGAAATAAACTAGACAAAATTCTTTCAAAATACCAGACTAAAGATACAATTGAGGAAAAAAGATACATATTAAGAAGGGAAACTAATGATACTTTCATATTCTTAAACTAAAATAGAATAATTTATCTATTAAAAAGATATAATTATTTAAAAAGACCCTTTATAATGAAAAATTATTAAATTGAATTTGCTTAAAAGCTGCCAAATTTATCAAAATTTCATAAAGGCCATTTCAGACAATATTTAGTACTTTGTCGTCATTGTTGATCTTTAAAATAACTAGAATTTTAGATATGAAATTTTACTAATCTTTCATGCATATACGAAATAGTTATAAAATTTTATTTTCATAACACGCAAGCAAAATAAATTAAAGATTTACGTTCTTGAATTTTAGAATTTCATAAATACGTTACATTACACAATAACTGCAAACTTAAATTTTTCTATATTAGAAAATCTTACGTTCTGACATTTTTTAAAATGAACTTTCGTTATGGGAATACACACGTGTGCTTTATTTTAAACGTACTTACTCCCCACTTGCGCTTTTGTTATAAAATAACCATCCACGCAATACTGTACACGTTGGCATGCAGTTACCACAAATAAAAATGGACGTTGGAAGCCACAAATAGAAAAGATTTTAAGAATTTCTATAAAGCATTGAACACTTAATGCCTTTCGAGCAACAGTTTTCGGCAAAACGCATCTGACTGTCTTGTTAACGTGAGTTATTAAATATTGTAAAAATTTTGGTAATCTTGTGTGGAAAAATAGTTTAAAATATTCACAGAAAACAAGGAAAACTAGATTTTATTAGTTATAAAATTTAAAATGGTCACACCATTCACATCAATAAGCAGTCTAAAAAATTTTAAACAATTCCTATAGTTGGCACAACTCGGAAGCTCAAGGCTTCAGCAGCAATTAGAATCCATACTTTGTCTTGTAAACATTAAAATATAGGCGTTTCAGTCAATCTGAACACATGTTTTTAACTTGTGCCCTATATTATACTTCAAGGATTTAACACTTGAAAGAGTACTTTTAAAAAGTAACAGTCTGAAAATTTTACAAACAGTCCAACTTCGAAATAACTTAATTCAATCCACTTCATCACGAAGTTGATTTGTGCAATTTATTCCCATTCTCCAACATACAATACACCAGGTGTTGTGTTCTGAAATGTTCGCATTCTACCATACACTTTCGAGTACTCTTCATCATTGAAGCTTTCTTCTGAAAATAAAATTATCTTTAAATTTCTAATATAAGAATCATGCAACTTCAGTAGTTTAAAAACATTGAAATTACAAGTTATGAGAACTTTATAACATTAAACGGTTGTTGGATTAAATAGCAATTTTAAAAGTACCAGATTTCATATTTATAAAATTACTGATCCTTTTATTCTATTCACTAGGGAAGTAGCAACTTATATTACCATTACTATATAGTAACTTAGTTACTATGATAACAATTTCAAATCCTTTCTAGAACAACAAATTTTAAAAACATGTTTGAACTTAAAAATTGGCAGGAAATTTCAAAACGCTTAGACAATACTGAAGTTTAGGTTGACAAAAATAGAAATGAAGTTGTAAAAAATAAAATCTCACAAACTATTTCAAGGCACAAAACATTTCAACGAGTATGTTCATATTCAGAAAAACAGTTTATACTTTTTATTAAAAATTACATAAAATCAACATTTGAAAAGGTAATGCTTAAAAACTTGTATATTACTAATTAAAGAAATTTCAACACCAAAAATAACTTTAGGAAGCTACTGCATGTGAAAAATTTAGGAATATCGTAAAGAAACATTTTTAAAACATTTTAAGCATTAGTTTATTACCCAGCATTGACAACTTCAGTTTATTTAGAAATCTGGACGCTCTTTAGGTAAGACTGATTGTTTTAGAGCGTTGATTTTGGAAGTCTTAATTTCCTTTAAGCATTGTCCAAGACCGGGATTCTTCTCTATTGAAGTATCTATATATTCTTAAGATTAAAAATTTTAATCTAACAGATAATAAAATCAAACTTTTCAATAAATCCGAAAATTTTTATATCTCAACTAAATTCTGTCGTGAACCTTCAGATGATTAGTCCCCAGAGCTCAAAACTTATGAAGTTTAAATCTTTTCTCCAACAAATCAAAATGAAGATTTTGAACTAAGCTACTAATTGTCATAAATGAACAACTTAGTCTATAAATTTTCTTTTCAATTTAGACTTGTTTGATGAATTAAAATAAAATATCCCTAAAAATACTTAAAAAGCATAAATTTTCATAAAACTAGAACAAAACTGTTTGAAACATTTATCTTAAATTTATATAGTAATTCGTATATTTAAATAGATATGCAATTTTTATTTAAGATCAAAATTAATGTTGAATGGGATAAAACAAGAGTGGAAAGAACAAAGTAACAGGAGAGTTGCCATATAAAGGGCAATTGAAAGACTTCCTATAAATATGACTCAGAGCCGAAAAGAAATTTTAAATATCTTGCATGCAAGAGAAATTAGAAAAAACAGAAAAATTTAGTTTCAGAAAATGTCCTCAAAAATATAAAAATGCTTTAAAAGGAGAACTTTTTCGAAATCTAACTTAATAATCAATATTGAATAATTTTTTATGCTACTTAATATTTGCTGGCTACTGGTAATAAATTTCATTGGTACACATTAGAACATGTCAAATTTTTCAAAAAACGTTTTAGAAATCAGCATTTTAGGTCAGAAAAATTGTGCGAAGGACAATTACAGTAATTACTTTTCTAATTAGCTTATCTTGAGTAAGCTCCCTCAAAGGGCAAAAAACCCAACCATTGCTCGATTTTTTTTTAAAACTAGGCTGCTTTGTAAAATGCAGCTTTTGTTTACGTTATTTGAAACTCTAAAGAGGTAATATAATAAAATTTAATGAAAAATTATTTAATTTTTTGATAGTTTATACTTTTAAGAACATTGTACAGAAAAA
The DNA here is from genome assembly GCA_949128135.1 of Parasteatoda lunata. Taxonomy (NCBI): domain Eukaryota; kingdom Metazoa; phylum Arthropoda; class Arachnida; order Araneae; family Theridiidae; genus Parasteatoda; species Parasteatoda lunata. The sequence goes on along the minus strand of OX421980.1, from coordinate 17,742,029 downwards.
TTTTTTTGCGTAAAAATTTAAAGGTTACAACATATGTAGAGTGCCGGATGCGATGCAGGACACGCTGTGACATGTGAATTTATGCAATAAGTTGATTTGCTCAGTCCTATCAAAACATTTTAGCTATCATTTTTAAAATATTTCACATGAAATAATTGTCACTGTACAAAATACTGGCAGAGTATTCTGGATAAATCAATGCACACAGAACAAAACGTCATTTTTAAAGTAAGAATGCTTATTCTAAATCCACTTTTCTAAAAAATAAATAAATAACAACATTTTTACCCACAATTACTTCATGACAAAAAATCAGTTCACTTAATTGCAACATTCATACTTACCCAAGGAATTTTCAAAAACCCTGTCGTTCTGTCGTAATAGACTTAAATACCCGGAACTATGACTCTTTCTGACTGGAGGTACTTTGTTCAATGCATTATCTACATTTCTTTTTCCAAAATTTGGAACCCTCGCTTTCATGCCGCAGTAGTAAGGGTCATCTGCAATTAAAGAAGCGAAATTAGTTTTTGATAATATAATATATTTTCCTTAAATAAAACTAACTTTTCTGACCTTTGAGCCCAGACTGCTGATTCATACGACGAGAGGGTTTCTCTCTCTGCCAATCTTCATAGTCAGGCTAAAAAAGTAATAGCCAATTTGTAAAACTAATTCATTGATGAATTTTAAAAAGATTCATAGTTACGAAGTTATACATGTTTGTTTCAAGTTCTTTTTAGAGTTAATATCTATCAACTGATTAATTTTAATATTGATATAAACAAGTGGAAAATTTTTCCCTCTCTACTGGGCATTCCGATTTTGTTCATATAGTACCAATTTTTATTTTACTTCTCTTGCATAGTTAATTAAAAAAGTTAAAAATTACATCCATGCTGTATTTGGCTCTCCCACTAAAATAAAAACTATTAAACTTTTCAACACAACTGTCTTGAAATGAAGTACATTAAAGTGCAATTAAAGGCTAGTTACAAACTAATAGTAATTTAAAAGTAATTCGAATTTTAGTAGTTTTCTTTATACCAATATTCAGATATTTCAGTTTTGTTGCGACTTACAAATTAAACCGAAGTAGAGACAGAGTACAAGGTTATGGATTCTTAGTCATGCCTTGCAGATTGAAAGGACATGTTTAGTGCCAAATATGGAAGTTCATTGACATACGCAAGGCTCCAGATATGTCCATGTTGACCTGAACAGCAGTCATTCTTAATTATGAGGGAATCTAGAATCCCCGAATGCAAGAATACAAGAATATAGTCATAATCTACGATAAGTGATGATTAGTTTTAAGTATATTTCTGGTAAGACCAGGTAGAAATCTGAAGTTTTCGGACTAAGGAAATCCTCGGCAAGAAAGAGTCGCAATAAGGATTGAATAAGTGCACGTTTGCTTACTTTGCAACGACTGCCAGAAGATTGCTCCTGGCTCAGCATTTACAGCACAAACTAAACTTCTGAATTTTAGGAGTTTTCATTAGCGAAAACAAAAGAGGTGATGTACGTTGTCAGTGTTCCTTAAATCATTTTTCAGTGGAACAGAAGTATTTTCGTCAAATTTTGTCTTCATTATGTTAATCTAAATTATTTAAGGCATTAAATTAAAATATAATGTTAAGAATGTAAGGTAACAGTAAAAACAAGAAAATTAACTTTAGAATAACTAATTTTATGATAAAAGTTAAGCCTATTTGAAAACCTTATTTGAGAGCCTTCAAATCTACTTTTTTTTGAGTTTCAAAATTTATTTTTATTTAAACGTCAAAAGTACCATCGACATTTAACACAATTTTAGGTTCATTTCGAAAGACCAAAATATCTTTCAGGCTAAACTAAAAAGGGGTGCCACTTAAGATATCTTATCTCTGGTAATCTGCACTAAGTCAGAAAAATCTATTTCTTTCATATTCCTTTACTTCCATTTCTTATACCTCAAGAGATTTTTTACACAAGACAAATACAACAAAAAGATTATATAATCAGGTAAACGTGCATTTTCAGTGTTAAAATGTCAACTTTAGAAAGCTTGCAAAGAACGGTAGTCCATTAGACTGATGGTTAGTGAATTAAGTGTATTAATAAACGTTATGATACAGGATCTTTTTATGTATTTAGAATCCATGCAAATTAATGTATAATCTAAAGAAAAAGTTCAATCCTAAAGAGGACGGATTTAAACAGTTTGATTGTTAAAAAGAGAATGTAAAAAGCAATTAGTGGAACCATCAAGTTTTAGCTATCAAATTTGTTCTGATGCTCAACAAAAAAACGATTTGTCATTTTATAAACATTTTTTAGCCTAGGTTATTTGAAATTTAAACTGCATGCTTTTGATTTGATCCTTTGATTTCCGATAAGATTTCTAAAATGCGCATTAAGAGTAAAATAACAAAATTCCTGTATATACATGAAGAATGAGGAAAAGAACTACATCTCATTCCTTCTTCTGCCACCATCATTCCAGCGCCACAACTTCCCCCGCTCCGCCACCATTCTTTTTTTTAATCGAAAAAACCAGTTTTAGTTTGTTATTGAAAGAGTGAACTTCATAGCCCAGTTGGGGCTGATGTTTGTGTAAACGGGGCAGACGGCCCATATTTTTCAACTTTGATGATTTTCCTAAACATTTCATATATCATATATGTAAATTCATTTTATTATTAAATATTTCAATCATAGAGAAAACTGTTCATTCCTCGAAAACCCCACACACATATCTTCGAAATATTCAATGATAGTACTAAGCAGTTAAGATCTTTTTTCTAGAGATACGATTAACTTACAGTCGGAACAGGAACTCTGTTCAAGTCTCGTGGTGGCAGCTTTGGTGGTTTGGATTCTTTCATTGTATCAGATCCTCTAGAAATCTCAGAGCTAACAGGAACACTGTATGGATCTTCGTCAACAGGAATTGGGAGTTGACGCCGATTACTAGTTTTTTCAATACTTGAGCGTTTTGGCACTGAAATAAAAATTTATAAAGAATATTAAGATTTGAGATTTAAAAAGAGTACTCTATACGATCATGAAAGAAAAAAAATTAGAAGACAGAATTTAGCCATTTAATGCCTTGAAATTCTTAACACTTACTTGGAGGAAACTTTGATCTTAACATGTCTAAAGCAACTACGTTGATTATCATTACCCAGCAAGAACAATCTAACAGTTCAGCACTATCCTTTACAAATGTTATTGCAGATATGCATTGACTTTCTAGTTTTCTACGGTCAGGATAAACTCTTCTTAGTTCCCCATTTACATTGGCTGTGAATTTTTTCATGTCAAATAGCTGAAAAAGATAAATGTAATTTTTATATAGAAAATTTTTGGTTTCAAACGGCACATGAGCCTTATCCAAACAGCTGATAAGGGGATATTGGAAGTTTCGCAATGTCATCCCAGACATTGCAAAATGTTCAAAATAGTTTCTTGAACAGTGAGATTTCCCTTTATGTCATTTTTTTTTGCGCAAATAAAAGTTTATTGCATATTTATTTAAATGTGAAGTAATATTTTCTGACAGTTCTTTTAAACTAACTATTGACAAGGTCTATTTTGTGGGAATTATTCGATAGTTAAAAGAAAAAAGCATGCCTACAGAGAATTTAAATGTAGAAAGGTTATATTTTCAAATTGTCATTCAAAATGGTTAGTTACTATTTGTCAAAATAGATTAGTTTACAATTAACACTAGATATTAAAATAACCTAAATTTGATTATTACTTATTCCGATGATCTGAAACAGGTCATATCCCGAGTTCATTAACCCTAAATATCTCCAAAAAAGAAGTCCCAGAACATCCTCGCCTACCAAGTTAACACAATTAATCAGATGTAGTGAGGTGGTTTCCACTTTACTACACTTGTGGCTAACTAGAAATCTCTTAGCACCATGAGAAAATCTTGAGTTTTTTTTAAATGTCCAGTAGACAGCCTAGTCAAAGTAGTCCGATCTTTCCAGTCTCCTTTAAAACTAATTGAAGCATCAGGACTCCCATTAGGATACCATGGATGTGGTTGTCTTCAAGGGAGGTGTTTATAATAGAAGCCTTATTTCTCGAGTACAGTATAAGGTACGTCAGTGGATCTTCGCCAGAGCCTGATTCATGGAATTACCTCTTCCACTAGAGATTCAGAAAGAGTTATTTTTTAAATTCACATTTGATGGAATCTATTGCAGCTGAAGCACAGAACTGGATAGGATCCCGACCTTGTCTACAGTTCTAATTTCCTTTTGGTCCCCAATAAGCCTTAAATTTTGCAGATATTTAATAGCACTTTAGCTGTTTGAAAGAACCAAGATTTTTCAGTTCAAACGTTGCTCAGAATCAAACTAGAGCCATATCAATTTTAATCATTCCAAAGCAGAAAACTGATCAGTAGTCATTTCTAAAATCTTTCAAAATTTAACAAAAGCTCCACTTCCTTAGTATCTCATTCTTGTTACCGCCTGTATGAATCAGTTTCACCCTCAGAAATACTATTAATCACGGATAGAGAAGCCTGTTTTAAGGACTTAAAATGAGTAAATTCTGTATGAAAATGTACACTGAGTAATCTGTCCAATGGACTTCAAAGAATTATAGTTCTTGATAGCAGATTCTAAAACTCTTAGCTTAACAGTGCAACTGAGTTTACTATTCTTTTTCAGCCTGATTATTTTGCCAATCACTTATAAAGTTTACAGTACGATTTTATCACAATAACTCAAGAGCTTGCTGAAGTACTTTGTTCGATTAGGAATGAATCTTAGCCACAAAAGTAACAGATTCACTAGAGAATACAATATTAGTTGTGCCATTTCGCAACTCTGTAATTGAACTCTGAGCACAGTAGTACTCTTAGATTTTCAAGGTTTGAGTCTGACGAGACTGTAGTTATCCAATAGGTTTAATTAGAGAGATTTATTCTTTAAGTCACCCCAATCGCAGCCAGAGATGAATTTTACTATATTATATATTTCTTGTTTTAGTTACTAGCTAATCAATGTGTTTATTACACGCGATTTCAGGACTAAGTACGAAACAGATATTTCGGATTTTGCTCACTCTGCCAAAGGTGTTCATTAAAAAAACTTTTACGACATTAACAATATAATTTGTAAAGAACCCCGTAATACATTTTAAGAGGATAAAACGAAAGCTTGTTTTCCAGCAGAAAAGTTTAGAGTGGATAAATTCTATTAAATGTCAGGATCGCTGCACTAAAGTACAATGTCGCCAGCAAATAAGCCTCGCCTATAGTTCCTAGAAATAAGATTCTATGCCAACAATATATAAGGTAAGGAGAAACCCTAAATTTACTTTGGTGTATTATCTGCGACACCTTTCGATTTAGGTAAGCGTATACTCGTATTACATTCCTTAATATATACATAAAAAAGCAGCACTAAGGCAAACTGAATATTTGGTTATAATACCCTTCAGAACCTGCAGAACGAGAAAGCTTCTGCCTCGCATACTCAAAGTATTCATATTAAAGAATGCATATACATACTAAGAAACTACCGTATGGAGATCGTGTCCATGTGATCTTCAGTCGCTAGTCAGAAAGGACAGTTTTATACGTTATACTGTGAGTCTTGAAGGATTATGGTCCTGAAAAAGTTAACCCCTTGCACTAAGCTGAAATTCTGAAAAACCCGTGCCTAACTTATGCACCCGAATGTTCGAGAAAAGACCCTAACCGGCGGAGCCCGAGTGATATCTTACGACTAAGTGCAAGATAGATGCGCTGGTGTTTACTTCACGAGATGGTGCTCCGGTGAATTTCAAAGAAATCTGAATAAAAAAAACTTTAAAAGTATTACATATTATTAAAACAAATTCTGTATAACTAATATAATAGAAAAATACAAATAATTGAAAGTGAATCTATATTTGAATGGAAATAAATTTTCAAATTATGAAATCACCAGACCTAAAAAGGAAAACTACAATATAAATAAACAATAAGAGCCCATTCAGACTCTTGTTTAGCCCGGGATTAAGATCACGAGTACGGCTCGTAATATTTATGCTTGGCCGAAATTTAGATTACTAGCCAAGCTCGTGAGGCTCACGGACATGAAATTAAACAATGAGCCTGATTCGTGATATTCAAGTTTGGCCTAGAATTTTCATAACTAGTAACTCATTAAAATAGTATCATAAATAAGGGGTCAAATAAGGTTAGGATTTTAAGACTGAAATTTAAATTATATTCCAACAATGTAATTTAATGGAATATATCTAAAGTAATTTAGTTTATACTGTTAAAAAATATCATGTTTATTTAATAAAAAGTATATGACAAGTCTATCAATATTTTATATAAATTTAAGGTGTTCTTGAGGCTACTTGAACTGGTTCCCAAATTAAAAAGTTTTATGCATTCAAGTCTTATTGGTATGGAAAAGAGTTCCAAATCACGATACGCGAAGCCCGTCAGCACCAGTAATACGGCTTGCGTCTGGTCTGACATGCCAGGTATCCACAATTTTAATAACAAATTTATTAAGGAGAGTAAAACTTCTAAAATGATAAGAAACAATAATTGATACATTAAGAAATAAAAGCATTTAAATTTATTTGAAATTCGCTTTAATTTACTAGTGGCATATTGTCCTCTAGCAGATTTGGTTAGTTTCTAAAGTTAAATTAACGCATATTTTCATGTTGAAGCTAGTTTGGGGCATTTTAATTTCAATATTCCTTAGAGACAAGGCGATCATAATAATTTGGGGCACCAAAATTTAAAAAAATTGATTTCATTAAAATTATTAAGTACAAGAGCTAAAATATCCGCCCCCGCCTTTGTTTGCTAAATCATGGCCATTGGGATTTAAAAGTGGAAACCTTTGATTTAAGTCTACGGTTCGAACTCTCGATGGCAAACTTATTTCGATTTAAGCTATTCCTTTGATGTTTGAATGAAGTTTGACATTTTGGAAGTGACAGACGTAGGAAAATATTGGAAAGTATAAAACTTTCAATACTGATGAAGTTTAAAATTTTTTTAAAACAATTTTATTTGTATCAAATGGTAAAGGATTTTTTTATCTACTTTTACCTTTTAAAGCAGGATGCTTTTGTTGGGGAGGAAGTAGTCATTCAAACATTCATGTTTGAAGCAAAGGTTTATGCTAGACTTGATAATCCTTAAGTCTATGATCTTTAAATTATAACTATTTTAAGCGGAAAAGATTCGTTCGCTTAAAGCATACGTTCCCAAACTTTTTGGATCACCGTCTACTTTGACAAGGCGAACAAGGCGAATTTTTTCATTTTAAGAAGTTTGATATGATATACTCTTACAGTTATGCCTTTAAGTTACTGTTAAGTTACCCACTGGGGGTCCGATAACCTATAGTTTTAACACCTGTATTTGTAGAAAATTTAAGAGTAAATTGAGCAAGCATTCTTACCTTCACTGGTTTTTCTATTTCTAGAAGTCCACCGGCTATAATTATATCGTTTGCTATACTGTTTTCTTCTGTTTTAACTTCTTTCACGTATACGTTTGTTTTGCTAATTCTTTTGATCATAATATTGCCAGCTTCATCCATCTTAATTTTCACACCCTGGAAAGAGTCAACTAATATATATTCAAAGTTACAAAGTTATGAAGTGATTCATAAATAAAATACTCACATGTCCTATGTTTTTCTTGAGCTCTTCTGTTTTAGCATCTCTCATGGGGTTATCAAAACCACATAGACCAATCCTATAATAAAAAAAATTATTTTACACTGGTAACAAAAATAAATTTATCAATTTATCTGACGCTTTACCTATATCCGTCGAAACCATCATCTGATCCGTTAATAGTCAGCACAGGAGCTCGTGCATAAGCTTTAGCTACTCTTCGATTCCTTTCCATAACAATGATTTTAGCCCATATTTCGTCATCTATTTGCTTCCATTTGTTCAATACTTCTTGAATGTGGTCCTATAATAAATGAATTTCATTAGGTATTGAAATTATCCATTTTCGTAGCACAGAATGTTTCGTAAGTAACTCATTTTTAGGAAAAAGAACTCCGTACAACCATAACTGCAGTTCAGATTTGTTACAGTTCACTGGAATTTTACACGGCCAACTTGAGACTCCACCATTTCATACTGTCACGGCCTAGCAACCGATGAGGGGTTTATTAATGGTAGCTATGATTTGTGCCGTAAGAGGACGCTATCTCATGGGAGAAACTTGTCATGTCGATTCTTTTTGATCTACATTACTAATGCAAAACTTAAAAAATATAGTTGTTACCAATGCCACTTGCCAATACCAGCAAGCCTGTTATGGGAAACCAAGCAAACTTTTAGGTAAGGTGTTAGTTTATCAGTGGAGTCTTCTACGGTAAAGAAGAAGACTTAGCCACACAAGTCACTGCCCGTTTACAGGACTGACCTAGTCTCACATCTACAGATCGTAATTTTGACCTGATACAGAACTATCAATTTCTAATTAGTACCCTCAGAGGTATGATTTGTTGCGAGAATATTGACTTTGTGACCCGACAGATTTAACTGGCACTAGTCGCCATTTAATACGCGGGGATTCTTCAGCGGGCGGAATTTGGACTCCCTATCTCAAGAACACAAGACCAACGTCCTACCTACCAGGCTATCCCGGCATAGAAAAAGATAAAATAAATCATGAAGTTTCAAAAGCTGAAAAAAATATTTTCAAATTTAAAAATGCAAATATTTTAGAATTACTTCCCCCACTGAGTAATTTCGCCGGCCATAACTTTACTGCATTTTGAAAAATAAATTCTGCATTTGAAACTGCATGGTTTACTCTAGATATACCTGAACTATTTTATCTTTATACTTATGTAGGTAAAATAATTTGACATTGATTTTTCTCTCAGCATCACCTCAAGTTGTTCAAAGATTATCTTGACCCTTTACATTTACACAAAGAATTTAATGGTAGGTCAAAATAGAAGGTCGCAAGAGTTTTAAATTCGTATGATTGTAGAAACTGCCCAAATTCATCCAGCTTTTTGTCCAATCCAGTGATCAGGAATGCCTGTTGAAGGTAAGGGTGTAAGATGTAAACCTAATATTGAGGTACCCCATTCTGCTTGTTTATTACAAGAAATGTTAGAAAGTCAGCTTATTACACAATAGAGTTGTTACTTTTTAAACATCTCCGTATTTATATAAAAAGAAACCTTCAATTCTTTCAATGATACTGAACAAAGAATTTGGATAATACTCTTTTGCAATGCTGTCATTTTGAAATTGAAAATTTTTATTCAGTAAGAAAATTAAGCAACTTGCTTTAACTATTATTTTAAGGAGTTAAAGTAATTTGAAAGTAAAAACGAAAGATCAAAAATGTCTTTGGAAGAGAGTTTATAAAATGAAGTATTTAAAGAAAAATACAAACCAGATTCAATGCTCAAGTACAAACCCCGTCACATAATTTAAATTGCAGTTTTTGGAAAGAATTATTGAAAAGAATGCGTAGCTAAAATTATAACAGATTTAAAATTGTTTTTACATAAACTTCAGTAGTTACGAGTACTAATTTACCACTTAACCTACGAATTTTCAATGTAATCCCTATGAAATTTACATACAATTAAAAATAGTTCAGAAACCTAATTTCTTTAAGAAAAGAACTAAAAATGAACAGTAAAACTATGAAATAGCAATTTCCACTATGCAAATAAAGTTACTCTAGACTGCGAACTAAAAATTTGCTTTAATATTATGTCAAGCAACTAAATGAAACTTTCATTATTTCCCTTAATGCTTTTCATTAAAATATTGGTAACTGATAAAATTTAACGCCTGCAATCTTCAAAGATTGTAAAGTGTTATGGTATCTGGTTTTCATAAAATTCTCAATTTCAATTGTATTGGATAAATATCGCGTTAATTAATTTAAAGCGACAGCTTTTGAATAGATTCCTTACCATAAACAGAGTCAAATCTTAATGGTGTGAATGTTAAACCTTCCGACATAATAGTATGAGGCTCTAATGTGTGACTCACAAGATTGAATGAGGTATGCATTTAATTCGTGAATATTCAATTGTACTTCCAAAATATAGTTTAAGAAATTTTAACTTCACGCAGAAATTAACTTCCTACGGTATAGGTGTTTGAACTCAAAAGGTAACTTTCAGAGGAGCATCATGAATAGAGGAAACAATTTCGTAGTTATTTCAAAAGACAGAACTTCTTTGTGCCAGGTTCAGTTACATATGGCCAGAGGCATCTCAAACTGGCACGCAAACAACTGTTCATTGCGCAACCTCGGTTTAAGTCCTTGAAACACGTGGTTTACAAAATCACTTATATTTTGTTTCAGGTAATAAGTTTACCCAGCTCTTCCAATTTTCAATAGAACTGTCGATTTAAACTTTAGAGTATTTTTATCCTTATAATTTAGAATCGTAACAGTGATAAACTTTTGATAACTTAATCTCGAAATGGTTAGTTTACAGTAAGCAATTTTAATTGTATCAAAAGCAGTTTATTACAGAAATTCAATACTTGACAAGGAACATTAGCAAAAACATTTGAAAGATCCCTTTCTCTAAATTTGGCTGCTCGTTAAAAGTTTAGTAGAGTTCTTCAAATCTGATATAAAATTCGAAACAATTGAAGCTCATGTAAATATCATTTCTACAGTAATAAAATTTAACACACAAAACAGCTCTATTTACAGATAGTTTTGCTAAATTAAAGTTTAATCTTCTTAAACTCAAAACATGGAGATGGCTCTGAAGTTTAGGCACTAAGCTGTCAAACACTGTGGTTCGATCCCAGGTGGTTTGAAAGCCACCCAGATTCAGATTGATGGGTACTCTTTTCTGGGAAATGTGGTCTTTTCGTTTGACACCGATGAGATCATGAAATTGGGGAGCTTTAAACTCTTGATCCCCTGCCCCCTATATTCTGAAGTAAAGATGCTTTTTAAAAATTCATAAATTGTTTAGAGAACAAAATTCCGGATATAAGTTCATCTAAATTAAACAAAGGTTAAGTTCGCAATTTTGAGCATAAAACTTCCCACAAATGAATTTTGCGATGCACTTTTTACCTCTAATTTGCAAATTTAATAACTTGAAAAAGCATAATTTTAAGAGTATTTAAGGACTAAAGTAATAGCGTTTCAGCCAGCTTTCCGACATTTGTAAAATTTACAAAATTAAACCATTAGTAGTTTAACCATGTGCTAAGCACACGAGAAAAAAATTGCGGATTTTCATTTCGCTTTTTAGTGTAAGCCTGATATAGTACACCTTTTCCTTCGACACCTTTTACATAGCTTTACGCCTGATAATGTGTTGCCAATCTAAGGAATGGGAAATTATTGGATTATCTACAAATAAACTGTTTTGAAATTATTTCATGCCAGGGGGTGACTTTGGAAGAGTGTTCCTAATCATTTTTTTCTATTTATATCATTAATTACATTTAATCAAACAGCAGATATTCTATAAAGTAATTAGACTTTTTCGCAAATTTAATTTTGATTGAAGATAAGTGTTTTCAAATTTTGTTGATTTAAATTTGATTGAGAGAAACATTCCCGCTGCAGTGTTCAGTTTGGGTAAGCCTACAACAAGCATACTATAAACCTCTGAAAATTATAGAGTTTATCAAATCAAATTGTAATCATTAGTATGAATAACAGATATGAGGTATCCTAGTTTAAAATGCACTGCTTCATGAAAGATGGACTAAAATCTTCATCCGAAAATCTTGGTGCAGCAAAAGATTTAAAATTAGAATCTGAATTTATTGTGCCGATCATTATGGACAAAAAGAATTCTCTTCTTTTTTTTTTTTTTAAGTACGCAAACAAAATGAGAGGAGATCTACGACTTGCAACACTGCTTACAAAAAGGAAGTTATTTCCTTATAGCTTAGTTTGAAATGTTAACTGCAGAATGATTAAAGTTTCCGAAATCTAAAATTGTTATGAAGTTTCGAAATTTTTTTTTTAATTTAAGGAGCTTAAAAGTACTAATAGTCAAAATTTTTTGAATATCTGAAAATTTTTAAGAGATTCTAGATTCAAAATATTGATCAAATTGAGACAATGTGGGTGGAGTAAATGAAAACTTGTAAGAAAAACAGATACACCCGATTTGCTCTGTTACTCACAGTTTAATAATATGTTAGTGTTAAGAGCGAAATTGCTTTCACTGGTTCTTAAAAGTAAACAATGAAGTATGCTGACTGATTCAGGGAGACGTCAGAAAGTAGGTCAAGAAAACTCGCCCAGCCAGCAGAGTCAGATAATGTTTTTTGAAAACACTCTGAATACCTCTAAATTTGTTTAATGCAAAAAAGAGCACTAAAAATATATTTTAAATCACTTGTATAAGATTTTAGGTTAATTTTCTCGTTATTTCAGTTTTAATTTTTGCACATTTAGTATAGTTTTTCTGGTCTTCTAGCTTCAATGAGAAAACTGCCAGCTGAAGATCATTTAGAGATTTCTTGATTACCTTAATATTTTGATCAACTTTTATATTATGCATGAAGAGTTCCCAAAATATGCTAGAGAGTGAAAAACATATGGTATTTTTAAGTTACCCAGCGCTATGCAACTTAAGACCAGATGTAAGAGTAATTTGGTTATGTTATTGATTGGGTTACAATAGGCTAAAATATATGGGTGTTCCATAAGAAACTTCTTTTATATTTCAGAATCTATACGATATCAACTTAATTAAAAAAAATCAATTAAATTTCAGTAATTTAAGACTAATGAACCGGAAGTTTGCAGGATATTTCTAGAGGACCACTGAGCATGCTGAATTTTAAAAGGTGTTCACTTCCTATGTCTGTTTAAAAAAGTCCGTCATGTGAAACCTTTTTCCTGAAAAATACGCAAAATATTCAACTTGAAAATTAGGGTAACAGTATTTATCGCGAGATTTTCAATTAGTTCAAGGTGAAAGTAATTTTTAAGACAGGAATACGGTGTGAGAACCACTTTGTCTTACCATATTATGTTTATGGATTTATGGTTATTTGTTTATGGTTTGTTTATGCATGTTTTACGGTGATGCTAGGTTTAAACTCTTTCTCTGGTGAAAAAGTAAGTTAATTTTTTAATCACAGAATGGTTGTTAAATGCTTTTTTCCGTTAGCAGGATTTATTCTCTACGTGCAGAGAAAATAGTTTTAAATATTTTTACAGGATTAAAAATTTCTTAAATATTTTTTCAAACCTCTTCGTTTTATATAAATAGCGAAATTAACACGAGTCGTTTTTACGGAACACTTTTCATTCTTCTCAAGCTATTAGCAAAAGATTTTTGTATTACAGGTAGTTCATAAATAAAGTTAAAGCAAAAACCAAACACGTAATGATATGCACCTTTCTAATATATGTTACTATATATCAATGATTATAACAATGTTCGCCGTCGCTTTGGAGTTAATTTTTATAGAGATTGAATAAACTAGTTCCCTATATATTCTACAAATATGGATTAGAAGTAATTCAATAATTAGAATCATTTAATCGCAAGAATAGAACATTTAGCAGTTCAAACATGCATGCTTATGTTAGGTTTGAAAAAGTTAACTATATAGTGAGATACAAGAACGAAAAATTGCGTCTAGAGCAGGAATTTTAACGACTTCGGTCAAAAGAAAAGTAGCAAAAAAATTCCCATAAACGAAAAAGGATTTTAATCAAAAATTTCTTACCGAAACTTTTCGAGAAGTTATTAAAATACGCGCAGTGCAAAGAAAAAAAAGGGGGAGGGGCACCCTGAATAACTATTGATCTAGTGATCTGATTTTCACGTTCATGGATTCATTCTTAATTGTAAATGTGGGTGACCTCAAATCTGCTCATTAGTTAGAGCAGACGATATTTTAAGTTAAGAAATCAGACAAAAACAAGTTCTCTGAATAAACATACCTTTCAGACGGATTTCTGATTCCCAAAATATAGGGGTAGCCGCAATCTGGGAAACATGGTCCCCATAGTTTGGCCAGGAGAGCGATCCAAAGTTTGGACCCCTTAGTGTTAATTTTAGTTTGCGTAACTCACCATATCCCGAGAACTTTAAGGGAATTGAAAAATTTTGCACACAATTATACAATTAGTTTGCCGAAAGATGAAATTTTGTCTAGATTTGTTATTTTATTTAATAGACAAAAGGTTTTTGAATTTTAAGGTAAACAGTTTATATTTAACTATGCAATTTTCCATGACAGCACAAAATTTGAGCGAAATCTGTTAAATAGTTCTTGAAAAATTTTAAAAACTCGTATTTTCTAATTGGATTCCTTAGAAACTATTAGACTGATTTCACTCTTAATTTTGTGATGTAAAATTACGTACTTTAAAATTATGTTAAAAATTTTATACCTTACAATTCAAAATGTTTTCGACCATTATTAAATTCAAAATATTGAAATTTATAATTTGTCCAAATATTTTATGAAAAAAAATAAGTAAAAATTTTCCAATTCGCTTAAAAAGTGCTCGAGATGCCGAAATACACAGAAAGAAAAGGAGTCCAAATTTCGGATCGCTCTCCTGTCCAAACTATGGGAAACAATTCCCAGAACGAGGTTACCCCTTATATTTTGGGGGACACAAATCTGAATCAGTCGAAAAATAGATATGTCAATTCAAAGTATAAATGTATCTGATTTCTCATCTTAAAATATAGTCTACACTATTTAATTAGCATATTTGAGGTCACCCCCTTAAACCATTAAGATTGAGTCCTAGCACGTGAAGATTCGATCATGAGATAAAAAGTTATTCAGGGTTGTCCATTTTTATGTTGCGCACTGTTAACGGTTTACATTGCGGAAACCTAAAATTTAACAGCTTACAGTACGTAAAAGGAATTAAAAAAGGCAAATCTGAGGAAAATTTCAAAATTTAGTAAAAAAAAAATCAAAGTGAAACAAAAATTTAGAGTATAATAAAAAATCAGAAAGCTAATGTCAAAACCTAACCCAAAACCAAACTATTTCAGGTACTCGACGGAAATATTAGAAACAGTTCTTTAATCATTTTCCATCACTTTGAATAGCGCACAATGACTCAGCCTCTTACTAGTTTTGTACAGTATAATGTACGCATTCAACAATATTACTTTAAGAAATAAATTCGTAGAGTAACTTACATTTTAATACTCTTACTTTAAATTCCTACATTAAAAAATCTTTTAATGCATTTTCTGAAGCGGCTATTTCGGGTGAAAATATTTAAAATCAAAAAACTATTATTCTCAAGTTTATTTTAAGCTATGCTAAACTTACTTTAGAAATTAGCATGATCAGAAAACGAAGTTGAATGTTTACATGCCAAGGAGAGACTTAACGGCCTTCAAAATTTAGAATGATCCGGTTCTTTGCTAACATTCCTCTGCATTCTTAAATCATTAATTATATTTCGAACAGCAACTAGAAGTCGCTTGAAAAGGTGGATAACAGATTAGATAAGCTTAGAAGGAAAATAAAATTACAAGCCAATATCTATACAGTTATCTAGAAAAAAAAAGGATTATTTTAAACACTATATATACTTTCTTGCGTTTTGTTAGCTTAGCTGAGCCATTAAGAAAAATCTAAACTCATTAAAAAGTCCTGCATGCTTATTTAGAATTAAGAGTAAGATTTTCAGCGATTGTAATTTAAGTATTTTTATTATGTAAATTTATGTATAGAAATTATACCTTTTCTTAGGGTTAAATACGTTCTAAGCAAAAATATTTTGGCAAAAAAGAACGCGGAAAAAAGCTCTAAACTGTCTCATTTTACAAAAACGCTTTTGTTAAACTCATTTATGCTTTACACATTTCATACCTTTTCCAAAAGTGACAACTGTTTTGCTCAAACTTCAAATAACTTTGAAACTTAAGTTTTCTTTAAAGTTTTTTTTTACTAGATATGAAACTATCATGTTTATTGGAGTAACTAATGAAATATTTCAAAACTTTTCTTTGAATTAAGTTTATAGACTACAGGCTATTTTAATGTCCATTTGCTGCTTAAGTTTCCCAAAATATACTATTTTTTTTTTATGGCCGTCGTTGAACAGCAGACCAAATTTTCGAGTTTACGACTCCTCATGTTCAACTCAGAGATCTTGCAATTTAGAACCCAATCTAGAAGACAAGGGAACTTCAGGATCAAATGTTGAGAAATTTTGACGGAACTTACCCGCATCTGCGTTACAATGGAGGAAAACCACGAAAGCCTCCCACGATTAGTCCGACGGCAAGGAAACTAACATATTATCCGTCTACCACCGAAGATATTTTTAAGTCTGGACTGAAATCAGTGTGAGCCGGGAGCGGAATTCGTATTGACCAGCCACCGTTGGGATAAGAATCCGGATCACCTAATTGGGAGGTGAACGCTTTATCCCTGGGCAACCAAGGCTCGGTTCTAGTTTTTACGCCACTTTATAACAGTGGTTAAACAGCTGAGGGTTACGACCAATAATGTCCAACTCTCTAGCTTTTTAATTTTGAACCCAATTCAGAAGACAAAGGAACTCTTATATCATTTGAAGAAATTTAAATTCGTGGGAGACTAATTGAATTAACTCGCATTTGCGTTACAGGGAGAGGAAAACCATGAATACGCCCCACGGTAAGCCCGACTGTAAGGGGACTAACACATGATCCATCAATGAATATATTTTTGCGTAAACACTGGTCGGTGCAAGCCGGGTGCGGAATTCGTATTTACTGGGCATCTCTGGGATTCGAACCAGGTTTACCTCATTGGAAAGATCTATTCCCTAAATAACCATGTATCTGTTAAAATTGGGATTTAAAGAGTTAAATTGATTAGTCTAAGTACATGAGGAGTCTTAATGCTCGCAATTGTGGGCTTCCATATCCATTGAAACAGAGATCTTTAATGTCAATATGTTTGATGAAAACTTATGTACTCAATTAAAACTACAAAAACTACGGGCAATTAAGTTTCGTAAGACTCTTAAAACTAAAGTCTGTTCACTATGAGAGAACTCTAAAACGATACCGGCAAGTGTAATCAGTGTATAAATTAGATTATCTGATCTCGGTCACCAGCTCAAATTCAGTATCAAAACATGACAAAAGGTTAATTTTTTTTTTAAATAAAAAAATAAAAAAGACTTTAATCAGAAAAGTACTGATATTCATTATAGTTCTATTTGTTTTCTTTTAAAATTTTTTTTAAAGATAAGTATTTAATCAAAATCAGACAAGCAAATACTTAAAATTTGTTATGTTATTTTAGGTAATATATTGCAGTTTTTTGTATATTTGATTTTAAAAATTGTTAAATAAAAGATTGAAAACTGCTCCATCAAAATAAGTTTAGAAACAAAATGCAACGATTTTAGATACTTCGTGCCTATAAGTGCATGGGGGAGATTTATAGTTTTATTTTCCCATAGTTCATTTCGATATATTTTCATTTCATTGAAAAGTTTTGAAATTAAACAATTCCGTCACTCGAGAAATTAAGATTATTCAGGCCAATACTAAAAAGTTTGAAAACATTAAAAGTCTATTAAAAGTTTAAAAATATAAATTCCAGTTAATCTTAGTACTGGAACGAACTAAATTGATTCAAAACTGCCATTTTTTAAAACTCCTTTAGACAGATTTTAGATATGATCGACAAGATCATGAACTTAAACATTAAGATCATTAAATGCTATTTGACCTAGTTTATTGAAAATGCAAGAAACAAAACCAAATCTTCAGAGCATGTCTAGTCTTGACAATTGGATAATTGAGGCATCGGCGTGACAATGATACAGAACTTTCCTACTTAATCCAGACATGAACAATGCATGTCAAATACTTATCTAGTTAAACAGACTACGCTAATTTTTATGTCAATGACATACAGAGTTCCTCTATTGAAAATTTGACTGGTTAAAATAGTTATCGGCTAAATTTGTTCCTCGGACAGACTTCAGTTGAAATAGAGGTTTAGCCAATTAAACATTTATTCCCGAATTTAAAGCATTAAAAGCTGTAGACTTAACACCGGTTCATTATTTTTTTTAAAAACTATGTAAAGGCTCTGGTAAAGATCTGTTTTAGTAAAAAGATTTTTGGTTACCTGGTTTAATTAAAAGGTTTAAAAGATTTAATTTAATTTTGAATGCTACAAGTCTTTGTTTCAGTACTAGTATTCATTTGTACAAAAACATTCGATTTCTAACAAATTTAATCAAAATTTTAGGTCAAAATTGTCAATTTCCATTTTAAAATTGATATCCTGTAACAGTAGCCAAAACAACCATTCTAAAAGCACAATTTTTGTATATTTTAGTCTAGTTCGTTCAATTTTGTGAATATTTGTAGTATATTTCAAAAGGCAAATTCGCATCAGCAACTACTTTTTCTCACTTTATAAAGACCATTTCCCATTTATAGTCTTAGACTGAAAAATTTTAATACTACTTGAAAATTCAGTTTTTTTTTCTTTTTAAAAGACTTAAGCACGAGAAACTTTCACCAAGTTAATCTACTAGGGTCTTCTTTTATTGTAAAAAGTCCATGCTATCAAAAGTTAATTTTATTTAGTTTGAAGAATTTAAAACCCAAAACTATTAAGCATTGAATAAAATTAATGTATGAATGAATATTCACCAGGTCTTGGTCAAGATTCGGTTCTTAAAATACTGAACTGTTGTCAACATATAACAGGTTAAATTTAAAATGAACAGGTTATCCTGCAAACTTTAAACTGAATTTAAAGATTCTTATGAAGATTTATTTATACTTCTGATAAAAATTAACACTTCTCTGAAGAATTTAAAAATTAGCACAAACATGTGCAAATTTACTTGCAGACACAATTACAAGAACCCGCTAAGATTGTTTACTTTTATTAAAAAGGGTTTTTCAATGTAAGGCCGTTATGGCTATATTTGTATGAAATTAAAATATTAACCCATATTTACGTATTCAAAGAATTTTATACTGACCCAATTAATGTATAGAAATTCTTTCAACCTGGCCTTTGCACTCGTTCTTTAAGTATCTAAGGTTAAAATATATGGGTAAATAAATTGCCATATCAGCAATGGTCTTAATTAAATATTCATATTCTTGCTAATTGCAAAGCATCATGCAAACATTAACTAAATTAGTAAATTAACTTTGTGCCGGGTAAGCACTCGGAATTAAATTTTCATTCAAAACCTCAAAATAATAAATGCATGAATCAACATTTTTGCTTGTAACTTTAAGCTTCTTAATGTCTAATAATGAAATAGACAAATGAAACTAAAAAGCAGTTTTAAGGTTGTGCATTTATGCTGTCACAGGGTTATCGAAAGAAAAAGTTGGCTTTCAAAAAAAGTTAAAAGAAATTGATTCGTCAACAGAAAGTATGTCAACGATAGCTATAGGCAAACTCTTGAAATGGTTCTCTGACTAAACAAACCTGTTTAAAAGTGATTTTCGAAATGAGAGGGAACTATAAAAAAAAAGATCATTCAAGCGCAATAGAAAGGGGAAAAGTTTCCAATAATTAAATTTTTCGTTTCACTTCAATAGTTTGAAAGTTCCGCAAAGTTACAAAATATAGATGAAAAAATGCTTTTTCTTCCACTTTTTGTTTATTTCACAAAAACTGAAACTACCAAATTGCAAAGTAGGGGACAGAGTGGCACCTTTTAATGATATTAGAAGTTATTTTTAGTTAAAAAAAGTGAAAATCCTTACACATTTCTTTAACACATGAACAAAACTGAAAAACCAAAAATCATGCAACTTTGAAAAACGTTTAATATATTTGTTCAAAACTTGCCCTTTGACAAGATACCTTTGAACAAGCTTGAGGCACATTTAAATTATGCACCTATACTAAATGATTGAATAAATGCCAGAAACATAAATATATATGATTAAAGTGATTAAATAATAAAAACATGTTTAAAGTTATTTACTTCATGACTATTTTGCTCATTTAAACACAATTTAACAATTAAAGCACTGAATTGAAGTAGATCATAATCTTCAAATCTCACCTCAAGTAAATTTTTGGTATGGAATTGAACCACCAAAAATCGTACGCATTAAAACCACCCCATGAAATAATTGTTTTAGATATCTAGTGATTCTTTAATTATGGGTCAATGCGAGTTTGTTAAAAGGAAAATGTTTTGCTATGATCTAGGAAAGGCTTATTTCACCTTTTTGTAGAGATTGACAAATATGCCGTTTGATAAATCATCTCTAAATTTTTGTTTTCTAATAGTTTGAAAATAAGTATTCTAGTCTGGTTGCAAATTAATGAACTCAAATTGCCTGATTATATGCTCCATTCAATAATTTTTGAACTCAAAATATATTCAAACTTTTAGGAATAAATAATTTTACAATTATCAGCGTCACTATTTTAGGCCTTTTTGAACAGATAAAAAGGAATAAAATTTGATATGCTTTGGTTGTACGTAGTTAAGATATTTTGCTCTAGTACATCTTTTAAATAGACAAACTCATCTCTACATTTGTTTCTCTTCCATTTTTTCATTTCAAAGATTACAATATACTTAATTTAAAAAAATTCAAAAACTAGTTATAGTAGGGTGATTCTACGAAATTCAAATATATTCAAACAAATTAACGAGATAGTTGAATATCTTTAAAACAATCTACAGTCAATTTTTACATTAATTCCATGATAAAAAGAAGTTTCCTAAAGAATTTTAAAATTACCTGAATCACTCCTGGCTTATCTGAAACTCGTAAAATTTTTAATTTAAAATCTTTACACCAACATTTAGTATTTAAAGTATACTAATAAAGTATTATATAACACTTTTTGAAAATTCGCAAAGTGTTAAATTTGGAGTCATTATTTCCCATTAAAACTATGCACTTTCGCACTCTGTCCAAAATAAAAAGTTTCACTCATATGTAGTTTTTAGTGTGCACAATTATGATAAATTGTTGGAAAAGTTGTCTTGAAACTGAATCTCGATACAAGGTTCAGAAATTTTAAAAATTTGGAAACTGAATACATTCGTAGAGGGATACGAAACATTTAGACTTGTTAGTTTAATCAAGTTTAGTAGAGATAATTTTAAAAATTGGACACCAAGCCATTATTGTAATTTTCCGAAGACAAACCAAGTCCAAAAGTAATGAAATCTAAACAGATTTAGAATTTTGATGGGTAAAATTTTTTCCGAAGACAAACCAAGTCCAAAAGTAATGAAATCTAAACAGATTTAGAATTTTGATGGGTAAAATTTAGTGTTTTTCCAACTTAAAATATTTAATATGCACTAATGACAAAGTAAAATTTCAAGTAGAATGAAACTTCTGTTCTCCACAAAATAAGTTTTACGAAACTTCAAAACTTTCTCGTAGACTATGGCAACAGGAATAACTGAAATATCGAATATTTAGTTTTTTATTTAACTTACAATAGATATCATAGCTTCAATTTCCTTTTATAAATTGCTTTATGCTCAATCTTTTATCTTTTAATGAAGAAAAAGTAATTTTAAATGTTTAAATACTTACTGATTGACAAATAAGTTTTAAGGCCTTCGTAAGTTAACAGTATATTTCAAACGGGGAGGTTAGAATTTATTCATGGCCAAAACAACTTAGAAAATGTTAATTCAGAAATGGGATTCTGTTGCAGAAAGAAATATTTAAGATCTTGCATGTGAGTAAAAATACTTATCGATTCTTCATTTAAAATATTGCGACTCTAGTATTGTTTAATGATATCCCCATTTAGCAAGACAAAAATAACTTCCGACTAAAACAAAGTGAAGATACTTAATAGCAAAGTTAATAAACAGAATTTGCATCAAATTTAGAAACTTAGTTGACCTACAAGTGATAGAAAACCTATGGGCTTAGGAAGTTTAGAGTAAACCACTAGAGCCACATGCAACTACACAGCTCCAAGTTCAAAGTTTACAATAACGTGCGCAAATGCTGTAAAACTAAGACGAAAAGCGGTAAGAACGAGGGCGAAAGAAATTTTCACTAGAACACTTAGGGTTATTTAAAGATGGCAAATAAGGCAGAATATATGTGTAACTATGCTTTACATTCTAAACTTTTTCCAATTTAATAAGATTTCTTTACTAGTTTTGGTTCCTCTACAAGTATAAACAAGTAAAATTTATAAAATTTTAGCCCTTACCTTGAATAGCCGTTCTTTTTGAAACCACACATCATCTTCCTCTTCTTGAAGGAAATCTGTATTCAGGCCATCGCGTGATCTGGAGAGAATTTTTCGCCGGCTTACCATTGTATCATTAAGACTAGAACTGGAAAATTATAAAGTTTGAACAATTACGGTTCTGAAATTTGAATTTCTGAAATATTACAATAATAGTTGGCAAAAAGTTAAATTATTGATTTTAACCAATCGTTAAACACAGCTAACAAACATTGGTTTAGCATTTAAAACTTAAGACAGATTACTATCCATAAATTCGAAGGATTATGAACAGTTTCTTTTCCGTAAAATCAATTTTACTTTCCAAGCAGTATTTCAAAAAATTACTTTTGAAAACTAACATTTCTGAAAATTACTGAATATTAAAAGATTAGTTTTATTACAAAATTACACAACTGTTTTTACCTTGAAATACTGTTTCAAAATTTAGAAACAGATATCTAATGACTGTTAATTTTAAAAACCAAACAACTTAGCGAAGTTTGGGTACATAGTTTTAGCTACGGGAAGGTAGCCGGGCTCTCAATACCTGCTAAGATCACTTTTGATGAACTTATTTCTCTATTTTCCGTCAAATTACAGTTACGCTACTAGTTACAGTTACGTTCATGTGTGAAAAGCAAGCAAATATATTATAAATTTAAAACTAACATTTTATTTATCATATGAAATTTTCAAATGATGTACGAAGATTGCGATAAAAACACTTTACCATTTACATATTGTCGAAGCAATTAAATGCTACGACAATTTTACATTTTTATTGAATTAGTATTACACTTCACAACAGTTTATTTCTAATGAAATATCTTCATGCTTGATTGAAATATTTTATTGGAATATATGCCAATTTTATATTGAATTTAAAACTAGATAATCAAAAGCTAAATTGTGTAAGCTAAATTTTGTTTATTAAATAAGATCAGTTTCGAAAAGAAAGCTGCAAATTAAGATTTGAAATTTTGAACGTTATATATATCAGAAGAAACTATCAAACTATCATTTAATACTATTTGAAAGTGAGTAATGGCAAGAAACTATCATAACTTTATCACTATCATAACAGGACTGCTACAATAGAAGTGTTTCTCTTTCTAAATTTCCTTAAGCTTTGCAAACTTTTGAGAGTTTTCACGGTAAAAATCCAAATCTCAGTGGTTAGCAACATATCTTAAGAGGTTAATACCTCCATGTTAGATCTGGACCAGTAACCTAGTCTAAGAAAAATCCAGCTTATAACTAAAAATTAAGTACCATCAAACCACTGATCTTTAATTGGTCAAATTCTTGATTGAAGATTTTAGAGGGAAGCTTGGGTGAGGGCACGACGCAAGGTTATTTAGTCTATCAATTTGCTAGCTGGAAAAGCCTTACTGTAACAGCAAAAATAGCTGTCCCATAAAGAATTTCTGTTGCAAACAATAGAGATTAGAAAGTGACAAAGCAATTTTGTTCAATGCAAAAGTGTAGATAGGGTTAAACAGTCATTTGCCTTAATGCTTTCGTGACAACTAAGCAAGAGGGACCTTTGAAGACTTATCAAGGTGAAATATTGGTTTATATGAACACAATGTTACTTTAGTCACGCATTTATGTCATGCTAGAATTACACCATAAGTTAAGGACAAAATTCATTTCATGACATAAAAGTGGAAAGGATTATTTTAATATTATGAAATCTTTTACAAATCCTTAAAGTTTGAGAAAAAAGGATTCACGTTTGAGAATATTTTTCCTTATATTAAGACTTAAAAGTTGAGTTTACAGGGTTTTGGAAATATTTTAAATACCACGTTAAAAACAATGATTTTATAAGTTTTGTCTAAAACCCTTTTGCTAATGACCCAGTCTTTTTTTGAATGTTTCATTTAAATACTCAAGATGGAGGAAAAATATACAAAATAAGAGTGGATATATTTTAAAAATAAAAAAATTGAAAGTACTTTAACTAATTTGTCACAAGCTGTTGAAAATTATAGAATTTTAGTGCACGTTTTCAGTGAATAAAGCTAATCAGTTAAGGAAGTAGCAGAACAGATAAAAATCAGAACTTAAATTTTATAATTTAAAAGGGATCTTAAAAACAAAAATATTTAAAATTTGAAACTAAATAAAAAAATTTAAATGTCGTGAGTGAATAATTTTACTTTAAGTTAAATGTATGAATTATATTCAGAATAATAATTGGACATTAATAAAACTTTACAACTATGCAGAATTAAAAGATTTTTAATTACGATTTATTAAGTCATTAATATTTTGGATTTTTTCCTGCTTCATTTTATATACTAGAAATGGAACTTTCAGCGCAAATACACTGAATGGAATATAAGTATTTAAAATTTCAAGTTTTCATGTCAACTTTGTTTTAATTCAAGGTTTTTTTTTTTTGTTGAAATTTTTGGCAAAATTTCTAGCGTTGCAAAGCTTAAGGAATAAATTCTTAATGTGAATTACTGATGTTGGTAGAATATTGCACGTAATGTTGTAGAATATTGCACGTAATTTTTAGCAAGAGTTATCTAAAACCACTTTAAAATAGTCAAATCCAGATCTACGACCATATGTAGAAGTTTAATTCTTAAGAGCTACTCAATTTCATAAGACATACTATTTCCTTTAAAACCCTATTCTAAAAATTGGATCGTAAAATTATTTACAAGATTTTTATTAAATTATGATGCATTCTCAATTTAAAGTCTAGTCTTATTGGTGGAATAAAGCTGCAGGTGATCTTCACTTAATTATTTTTGAAGATTTATTTTCAATATTATAAGTTTTCATTGGGATAAAATGCTTTAAACTCTTCGGGTAGATCTGGCTTACACTGATTTGAGAACCTTTAAGGCAAATTTTGCACAATATTTCGAAAAATGCAGTTGAGGTATTTTGAGAACATTCAATCATAGAATTATTCAAGCAATTCTAAAACAGATCAAAATTTGATTTATTAATTTAAAAGGAAACACTTATTCCAAAATTTATGTACATATGACACTAATGTATATGTAATGTAACATTATGTATATGTAACACTAATTTCATTATAGCAAGTACTGTCTGAACAAAATTGAAACATTTGTATTATTCGTTTAAAATGTCCAAAGATGTTTTAAACGGCAGTTAAGATAATATAGAATTTAATAAACAAGTGAAGTACTTTCATAAGCATAACAGATCACGAATTCCCATTTCAGGTTAAAGGGAGCATAACGAAATAAAATTTTCCCCGGAAGTACAGGATTAGTTTCAGAAATTCTTTAAGTATTATATTATTGTGTTGAAACATTTTTAAACGCAAGACTCATTTTGTTCTAGCATTTTATATTTGACTTTTGATTGGAAAAGTGGACTTTAATAATTCTAAAAAACTTCGTATCTACTTCTAGACCCATCTGGTGGCAAAACTCAAATTCGTCATTTCCCAATCGTCAGCAAACAAATTACAAAAATTTTCTATTTGCCTGTTGCAATAAATCAAAAATGCTGGAGTTGGGTCAATAATGGTACTAATAGACGTGCCATTAATAAAAGATCCGATAGCCTCTTAAGCAATACAAAAGTTGCTCGTTTATATCCTATTACTTAGTAAGAATTTAATAATTCAATTTGTGATTCTTTGGATAGTGGCATAATTTTTAACGATGCCACTACCCAAAGTTTAAGTATAATTAAACTTAAAATTTAAGCATGTTTTAAGATCACCAATTTTTGATTTTGTAACGATTAGTACTAAGCTTAATGATTTAGAACAGTAATTTTTCCTTATCTTACAAAGTGTATTTCGAAATATTTTGGAAATAGAACTTTATTTTAATTTTTTAAGAGTATAGTTACAGGCAAATTTCCACTTGAAGTCCAGTTTAATATAAAACTGCGATACAATGGATTATTGAAAAATTTATAATGCAGTTCAGCTTGAAATTTGCTATCAAACTTTATAAGAAATTCCAAATCAATGCCACTTAAACACAAACTACCCTGTATTCTAAGGTTGATGAACATGAAAAAGATATTAAATGTAGTTCAATTTTAGTAGTTTATATTTTAATTTTAGTTTTGAAACAAACTTTAGAACATTTGAACTCAATTTATAAAGTAAACGGACACTTAAAATATATTGTTAAGGTTTATGTTAAAATCTTCCCTCTAATACAAGATCTATAAATTTATTATAAATTTGTAGAATGTTTCGAAAAATATTAGAGTGCTTTTTGATCTTAGTCCGCACTCAATTTTTAGCAGTTTTAGTTTAATTATTAAAAACTTCAAAATTTAAGTTTATTTTTAATAAAATTTGTGGAATATTTGGCAGCTAAAATTTTTATTGTGAAATTTATTTTAATCGAAGTGCACAAACTTAGTGTTCTCGGTCATCAAAGATTAAAATTCATACCGAGAAATTAAATAAGCTGCATTTAGCTGCATACAAATTTGAAAACTTATGCTCAGACAAATCAATTTGTCATACATTTAAACAGATGATTCGACTAAAGTACTGATTTTGAACACTTATTTTCTTGTTCAACAAGATATGCGAATTCTAATTGGTTAATACCGAATGCGTATTATTAGTTCATAACCATGAATATTAAGTATTTAATATTTTAAAAACTCCAGTTCACATGTAATAAAATTTAACCATAACCTCAGGATTGCAATTAAAATGAGTAAAAATTTTGAGATTTAACGCAAACAAATTTTGTAAATGATTGTATTTTTATAACTGTCTTTATTGTAGTATCAAATTTACAGTAAAACCTTTATCAAAGATTTGGTAGGTAAAACATGTCTACTGTCAAGAATAGCTTCGTTCTAAGTTCAAAACCGCTACTTAAATATCTTTGATATAATTGAGGCTTTGAGTACTCTCCATCAATATAAATGAGATTGGATACACGTACTATTAACCTGCAGGGTAAGTTATGTTACATCTGCTTCGCCTGAAGAAATTTTTGCGGTTGCCTTATGAAACTAGCAAGTTTGAGACGAAAAATGATAAAAACTCTAGTCTGGAAAAAACAGAAGTAATCTAACAGAAAAAAGGATACTTAACCCATTAATTTTAAAAAGTTATGCGTATAAAAAATAATCTTAACACCAATTTTTTCGAATGCAAATGAATTCTATTACAAAATCGCCGCATAAGTAATTTTTATTTTGCACAACTGTGATCGTAAGATCTGGAATGAAAAATTTAATTTCAATATTAGGTCAAAAGATGTTTTGCATATCATAAGATGAATTGCACTAGTGCTTTATGAATATTAATAGAAAATTGTTCGAAAATTCTATTTGCATCATATTGGTCTGGTACTTCCACCACAATTTGTTTTTAATGCTTTTTTTCTTTTAACGTTTGAGTTTAGTCAAGATTAAATTTCTTAGAACCTACAAGTTTTGAAATATTTAAATTTTTAGTAACAGAAAAATTTAAGTTATAAAACATTTTCATAAGATGGACGTGGCACTTTTCGCACTTGAATATCCACACCTATAGTTTTACGGTCATTTTTAAGGAACATTTTCAAAAATTTACAGTACTATAAAAAGATTTGGTTCGACAAAGTTTCCGGAAAGAAAGTCAAAATTTCAGTAAAATTACATATTTCAGAAGTTTATTGAAACAGTAATTTCAAAAAATTTCCTTTTGTTGTAGTTTATTTTGTAATTTTTGAGCAACAGCCACCAAAAACGGTTAACAATCTTAAGATGGCACATTTTTGAACTATAATTTTAATGTAGCAAAAATAAAATGTTTAAAATTGTTGGAATCTGTATTTTAACCTGGAGTCTGAATTTGAATGTGAGTCATGGCAGAGTTTTTAAATGATGTATCATTTTTCGATGAATATGCATTTTAAGATTCAATACAGAGCATGAATTGCACAAAATCTGACAAAACGCGGTAACTTTACTATTTTACTTTAAACTCTAAAAGGAAATATAAAAAATTAAATTTTTTAGAATTATTGACAATATTCCATCTACAACAACATCAAGAGTTGTATATGGCAAGATATTAAAGATGTGAATATTTATTAGAGATTAAAGAGGTAAATTTGGTTTTATTAACGAATATACTGCTTTAGTAATTTATTTCTTAAATTTATATTGATCCTCAGAAACAGTGAATTTTATTTCGGAAAAAAATATTTGCCTATAATAATTCAGTAAGATTCCTCACTGAAAAATTTATAAAAGAAAATATTTTCAATTTTTGTTAAATTCCTTTAAAAATAAAAATTTATTTTAAAAGATTTGAAAAATCAAAAAATTTGGTACTTAATGCTAACTTTTAAGAACATGAAAAATTCAAGTATTCAATTTTCGCATTAAACTAAAATCTCTTACATTACTAATACTAAAATACTTTAATATTAGTAATATCAAAAACTGAGCAACAAATTCGAAAGTTATTACACTACAAAATTAAAATGCTATTATGTGAGGAATATAGTTTAGTAGATTCCTGAAAATAGAATTTAGACATTTAAAAATTCGAATCTTAGATTAAGATTAACAGAACAGAAAATTTAAAATTTACGGCGAATTAAATATGTTCTCAAGCCGACGGTTGAACTTCAGAAAACCCTGCGATGGTTAAAATTGTTAAATAATCTACTGCTCAGATGGAATTATGAAATTCTTCGGTTGCGAGAAGACACAAATGTTCCCCGTCAATACCTAAATATTTCCTATGTTTGCTTAGCAACGGAACTTATAACATGCTTGCCACAACCGGGAAAAATTTAAAAAGTGGCGTCATGTTTCATGGGATACTTTTCAGTAAACCAGATTGCCAAATAGTCAAAAATGATTTGTCTACAGTCACTCAAGATATTGAACAAGTTTGAGAATAAAATTTAAGTTTGGTTGGTTTAATGCAGTTTAGGGAGGCACAAAAGCCAAACTTTGCAATATTGAGTCAAATAGACGCAATTTTTTAGTGTTCAATAAAATGAAATTCGAAGTATTAAACTGAACGGAACGCAAAAATAAAATTTGAAATAAAAAATCACTAGGGTACCTGTTTGACAACCGAAATTAAGGCCAAGCATATGACTATCTTATTCACATAAAATACTTAAGCTATAATATTAAGTTTGACGTTTAGTATAAAGATTGATAAAGATTGTAGCGTAACAGCCAATGGAGGGTCAAGACATAATGCTACCATCCCAGTTTTCTTGACCTTTGGTTTTGGGCTGCATCGGTATATATTCCGGTTAGGAGATCAGCCGAACGCAGAATCCAAGTGTTTAATCCCCAAGCATGAATGGTACTTATTTTATAGACCTCTAAAGGAATGAAACGTTGAGTCAACCTTGCCCAGTCAGAGGATGGAACCCCGGACCTGCAGCATGGAAGGATGAAGCGCTACCACTCAGCCACTGGGCCTCAATGTTATAGCATGTGGAAAATACTTTTAATTGATGTGCTTAAGAAATTTAATATAGTTTCATACGATGCATTTTATTAGTTGTGCTAAGAATTTCATAATGCTTTAATTCTTTAAGGAGTTTACTACACCGTTACATGAACAGTTAACTAATTTTACTTCCCCGTAACAAAGTGCATGTACAAAAATATTTTAGCTTACGTATTAGTGATTAACTGTAGCACGTGTGCGACCAAAAATAAATTTATAGATTTAGCATTTATGTAAGTATCATCTCCCAAATTTATATATTCCCTACAGAGCAGTTACTACAGAACAATCTGTTCTCACACGAGCTTGTGTAAACGTTGAACATACGTATGGAGTGCTACATGAGTGTTGATTACCTGCAATTCACTAGAAAAAGTTATTGAACATACTATGATCTAAGAGTCATAAATTTTGCAATGTTGGCTAGGAGCTTGGCCATTGTTGAATGTGATAATGCTGCAATTTCAATTAACTAATCAAGAGAACCTTAGCTAATTATCTTTGGTGTAATAGAATGCATTTCTCCGTTAAACGTACCAATGTAAACTAAGTTTAAATAAGTTTAATATAACAGGAAAATCTCTATAGCAAAATATTCTGCCGAAATGCCCCTCTTGTAAGGACGCTTTATAGAATCTAGCATCTAATTTAATAAATGCTAGATTCATTCTATGCTAAATTTCATTCTTAGTACTTCATGTTATCTTTAAAGTGCCCAAAAATATTTAAAATCTATTAGCTACAGAAATTAAAATATGCATAAATTTAAAGTGTTACTTAATTAACCAAGGCATGCTTTGAGTCGTTGCTTGAATTCTAAATTTGTAATTTTATAAAATCTAAAAATAAGCCATTTATATGGTAGAAATCAGACATAAAGTACTCAACAGATTTTTAGTTTGATTTTTGAACAATATCATGAGAGTTTAAATAACTTTGGTACTCAATATTTTATTCACTAACGTCGAATTTCGCTCCTGTAGTTTGTTATCAACTTAATTACGGTGGTTTAGATTTAAAGTAAATTAATTTTGAGACTAGTTTATAACCTAAAATAGACTTAAAGATGTGAAAACTAAGTTGGACTTCAAAACCGTAAATTATTAATCCTTACCTGAATTATCTAACTAGTAGACTTTCGAAGATTAAGTTAGCTTTATTCAAAATTGAAAAACTACTTTGGCAATGATTGTAAGCCATGGCAAAAATCTAGTAATAAGTGTCATAACTTCGAGACCAGAATTACAACTAAAAGTCCAATGCCTAGCACTAAAACGTTTAAGTTAATTAATTTAACTCTTGCATAATACAGGATCCGGATATCAATTTTTTAATACTTGCGAGCTTAGACGCAGACAAATAGTTTAAATTTTTGTAAACAAGTTATAGGTAAACCACGTTTCCATAGTCGAAAGTAGGTAAAGCTTTAATATTAAAACTAATGGGTACTTACCTTCAAAAAGTAAATCCAAACTAACAGTTATCTAACTGTAAAAAGATTGTTCCTAGCTGAAAACTTCACTTATTCCAATAGTAACTTTTTAAGCAATAATGAAACGGTACTTTAGAAAATAACGGTACAATAGTTGATCGGCCTCTATTCTCACAGGTGGATGAAACTGAATAACTTCAGTGAAAGGAGTTTGATCATAACGAGTGCTTCCACTTTTCTGACGTCATGAAACGGGTCACGTGTATTAAAGTTTTCACTCTCGTTATGTGAAAAAATTACACCTTTCAAAAGATATCCGTAAGCTAGAGGAAGACACGCGTTGCCTTAAATGAGTTGTAAAGTTTTCTAAAGATCTGCTTCCTTATTTTGATAAATTATGTTCTTGAAAGTTAAGCTTATGTCATGCATACAGAAATAAAGCAAATAATTTCATTAAACTATGTAGTGTGCATGTGTAAAATGTGGGTACATTGAAGTATCCTTAAATACGATTGAGAATCTAAAATCTATCACAGGAAAAAGACGCTTGGTCGAACTTTACAGAATTATACTTTGAAATCTAATTTAAACCATAATATCGGGATATAGAAACCAGTGAGAATTTGGAACCTAATAAGTTAAAAACTCTCAGCGGGTTTGAGTACAGCCTGTTGCTTAAACTCAAATCAGCATTAGACTTTGTTAAATTTTTTGGTTGAAAATCCAAAAACTAAGCTTTCTAGTTTAATAATAAAAAAAAAAAATCACTTTATATTTCAATTCCCTTGAGCTAGTATGGTTTTTATTGAAAATATTGCAGTTGACTGCCGATTAAAGTTTCAAGTAGACAAAATTTTTATTACTTATTGTAAGCACCAGACTTAATTTTTGTTCAAAATTTATACCTCAAGAAAATTATAAACACTTTTAGAAGTGTTTCACAAAAGTATTTTCAATTAAATAATGTCCGTGCTTACAGAACTATCGTGAAAAGTTCCGAATCGTAAAATTTAAATAAATTGAGGAAAGTCTAAAAATTATACCTTTATGCTTTCGATGAAATCAAAACTACAAAACCCCTTAATGCAGAGAAAAATATCACACAAGGTGGAGTATTTCAATTAACGTAGCTGAAAATATAAGTAGCATACATCGATATCCACTCCCACCTTATCACTCAAAATAATTTCTTCACTGAGGGCTAAGTAAATATAGAGTGATTATTGCGTTTAGGCAAAAGCAAGTGGATTTTTAGGTTGAAGACTTTAGTCTAAGATACTTCAACAATTCTAATTTAAAATTTTAATCACTTAACCGCATGCAAGATTAAGATAATTTTGAAAATTACTTTAAATTCAAATTATGTTTTAGCTCAAATTTAACGTAGTTTTGAATTCAGAACGAACACAGCAAACTGCATAAAAGGGGAGATTTGAAATCATATTCCTGTTACAATTTATTTCAGAGAAAATAATTTAACTATCATCACGAAATATTTATTGCATAATTAGTTTTTATGTGCTTTTCAAAGTTTAATGAAATGATGAAATATTTTTGGAGTAGAAAAACTAAGTATTTACTTAATATTCTTCGGAACTAGTTCTATTGTTTAGTCGCGACTGATTCTTCCGTGAACTAAGTTAGCAGCACTTAAGTTTGGGAGTCTAATGTTTATTTACTAGGTAACTAAGTTTTTGGAGTTTAAAAATTGAGGCTACTAAGTTTATTGTTTTCGTAAAAGCTTTAAAATTAAATTCCACTTAGAATTTAAAAATGTTCAAAATTAAAATATTTTAAAATTTTAGTTTATTGGTTTTGATGTTTCTGTCAAACTGCTCAATGGGTAGATATTTTGTAGATTCAAAAATTTTATCGAATCAAATGTTAATTTTAAAATATGGTGTTTCTGTCTATATGAAAAGCATGTTAAGATAAGACTTCAGGGAAGAAGTTTTTTCTTTTCTTTTTAAGAGTTTAAATTTTCAGCATTACCGGAAAATTCGTTCCGCCTTGACAGTATCAACTTGAGCACACAGTTGTATCTGTGTGCGCGACTGCATATTTAAGTTGAAAATTAAACACATTTCTGTAAACCAGCCATGTTAAGTAACGCATAATAAATGTTTCAGTTATGTTAATTTTAACCCTTTGAGATTATATTAAGTTCATACTGGTGAGATTTTTTATTGCACTGGTGTTGGATAGGTAAAAGTTACTCAAGGAAAAACGTTGTTTCACTTAAATTTCTTAAAAATATTTTGAATTTTATACATTTTCAAAAGATTATCGCTAAAGTGAATAGTATAGTTCAGTACTATAAGATTAGCATGGTTCTTTGTATCGGTTGCAGAGGATAGGCATAGGATTGCGAATTCTGTAACTCAATTTTTTCTTATTTTTGAATTAGATTCGATTGAAGTTTGCCAGTTACAAAAAGTTGTTTCAGCATCAATATAAACCTACTTTGCAAATCCAAAGAAATTTCGACTGCGCATCGAATTTGCTCCGAAAGTCAGCATAACTTGAAGACAGATTTCGATGGTTAGAACTCAGATTTGTTCAAAATATTAAATTTGATTTCAAGAATTACAGATTTTAGTGTTAAATATTTATTCGAAATAAAGCTTCAATTTAGTGACAAGCCAGTTTCACGACCTTTCGAAGCAAACGAAACTTAGTCTTTATGACACTCTAATAAGTTAAAAACTTAAAAATTTAAGAGGTCTTTTAAAGTTGATGGGTCCAGTTCTGTTTTGCTTTTAATAATTCGTCGATACCACCACCTGAACGTTTAACCTACTTTGCGAAATGGGAAAGAACCGGTTCAGATAAGGGAAGCATTTCCACAATTACTTTCACTGACGAAAGTGTCTAGGCAAAGAAATCTATTCTGGTCAAAGGAATTTGCCCTTAAGCATATAACTCTGTTTAATAGCTGCTGTTTAAGTAAATACATACGGAAGGAAATTTTGTTTACTTTTGTAGTCACCTACTTTAAGATTTTGTAAATAGACACCTACTTAATAACAAACAAAAACTTACTGAAAATTATATTTAGGATTAAACACAAAGTTTAGATTAAAGATTGTTTTGTTAAAAGCCTCCAGTAGATCCGTTTGTTTTCAACTAGATTTGCTATTCACACTAAAATGTACGTTAATTTAGAGCTAAATTGTGGTATTTTACACCAACTATAGGACTAAAAGTTATGAAACTAAGATTCCACTAAATTTTGTAGCACCAAGTCAGATTGAGTCGTAGAGTCTGCATACCGTCATATATTGTTGACCAACATTTCTTTAGCTACTAGAAATTGGTAATCGAAGCTTTTTTAGTATGTACTGTAATTTTTCTTCAAAGTGTAGAATATCAATGCAGTGGAAAAAAATTTCGGATCGTATTTTCAAAAGTAGAATTGTAAAAATGTAATAAAAATTGTACTTTACTCTACATTAATTCCGTAGTTTCAGAAAAAATTAAGAACAATTTAATGTATTTAAATAAATTTTGCCCACCACTACGTACAAATTAAAAATATATGAAATACAAAAAAGTTAGTTCAGTTCTGATAAAAGTTTATTTAATTTTATTTGTTTCAAAAAATTTTTATTTTAGTTCACTACCACTGAAAAAATATTTCACAAAAATCTCAAACGTTGAAAGGCATTCAGTTTCACCATTCCTTTAAAACTGCCTGATAAATAAAACATTAGTAAACAATAGTTTAATTATAAGGTATGTTGTTTGTTAGTACTATGGATTATCCAGCCATTTAAAATTATCCCTGCACTTGCATGAATTAGATTGTGCATTTCTGCGAGTATGCAATTAAATGCACGAGGCTATTTTGAAGAAATAAATTTGGACCTAGAACAGAATTTAAATATTCTTATATACATTGGAAAAAATTATGTCACGTTCTATGTTTGATCCAGTAAACTAATCGCATGTAGAAATCTTTTTGCATTATATATCAAAATACTAAGAAAGTTAAGTTTAAGATATAGTCGTCGGCAGAAGCTGCTTTGTTTCAACAATAAAATTCTTAATTTTTGTAGTGAACAAACAGAAGACCTGGGTACTTTGGGCTGAAATAGTTTTTACCCTATTTAAAGCAGATTTTTGAAGGCTCCGTCGAACTAGGAAATTATTCCTTTTTGCGAGTATGCTATTTACATTACTGCTGTGATAGTTTGCAACTATTACTCAGAACTAAGGTCAAGTTTAGGCTATTTAAAGCCAGCGCTGTCTAAGCTTTAGAAAATTGCGCAAGATGTGAATATAGAGAAAAGCCACAGTTTTGTGAAAATGAATAATTTGTGGACTAAATTTAATATTTAGAAGCTTACTCCTATTGCATAAGTTATTCCTCCTTTGCAGAGAAAATTTTGACATTGAAAATCTAAGTACCAGGAGTAACTTTTTAGGGAGTAAATACCCAAACCAAATTTTTCAGAAGAGAAAACATAAGCCAAGTTCGTAGAATAGGAAGAACGAAAAATTGAATATTCTAATGAGCAGACACTTTATGTAGAGAAATATTCTGTTCAGTTTCAGTGTCCCGAAATCTAAATATTTTATATCACAAGAGTATTATGTATATTTATAGATTTTTATCGGAAATGTATTTTTCAAAGTTCCTTTATTAAATACAGTAGGTACTTTTTAATCAAAATTAGAATAAAAAGAAAGCTTGAATGGTTAATCCTCCGGAGTTTCTTAATAACCTAGATTTCAAAAATTCCAACTTGATAATTAAATTTTAATAAAGTCTCTTAAACAAGTTAAAGCTTGGGAGTCAAACAAGTTTTTGAATGTTACTTGAAATTATTAAGAATTGTGTACATAAATATGAAAACAAAATTTAATGCAAATGCTTTTTAAAAATAAGATTCAAACTATAGATGTTGAAATCACTTTTCCATTTAATATTTGTTTCAGAACTTTGTGACTATTTGCGACTAAGAAATTAAGTTTTTAATTAAGTGCGACTTAATAAATACTGGAAATATGAGAAGAATTGTTAAAACTGTCCTAGAAAGTACCTTGGCTATGTATATGTCACAAGGAAAGTTTTCCAGCTCTAGAATCTTTATAAAATATTTAATGTAAAAATTTCATTAAGACTAAGGTTTTCTGTCCCTTTAAAGTACGGATAAATTTTAAGTCAGTTACCTTCAGCTGAAAGTTTAACTACCCTTTCCTAATCTTTTTAAGAGAGTATAACTCGTTTCTGCC
Source organism: Parasteatoda lunata (assembly GCA_949128135.1). NCBI lineage: Eukaryota > Metazoa > Arthropoda > Arachnida > Araneae > Theridiidae > Parasteatoda > Parasteatoda lunata. The sequence goes on along the minus strand of OX421980.1, from coordinate 17,705,739 downwards.
AGTAAGCCTTACAGAATAGCTAATAGTGAAATTATAAACAATCAAATTCTTTGAAGTTGTGGTAAACTTCATTAAAATGCGCAACATAATCTGATTTAATATAAATAATGGGGGTCTCTACTAATCTGGCAATTTCACAAAAATACAACTACTATTGTTGGAGTGCCGACGAAAAGGAAACCTCATTCGTGTCTGATCCAGGCAATCTCTCAATTAGGAATGTCTTAGTCAAGCAAACATGCCTAACAATAGACTCCAATGGAAAAATCTTATTGGGCCCTGGCCTGCTCATGAGTGCTGATAAAATTTATGATTTAAAGCAAGGGTAAAAAGAGGATTAGGAAAACAGAATGAACACATGCAATCCGCAGACCAAAAGTGGAATTTAATTATTTGGATATTTACAAACCTAAGTAGTTCACAATATTTCACTTGCGGAAAATCTCAATTTGGCACGTTAACACGCTGCCTCTTAATACATTTGTGTTTTGTGGCTACCATGGTATCTATGAATTAACCATACTTGAACCATGGTAGTGCTCGCAATGTTTGCCTATAATCTTATGGCAAAACTATTTAAACAATGTAACTATGGGATACATATTTTGGCCAGAAGAGTCAAGCAATTAAGTTTCTATAAGTTCTTAAAATTGCAGATTCAAAAGTTAACCATGTATGCACCAAAGGGTGCATAGTTCTACAAGGTTAATTGTAATCTAATTTAAATACCCTGCCCATTTCTGAAAATACACACTTATTGATATTTAGTCATTTCTGAATATAATTAAATTCATGAAGACATCGTGAAAGTAATATTTCTCGTAGTTTAGCAACCTTCTTAAGAATCAGAATTTAGTAACGGGTGTCTAAATTAAGCACTAATTATAAAAGCGATTAATTTTTAAAGTTTACAAAACTTCACGCAGTGAAATTGAAATAAGACAATAAAATCTCATTTAAAAAAACTGAAAAATGTAGTTTTCATTCCACTAAACCACCAACTATAATTTGAGATTTAGATTCAAGACTAATTTAGTTACAATATACCCCACCAAAACCTATAAAAATATTCAGTCTAAGATAAAAAGGATAAACTCTTCTCTAGCTACTAGTCTTCTCTGCGTTAAAGGTAAAAACTTCCCAGCACTGCTCCATTTCAATTTTCAAATTTGCACTTTTTTAGAAGTGAGAAACCTTTTTTCCTCATTTAAAATGTCTTGTTACAAAAATCAATAAGAACTTCAATAAGTTTACAAATGTTTTGGAATTTTATATTGTAGTACAAATATAACAGAGATAATCCAATGGTGTTTTAGTTTACTTTATAAGTAAAAAATACAATATATTTGTACTTAGAGAGTCAGAAATATAAAAACGGACACCGGTGTCCCATCTGTGTCGAAGGGTTCAGATTGCCTCACTCAGAATACCCCGGATGAGAAGACTCCTCCCTAGTTACCCCCTCGAGCGAAATTTGACCCGCTCCTATCGGAGAACCAGTGCTTTAAACAATTGATACAATTTTACGTGTTAATAGTTTAACTACATAAAGAGAAAGGAGTCCTTACCAAATGTGAGACTTAAAATTGAAAGCAGTTATGTAGAAGCAACAGACAGAACAAAATGATAAATTACTTTATCCGTACACAATGCTACACCTTCCTACGTTTCGAAATTGAGACAAGAGATTACTGATTATTAAAATAAACATGCTTGTCCGGCTCAAAAGAACAATCGAAAATATTTGAATAAATTGAGCTTCTTTGATTCAGATGAAACAAGGTCAGTGAATAGTCTCAGACTTAGTTATTTGGAGAGCAGAAACGACCTTGAGAGATACCTTTCAAGGATGTTCCAAATTATTAACAGGTATGCTAGTCTGATATTGAAGAACTTTTTCTTTAAATTTGATTTAAATACCAGGAAAGAAAAGCACGAGGCGTAACATTTAGGCAAAATCCTCTCATTAATTTCACAGCGCAGACGTTAATTCTTAGAAAATTATCACTGCAAAAGGTTTAAAAAACTCGCTTGTAGTTATAATATAAAAAAGCTGGCAAATTTTATTTTTTTAGGACTTCAATTAGAATGTTGAAAGAAGTTTTATGTTAAGAATGTAAATAGCAGTTTTTCAGTGTTCTAAGAACCTGTTCTATTTTTTTTTTATAACATTGTTTGACTAAAACGGCTGTCCAAGAAGGACATTGAAACTTTCTCCTCAAATTTATAAAAACTATGAAACTAATTCAAAATTAGCGCCTTGATATTGAACAGATTAGTCTACTTAGATTTAGATTTTTAAAAATTAAGATTTTCTTCATAATTTAGTTTCTTAACTCCAAGTTTCCGAAACAGGATTTATCTTCAAAATTAGACATAACGCCGTGAAAATATTTTAAGGCTAATTCTGTGATTTAACCAATAGAGATTAAGAACTAATAAATAGAACTAAGAGATTTCGAAGTAAAAGTAACTTTTGAAAGTTAAACCCTAAAATGAATGATGATCTTTAGTTTCCGTTGCAGCTCGTAAAAATGCTGAGGTGTTATAATTTGGGCTAAAAAGTTCCAACTGTCCCAATAAGTAGACTTTATTTGAAATTGCAAATAAAGTTATAAAAGGGCCTTTTAAGCCTAGGGAGGGGTACAATCCAACTCCGATAGTGTTATTTTCGTCGGTACAATTGTACTGAAATCAGTACAATACGCTCATTTTTCAAAACATTAAAATGCTTACTAAAATAAGAAAATTGGCGGGTGTTTTCAATTCTCTTGCCCTTGTAAAATTTGACTACTTATCTTGTATATTCAATTTAATTTTGGTTTAATGTTCAAATATTGCAAAATTTAGCTATATTTTATCAATAAAAAATAAAATATTTTTAGACATAGATTAAAAAACGAAATTAATATTTTTTAGTTTTAAGAGAACTAATGAGGAATTTATTTTTCACAATTTAAACTAAAAACTAATTACAAAAGTTACAGAGTTTAATCTTCCATCGAAAATCTCCCTAGCGTTTTTCAAAAGTGATGTATAACACGTTTTAGGCAAGACTTAATTCATCAGCAACTAAAGAACTTAATATAAATTTGCTTTGTTTCATTCTAGATATTAATCAGGGTTTTTATATTCACGAAATTTTTTAAATAAAAGCCTTGATTCGCAATAGTTTGTATTGTTAGTTCAACTTTTAATTTTAATATTAACACCTTTGGTTCTTTCGAATCACTAGACACTCTTGATTGCTTCAAATTTTCGAAATTTCAATTTTTCATGAATTTAAGGTTAAACACATGAGCAATTTTGTATCCGATAAAAATTGTTTTTAAAATAGCTTTAAGACTGTAGGATTTGATATTGGATTAAGTCTCGTTTTCTGAAACCTTAAAAGTGGTTTAGAAAACAGGCCTTTCTTTGAAATCTCCATAAACTTCTAAGGCTCTCAATCATTTAGCAAAATTTGAAAATTTTCTCAACAATTTATTAAAAATGTCTGCCACTTTATAACTTAAATGCTTTAAAGAAACGCATAAATGATCTGGTGATAGGATGATCAGATTTTAAGTGCGGACGAATAATTTAAAAAATGTTTTCATGCTCGTTACTTCACTACCAGAGCTCCAAATTCCGGATTGTCAGCTCATCAAGTATCTTAGACAGCATATTGTACATTACGTAAAATTAAAAGGTACACATTAACCTCTGCTTGAATTTTCACATACTATGTTGCTATCTTAACATCTCAGGAAGCTAAACTTTAACATACCAATTTTGGCAGACTGTATTCTATGTTAAGAAGCCAAAAGTTTCTCTAACAGCTTTAGAGCACCGTATTTTGAAGGCATCCAAACAATGTCGTTTGCCCTATCGTTAACAGGCAGTTTCAAGTTCCACTGGTTAATACTTGTAGACCTATATATAATTTATACCATAAAAAGTTTAAAATGCACCTTCTGTTTTTCCAGTAAGAAAGCTATTTATAAATGGAAGTTCATAAATCGTTAGGTAAAACTAAACTGAAAGTGCATCGTTTTGAGTCAAAAGATTACAATTTAAGCGAGAGTAAAAATTGTACAGTGGGTTTGCGTCTACCCTTGTTTTAAAATTTATCATACAGAATTAAATTTCTAATATTTTGGAATTACCTTAAATCTTATTTCATCTATAATATTTGCAAATTTTCCAGCTATATTACTTAAAGAAAAACAGAATCCAGCTAACCAAAATGCAATTTTTACGGCGTGGTGCACAGTTCACCGAGTCGCTACAGAGGAGAGGAATGCCGTTACGAAAGGGTTAATACTCAAAATATAAGTGTTTCTGCATTTTTTGAAAGCTTGATATCTATAGTTCAATCAGGTAAAGAGGTCGTATCTTATTGTTAATATATGTATTTTCTCTAGAATTGTTTAAGTGAACTGGGAACTGCCTATGGATGTCAAACTTTATATAAAGAATTCAATACAGAAAGTTTAAGCTATTGAATAATGATCGTAATGCTTTGAAAATGAAGGCACAAATGTTTACATAGCTTTAAAGCAAAAGATTTTCAAATTTGTCCGTTTTTGAGCCATTTCAAAGAAATTTTCCTTTCTTAACTATAGACTATTATTCAAATTTATTTAAAGTGGCATAGTTTAAAAGTTAAAATTCGCATTTCAAGAGTTAAGACCATTCGCAAGTTAAGTAGAAAATAATTTTTTAACCGATACTATCTTTGGGTAAAGTTTTATAACTGTACACAGAAAATTTTTGATTATCTTTAGTTCCACACATAATGTGATTGATGCAAAACGTGAAATTGGCATAAATAGGTCTTAACAATCAACTGCTCACTTCATTAAAATATGAACCTATTTTCCATATTTTGAACAGCCCCCATATTTTAAGAATCAACAATTCAAATCAGCGTGAAGTTAGAGAAATCATGTTACGCGCTTTCGCAGTTTAAAATTTAATTTAGTCAGCACAAATCTTATTAATCGAATCATTTGAATCATTAAATTGCACGAGAAATCTGACCATTAGATTAAAAAATAGTTTTTTAAAAAATTATTGCATACTCTGAAGCCACATTGTCAAAATTTATTTTTTATTTAATGAAAAACTGGTGAAATGAAGTTTGATGGTTTTCTTTTACATAAAGTAAATTCCGGTTAGCTTTTACTCCAAGTCTGGTGTGAAGATTAGTTTGCACCGATTTGGTAAAAAATTAAAATTTGTGGAAGTGAAAGTTCTTGCACTTAACGTTCGCCGGTGAGGAGTAATACTACGAGAGTGAAAAGGCTGTACCACGCTTACCGAAAATGTTAAGCTGATCTTAATAAAGTTTCAAAAATAAGTAATAGAAGGAAATTGTGGATCAGTGACCTGGGACTATGATTCATAGCCAGTAATGAAATACGCCGATGATTTTAGTATCAACTAATTTAAATTTATATTTTCATAAACTTCAAAAGAAACTCATTGTGTCGAGTACTAATAGTTTGATGTGATTCTCTGAAAACTGGAGAATTATCAGATTTTAATGTTCAAAAAACTATTGCGGCAAAAAGGTCACATTTATATGTAGTTAATTTTAGTAACATATCTAATTTTTATTCTCATGAATAGTATCATAAGCTGCCAACATTTGTACGAATCTATGTTTTCTAACTGAATCAAAATTTATTTAATAACTAAAAGCAGAATTTAAAATATTACTAGCACCTAAAGCTGTAATAAATGCTTTATATACGTTCAAGTTTAAAATGATGGGTAATCTTAACATTTAAGCACACATTTTACTTCCCCTTAAAATCTAATAAAAATCTGCCGGATGAGCAAGAATAGACATATCAAGCAGTGTTGCGTAAATTAACCCTGTTTACATGTTTTTAAAATCCTTGTTAACAATCTAAAATTTTGCCATTATGGGTCACAAATTAAAAGAAAAATCTTTCGGATTATAAGGGAAGTCTGGCCGACAATCAAAACTAATTTGCCTGATCGAGCAAGATTACTAAGCATTTTCACTTGGTCCCCCCTCTACAATAAATCAAGTTTTAATGATTCAAAAGTTTTTCTTAAATATTGACCTCAAATTCGTAAACTTTTGATTTCATTTTTATCAAGGATTCTAAAAATAAAATTCGAACGATCTCAAAAACAGCAAGGAGTATACTTCAAGAATCTGCTGAATGTTTCTGTTCAGTGAAGATACCGAATACAGGTGACTGAACACTTCAGGAAAATCTACCGTTATGTTGCAGAGAAAGTTCCCATTGTAAAAAACTGTTACATTTAAGTTTTGAAATGCGTGAGAAAGTGCAGTCAACCGAATTTATTTGAAAAAAACAATTCGAAAGGTTACAGAATCTTTAGACATTTGTAGAATTTCTTTAGAAATCGTAGAAAACTGGATTCCTAAGTGCATTGGGAACGTTTCATTGACAAAATTTATACCAAAGTTTTGTGACAATTTTTAGAACAGACTTAAATTACTCCAGTTGCTACAAAAATTATTTCTCACGGCGATAACCATGCATTTCAACTTCAAATGATCAAAGGAAGCATGTAAACAAATGAATCTTACATAAAATTAGCCGATGATTAAACTTACTGAGAATTATACTAGTTAAAAAGATCCTAAAACATAGCATATTGAATGACATCTTGATTTCATGCTATTTACATAATTTTTAATGCAGCATTAAAATATTTTTTACATGATATAAATGGTTAGTTCAGCTTTATGTTTTTCTGATATATTTAAAAAACGCAGTTTAATTTAAAAACAAACATTAAGCTTTTCATAAAATGTGCAACACGCATTTAACATCCGAATGAAACCTCGAAGTTTTACTAAACATTTCTATGAGATTTAAACAGACTAAGAGTAAAATAATTTAATTTCGCAGTAATTTAAAATCTACCATAAAATTTTAAACAGTTTTCAAATTTGTGTTAGATTTTCTAAGCTTAATTATATAATATTTATATTAGTTTAGTATATTTGTATTAGTTTGATTTTAATTAAATTTGCTGACAAGATGCTCCATCCCATTTTACAAATCAGTTTCAAAAACTTTTTTAATGGAATAAACTGCGATTTTAATAAAATGTTTTAGCAAAAAAAAAAGGCTTAGTACAAGGCTTAGTCATCACGGTATTTTTTTATTCTGTTTTGACTTTTAAATTTAATATTCTATTTTATGACATTTAAAACCAAGAATCTTCACATTAGTCGCAGTTACAGCGATATTCCCTCTACGGGGGAGGGGGGTAAGAGATGATTTGGTTGCAGTTTTCACCAAGGAAATGTTAAAGCGCGCTCGATATAGAAGTTTATTTTTTAAATTTATACACAAAGTTTTTTAATTTTAAGTTTCATTTCACAAATATTAAGGGAAAAATTGTAAATCTTAAAAAAGGCTGTGCCTCATAATCTATAAAATATGAAGGGCTGCAAGCCCTATCTGCCCCCCACCCGGGGTTCCTGTCTGGAATACATTGACCTAAATTTTAAGAATTTATATCAGCTTTAGAGAATTTAAAAATATGAAGTATATCTGAGAGTCGTGCACGTCAAACTATACATATGCTCAAAGCTTAACCGATAAGTTTTAACTAGTTTTATGAATTTGCCAACAAAACTTTTAAAAGGCAAATGACTACATTCAAGAAAAAAAATACTTTCCTATAACTTCCGAGTTTACATTAGATGTTAAGAGATGGCAGCACTAACGTTTCATTTGTGATTTTTCTTACATTTTGTTTAATTTGTATATTCTACGGTTACCAAAGATGGTATTTTGGTTCAAATGCAAATCTGAAATTTATGGGCTTTATAGGTTCTTATAGTAAATGATAGTTAAAATTTTGTCAAATTTAAGCGTTTTTATATGTACTTAGCATTTAAGTGGCAAATAATTTCACGGACAAACTCTTACTTTCTTATAAAGTTTGAGATCTTTCATTTGGCAGAAGCTTTACAAACTGGGTTCAGTTAGCATGATAGTGATAATTTGCAATGAATTGAAAATTAAATTTTAAAATTATCTAAAGCATGCCTTATGGTCAACGGTTCAGATAATACCAAAGAGCACTATGATCAGATTCTTTAATGTAGGTACCAGTATTTGGTTAATCTTTAAAAACGCCGTGCTTTGAGTTATAATAGCTTTAAGTCTTAAAACTAGCTGTTTTTTTTTTTTTTTTTTTTTTTTTTTTGTTAAAGATTGCTTACCTTTTGTAAGCTTTGAAAATAGAGACGCTCTTATTGTGTTTTGGAATTTTACGGTGAAAGCTTTGCATAATCTTAGCGCAAGCCATAAAGAATCTAGATTTTGTTAAATTTTTTATTTAAAGGGAAAATTCTTTTGGAATTTCAGTAACAGAAAAATAAACTGCTTAAATTACTAAGAGACAGCAGCACTATAAAACTTTATTTTTTGAAGTGCTGAAGAGATAAGTTAGTACATAAACGCCCGACATAATAGAAGTCTAATTTAAAAATTACCTTATAAGTATTCTTCATTTCTGAAAATATTGATCAATCAGTTGTATTGAAAAGTTTTGATTTAATAGACTGGTAATTTGTTCTGATCTCTATAGATGTCTTGAAGTATTCATAAAATTAAACTTCGGAAGATACTTATTTGAAAGTTAATAATTTCGTAGTTAGAGTGAAGCACTTTGAATTAAGCTCAAAACAAGAAGTTTGCCATAACAATTCGAAATATTTTAAATTAAAAATTTCTTACACTCCGTGTACCATAAAATACATACACAACCTTTGTTTCTACTAATACATAGTAAAAGTGTCAATTTTTGAACACTGCAAATTACATCAGCTTTAAATTATTCAAGCCATATATGCTAGTTATTGCCAAAATAAAATAGGAATTATCCAATAAAGTATTCGCAACAAAAGGCTATAGCAGAAAATTTTGTAGCTTCAATCTCCAAATTTACGAATAAAACTCTGAAAATATTTCTAAAATTGGATGCTAGGAATTTCAACATTGAAAAAATGAGTTCATATTTTTTCTACCAGATGACAGCACTACAACCAGTTAGAAGAGAAAATTTACAAGCTGATGAAAGTTTCAGAAATTCAATCGAATAAAAGTTTTCGACCAAGCAAGTATTAAGAACTGATAGAAACATTAAAAATGATCTAACTCAGGGGTTTCCAACTTACATGAGGTCGGGAGTCAATTAAAAACGCAAATCAAATGGCGGGCCGCAACTTTATCAAAATTTTATGTAGGACTCTTATGTTTGAAGAAACATTAAATATTACTGTCAGATTTTTATCAAATTGTACAAAACAAAAGTATTGAATTACAAATTAGAATAATATTTTTAAAAATGTTAAATAAAAATTCGGGTTACAATAACTTTAATGTACACCTATGTATTAAACAATTAATGTGCAACAGATATCTAATTGTTAAGATTTAAAACTTTAAAAAGGTTGTATTAAAACTTACACAGTACCCCACACTAAATGTTCAATGAGAAAATTGAGGTTTGTCTGCTGCAACCGTCAGAGAATGGATATTTACATTTAAAATTTTAAATGTGTGTGTAAATATTTTCGTCCAAAATGAGTGGTTTCAAAAAGTTAAATATGTGAATTTCTTAGATAAAATTTCTGATACACACACGCTGAATTATATTCAAAAAAAAAAAAAAATGAAATAAAAAAGAACATACGATTATTTTTGTATTTGAATAAATATTTTTTTGGATGCAAAACCAGAGAAACAAATTATTTTGCACCGTTGGTATGGTAAATTTCACAGAAACGGAAGAAATTAGGTTTCTATTAACGAGAAAAGTATTTTAAACCCATATAGAATTTTTACGAAAATTGTCCGCAAAAAAATGACAACTAATATCTTTTAGTCCGCGCGCCACAAAAAAGAAAAGAAAAAAGGCTTCGCGAGCCGGATGCGGCCCCCGGGCCACCATTTGGAAACCCCTGATCTAACTTATATAAATTTAATATTTTTGTGCGTTCAACTTGCTAAAAATATACATTTAAAATTAACAAAATCTGACATTGTTAATAAGGTACTATACTAAGCTCAGAGTGGTTAAATTTTGAACTGAAATATTAAAGACAATCTTAAGTTTCAACTGAAATCACTCATGGCAGCAGTATCTTTCGAAAGATTTTAAAAATACTAGCTAACAAAAATTTTATTGTCTATTTTCAATCCATTTTTGGAATACTATAGCAATGTTAAGATAAATTTAAAATGTCTGAAATAATTAAAACTTTAAACTTCTACAGTTTTCTTGCAGTCAAATCTTATTTAAGACTACTTTGTCACATAAAATAACTACTGGGAAATTGTTTTAAACTTTAGTTTGTAACAATTTGGAATAACTCTTTTTTTCTATATCTAGGTAACTCCTTTTATGCTAATGAAAATGGCGTGTAAACTTACTTTTCTTCAAAGTTTAAATGGAGAATAAACATTGAGGCTCTGCATTAGGGCTCAAAAATAAGAAAAAAATTAAATTTAGAGTAATATTTACTGGGAGAAAATTTCGCTAAATGTATTAATTTTGCAAGTTTCAAAATATTAAAGCATTACTTTAAATTTAACATACTTAACTTTTTTTGGGAGAAAGAGCTTTAGCCAAAACAAAAACTTGTCCATAAAATCATGAAACAGGGCGAAACAAATATCTATTTTAAAATTTAAATACCTTGCACTTTGAGGACTTTAATAAATACCGATAAATATAGTTTGGGATTTGTTTATAACTACCTACCAGTAACGTGGGTACTACCAGTACACGTACGAAACTGCTATAAACTAGGTGTGGAGAATTTAGGTCTACGCATAATTTTAGCCGATTTGAAAGTGTGCTGGTTGAACAAAGTAATACATCTGTATTAATTATACATCTGTTTTAATAATTTTATGATCTCAGAGAGATCAATGTTTAAGTTGAGATTATTCAAGAGTTGTAAATAAAGGTTAAATACGTAATTTGAGGATGAGAAAGTTAGATACAAAGTTTCTAAATTTGGAGAAATTCTAAAAGGCATCTAAAAACAGTAAGTCAAATGTTAGCTTTAAAAATTTAATTACCAAAATATCGGCACGCTTATTTTCTATTTACCATTTTGAATTAAAATTTTAGAGATTCATAAAAGCTCCTTTAAGAGGTGTTGCATTCCAAACATTTACAAAGGAAAAGCATGGTTCGTCGATACAAATAATCGGTTTAGTATCTCGTATCATCGATGAAAATCGATATTTGATTTAAACGCATAATTTTAGCCACAAAGAGCTTATATTTTACATTAGGATGATTTCAAACAAGTATTCAAGAGATATTCTAAATTCTTAACAAATTAGCAGTTTCTGTCATTAAGGAATATTAAATTTATCACGATATCAAGCAAGTTTCGTTAATTCATTATCAAGATATTTTAAAGAAAAATTTCCTTACCTTTCAATTGATTTTAAATTAGGAAAGACTGGACAAAAGCACTTTTCTTTTCCGGGAAAGTAACGACTAAAGAAGTTATTTGGTGACGAAGTAGCATAAACTTTTCTCTTGTCTGCAGCCGTGCGTTTCTTAACATCTAAAGTTTGAGGAAGTGGATGATAAACAGTAGCACATATTAAACTCATCCCTTTGCTAACACCTGCGAGACTTGAATGTTCAAACAAAAATTAATTACACAAGCTAAAATAACAATACGCATTAGAGCACCGAAGTCGGCTCTTTATATACGAATGCTAATACTACTGCCAACTGTAAGAAAAATGTTAAAGCTAGCTGTAGATCAGGGGCCTCCCTGGCCGAGTGGTATCACCCGTTAAACGCTCTGCAAAGTGTGGAGGTTGCGGGTTCTAATCCTGCTGTTACACTGGAAGTATCTTCGTGCTGTCCTTCTATGTATTATGTTATCTGTTCTTCTATTTGACTAAATTTTATGAGCCTAAGTTGAACACACAAGCCTACAAATGTATGTTATTCCAATAAACCAATAAGGCAGTAGATCAATTGGGGCTTTCCTGGAAGAGCGGTCTCCCCGATTCACCTAACTCTCTGCAATGTGGAGGTAGCGGGTTTGAATCCCAACGTAACTCTGGATGTATCTTTGTGATATGTCTGGATGTATCTTTCTATGCTTCTCTAACTTGTGCAATCTGTTCTTCAATCTGACAAACTGTCTTTGTAATAAGCACACAAGTTTACGTAAGTGTGTGTGGCAAAAAAGTTCATTTAGGACCATGGAGTATTGTCCTTCAAACAAACTTTCGGAAGTGTAAAGCTAGTGGGTACCATCCCTTCCTGAATTCTTCATGTATCCTTCATCAAAGTTATTTCTGCAGTTTTAACTATCATGAGTTTAATTAAGGATTACAGTTCATTCAAGTGGCGGGTACTTTATTTACGTCAAACTAGAGTTGCACAATTGGCGACGGTCTGAGGAACATCCCTGAGGATGATCCGAAGACATGCTATCATAATTTCGATCCTCTGCAGAGGATGGCTCCCCTGCTTTGGTAGCCCGACGATCTGCGTGCAAAGTCGAGCACTTTACGGTAGAACAGTTTAACAAGGACCGATACCGCACACTTTTTGTCCCTACTCAGGCTAATCAAATTGGTCATCAACCTGCTTTCTGGCCACAGACAATGATGATTGACTTCGGTGTTCTACTTGGGCAGCGTTTTTACAATCAGTCCACTGCGTGACCTCATTCAAGTGTATAAATTTATACATCTATGAATAACGAGTGAGGTTTGTTGTAGAGTCAGGGCTGCCGAAATGAATAACATTCAGGAATGTGTCAGAAAAGGTCGTAGGTTCATGTCACGAAATATCTGCGTTCTGAGATCAAATGCTTACTATCGAATAACAGAGGAATGTTTAATTGCTGTAGAAGTAACTACACAGTATGAAGTTAGACCGTAGTAGCGCAAACACTAAGATTTGTAATTTCGATAAGGTAGATCAAAGGTTCGCAACACTTAGTTATTTACTTGTTCATAGAACTAGTTCACTCTCCCGAGTAGACTAGTTACTAATATTTTGATATGCGGCACAGAAGGTTACAGATTGGTGTCCCGAGAGTTACTGAAGAAGCTCAGCATTTGCATGAAGAGTTCCGCTTTGCCGTTTCTGGTAAATGTTGAGAAATGTTTAGACTTCCTGCAGGAATTATAGTAATTAATTGCAGAAAGAGTCAAGACTAGTACAATTACGTGGAAATTAACATTTTGTTAGAATCGTGATACTACTAATGCAATTATAAATAACTACTGAGATAATTATTTGTTGGTAAGCACAGGACTCTTAAGTGACTTCTATACAAGCAAGATCATGCGATTTTTTTCCGCCGCAGTTTAGAACGTTGGTCCTTGAGTCACTGAAGCACTACTACTTTCTTAAGATAAGAAAATTGTTCGATTTGATATCGTTACTTGGCTTTAGTGTCTTCCTGCTAGTTTAATTGAAAACTTAGCAACAGAAGATTTGGGTGTTATCATCTTTGCAGTTTCAAAATAACTGTAGTTTTTTTTATTATTTTAAACTTTGTTCAATTTCTTTCTTTAATTTTACTTTATTTTATAACCGTCGTTGACCAGCCGACCCAATTTCATGGGTTTACGACTACTAATTTTCAACTCCGTAGCCTTGTAATTTTGAACCAATCCAGAAGACAAGGAAACTCCTGGATCAGTACCCCCAGAGGTTTTGATTTGTTATGGGAACATGGAGGACTTTGAGACTCGACTGATTTAACGTGCATCAGTCACCATTTACTACACGGGGTGTCTTCGGCCGGCGAGGATCGAACCCACGAACTCTTGGACATGGGCCCAGCGGCCTACCGACCAGGCTATCCCGGCCCTCTTTCTTTAATTGTTATTTCCCTATTTGCATGGTCTGAAGTTTTAGCTTTACATCAGTTTTCATGCAAGTTTTTTTTTTCAATTTGGAAATTCCGCCTTTTATCTATTCAGTAACATTTCTTCTTCTTCTTATTTCGCAATTCTATTCAGTAATCTGTAATACAGTAATCTGTTTTGACTACTTACGGATCTTCATTCTCTCCAAATCGTCAATAACGTCGTCCTTCCGCCTTTTCATTGGACGGTAACATTTAATCCAAAGAAAATCAATAGAAAAATAAAGTAAAATCAAAAGAAAAATATAGAGGAAAGTGGGCAAATTTGGTACTGAATACGGCTGATAAGGTTACAAGCTTCCTCACGAAGTACGGAAAAAACCTCGGTGCTTAAACAATACAGCATTGAAATCGGAGTATGTCTTGCGACATAATATAATGCAAAAGCACCACAGCCTGCTGGAAATCTCTGTATCCATAAACTGAACTGAAAGCGTTACAAAGGCTCTGGTTCATTTAACCTTTTTGAACCCTTAGTTCTTGTGACGGGCAGCTCTTTGGAACAGGTGTAAAGGTGTAAATGCCTACTCCTCCTTGTGGTTTCGAGATTGACAGTCCCTAATTTGCAAAGGATCTCTACGGGTGTAGGAATAGGGTTAATTTTCTAAAAGAGGGGGCAATACTCAATCAATTAAAAGCGAGTAGCATAAAAACATTTAATTTCTCTATCAAGTTGAACAACAAATGGTACAATTTAGACAAGAACAACAGAAGGATACACCCAGGGTTACGGCAGGATACGAATTTGATAACTCCATGCTACAGAGCATTTGATGGAACGGTGGTACAGTTCGGGAAAGGATGCCCCATTGGAGTAGTAGTAGTGCTTCATTTACAGTGCACTAGATCCATACAATGGGCCATTGGCGCGACTGTATGGGAAACATTTCTTAGGATCATCCGAAGACATGTTATCACGATTTTGATTTTCCACAGAGGCTTCCCCTTTTTGGTAGCCCGATCTGCACGCGAAGTCAAGAACTTTAAAGTAGAATAGTTTAACCCCAGACCCTTGGTCTCTTCGCAAGTTGAACAAAAGGCTCTCACTCGCTCACTGAGTCAAAGATTCTCGATCTGTGTGATCTACAGTGTCTACCGTGTCTTATGATTAGTCCACTGTGGGATTCTTCAGCAAAAGTATAAAGATATAACTTTTCTTCTAAAAACACCAACACGAGAATACTTAGCTAGAATGGAATAACATGCACTTATGCGTGTTAAATATCAAGTGCAATAAATCTCACAAAGAGACTTAAGTTATGATTCAATCGATGACCATGTAATCTGAATATTGAGAATCAGTGATTTAAAAGTCAATCTTTTCCGATGACCTGCAGATACTTTTTAAATACTTTGCACATATATTTCATTGTTACTTTATTTATACACTTATAACCGAAAGTCATAGGCGATTATCACGTAGTAAACGGAGTTTTTATGAATCAGTATAATTTTTATTCTATATACAGTATAAGCACCGATTACACGATTATTACATAAAAAGATAGAAAAAAATTCTTAACGTAAAATTGGTGCAAATCATGCTCGTCTAAATTCTGGAGATACTGACAGAGAGCTCTACAATAATTTCTTAAAATTTAAAGTTAATATCTAACCTTTTATTTGACAGACTGAAGAATTTTTTGAATGTTGTTTTACGCCCTCTGTTTCTCTATGCGTGTAAATTCCATACCTGATCAATTGGTTTAAGATCTGGAGACAGGGGTGGTGTATGGAACTGGTTTGGAAGATTGTAAAGCAGTCGTAGCTTTACAATAAATGTTATATGCTTAGAGTTATTGCCCGTTTGTTTGATGGAAAACTGGGTAAATTCATGTAACACACCAATCATTCTAAAGATTAAGAAATATAATAATCAAAACCGAAAAGTTTTACAAAAATCGAAACATTAATTTACTGTACCTTTTTTATAACAGTTTAAAAAATGTCATAAAAACAATATCAGATGTTAAGGTTAGTTAAAAATATAAACTGTTTTTAGTAAGGTAAAAGATATTTATTTATTTAACTATTCGTTTTAAATAGCTAAAAAAAACTTTTATGATACTTATGGCTGAAAAATTAGATTGTAATTTTTTTTAACAAAATTGCTTCTGCTTAACGCTTCCGTTTATTTTATTGTTAACGAAACTCATTAATAATAAGTGAAGAATCATAATAAG
Source organism: Parasteatoda lunata (assembly GCA_949128135.1). Classification (NCBI taxonomy): domain Eukaryota; kingdom Metazoa; phylum Arthropoda; class Arachnida; order Araneae; family Theridiidae; genus Parasteatoda; species Parasteatoda lunata. Next base: position 17,689,617 of record OX421980.1, on the reverse strand, counting down.
TAAAGATGTAAAAAACATATCCAAATAGCAACAAAAAAAAAAAAAAAAAAAAAGAAAAGAACTTTTAAAGATTGTTAATACGGGACAAAGATAAGGAATATGTGTCTGTTAAACTTAATTGAAAAATCATTAAATAGTGTTGACGCATGCATCGCAAAATATTACAACGTTACGCAAAACATCATAATGATTTTATCTCTAAATAAAACATTAATGAATCAATTTTCGAGATAGAAAAACACAACCATGTTTCTTAAAAGTTTCTTATTTTCTTAATTGAAGAATTTTTATGTCAGGTAGCTAATTTAGAAGAAACTAAACAATTTAGCAATAAATAAGTATTAAATAAAATTAAAGTCTTAAACAATAACAGCATCGAGTTTTCAAAATGATTATTTTTAAGAATACATTTCAAAGAATTCTTTACAATTACGTTCCACTGAAAAAAAAAAAAAAAAAAAAAAAAAAAAAAAAACAAGTTGCTCAATTAAAAAAAAGGCAGAAAAGTACTCCTTAAGAAGTTGATAGTTTTGAGTTTTCGGTTAAATTAGGTTTTTACTGAAAAACTTGTTTATGAAACGAGACTACCAATTAAAAAAGTTACATAAAAAGGAAAAAAGTTTATCTAATATAATACTGTAAGAAGATGCAATGCAGGAAGCGTATTCAAAACACAGATTTAAAAAAAGTTTAACATTTTTGCAGTTAGGAATTTTCATTAAGACTTTTGAAAAGAATGCATATTAAATCATATAAAATGCTTTAAATGGTTTTGACAAAAAAAAAAAAATCTTGTAGTTATTCCGAATATAAAGAGTATATTATGGTACAAAAAGATATTTCTTTTCTGAGAATGAAAGATATATTAAATTTGCTCTTAATTACATTTTTGACACTTTAATGTTTATTAATCTAATAATTTATTTATTTTTGGGTCGTTTTCATATAATAACTTTTGAAACTGCCTATTTAGAGGAAAAATGAAGTTCAGGCTAGTTACGTTATAAAAACTACTTGTTTAAAGGAGTATTTTTAATCTTTTTCTGAGTCAAATTTTTTAGGTCAACTATATTCATCAATACAAATTACAATTTATAAATCAGCTTACTACAAAAAGAATGCATAAAATTATATGATAGGTCTTTTTTAAATGATATATTATAATACAAGATCAAGAGTGTTTTTGAAAAAATACTATACACCATTCATTGCAAGATATACTCCTTTTAAAAAATAATTTAAAATAAAAATGTTTTGTCAAAGAGAAAAAAATAAAAATTTAAATGCGGTTTGTGACCAAATTTTTTCTTTCTTATTAGAAACAGTAGACCTGAAGAAATGGAATGGACATTTTTATTATTTTTTTTTTCAAATTTTTCAAGAAATACTTCGAGAATTATTTCATTACTGTAATTGTTTACTTGCACTCATAAAAAAGTTTAAGACTTTCAGAAGTTTGAAGGACCAGCAATAAATTGTGAACAAAAAAAGTGTGTTTTTGAACACCATATGACAGGAAAAATATCAATTAGTTTTTAGCTTGTATGGAGTACTTTATTTATTATATGCATTAAATTTCGTTAATCCTGCTTTAAGTATCCATGGAGATTAGGACGTTTTTTTAAAACACTATTTTTTTTTTTTAGCTTTATGTTTTTTTTTTTTACTAAAACGGAAAAATTGTTAAATAAAATTAAGTATTATTTTCAGAGGAGTTTTCAAATAATAGCAAATTTATTATTTTAAAATTTAAAAAATAAATTGTTAAAATTTGCGCAAGGTTTTAAAGTAATTCTTTCATACTATGAATGCTCTGAAAAAAAAATTTTTTTTCTTCATATTTCTGTCGTGAATCATACTTGTTAACTTATGAAAAAGGTCTGATTTGAATATTTTAAAAACTTATAATGTTTTAAACAATTTTTAAGTAGTTTTTGTACTTTTTAAAAGAAAGCCCTGAATGATAAGGGGTTTTCCACAAATTTCATTTTGTTCCATGAATCATAATTTAATAATAAATGTCCTACAATATTTGATTGGACAGCTAGATTTGATGGTATTTGGCGTATTTTCTTTCCTCATACGATCACGTTTTGCGGTCAGTCAATTATTGTAAATCAGTGTAATTTGTTATTAAATTTTGCTTTATAATACAAAATCAAATTTTTGTAAACTCCTTATTCAGAACTTTCTTTTAAATAAAGTAGACAAAATGCTTTCAAAATTTATGAAATTTTTTAGATTTTCAAGATATTTAAATCCGTCATTTTTTCATAAATTACTAAATCCGATTTTTAAATCGATGTTTTTGTTTTCATTTTTGTCCCAAAATTTTTATTCAGTTTTGATAGTTGCAATATTAAACACCTAAAGCAAAAATTTAGTCCTTTTTTAAAAAAGAAAACGTCCATTATGCCAAAGTACGTTAAAAGATGCCGGAGCGGAATGGCTAAAACATCTGATGCATGTCAAACCATTCCAACTGAAATATTTAGAAGAGTGTCTTTTAATATAGTTTTCTGACTGCACTACATTTGTCTGTAAAATAGTGATTATTTTAAAAATATAGATTAATATTTTTTCTCTGTAAGAAGCGTCCTCGTCGACAAACTTTGTAACTAATATTGAAACTTGTTAAAAATAAACTAGTTGGTTTCCTAAGCAGAGTGCAGCAAACTGTCACAAACTGAATAGAATCTTAAGAGCCACGGTGCATCTAGCGAGAGCATGCAATAGGCGCGTGCGTGATCTGAAATTTCACTATTCATTCTTCACTTTTCATTCTATACTCTTCTTGAAAACGGTATATTTAACATTTATACGCTTGTTAATAAATAATTTTTAAATATTTTCTTTTTGGAATTTTGTTAATAAAGATAATACTTCTCCGTTATTTCACTCATGAAAGATACAAAGAAGAAAATTGTCTGGAAAGGTGAGATACCCTTATAATGTCATTTGGAATATATTCTAATTATTATTAATTAAAGAAAAATGGAGAGGATACATTTTTAACTCCTGTCGTTCTTGTTCATTGATTTTTCAAATCGTCATTCATATTCTGGATACCAGCTCTCATGAAGCACATTTACTTCAAAAATAGATTTTCTTACTAGTTATTGTGAATAAAACGTAGAGGCGTAAAGCTAATTTCCCTAAAAATTATTAATTATTTTGATTTAAAAGAGCGGCAAGTTAGAACTTAACTCACCAGGAAAGTATCCAAAGCGTCACTCACCAATTTTATAGTTAGTCATTTGAGTAGGAAATTTTTTATTAATAACGTATACAGGATGTGTAAAAAAGTTTAGAAATGGTCAAACATCTTGAAAAATATACATTGGATTGAAAACTGAAACTAGACATATTCGATATTTTTTAAAAGCTATCCAATGATACCAAATTTGAACTTCCCCCACGTGCGTGTGAGGAGGAGGTAACGCCCTAATTTTAAATATAAACCCCAATTTTTTATTGCAGATTCGGATTCTCCAGGAAAAGGTAGCCCTATTTGAGTTGCAAGTTTATGCATTCACAGATATCACTGTAACAGATAAAATTAAAATTGTATAAACTGTTTAAAATGGTGGTAGCTTGAAACACATCAGATTGAAAATTAAAAAAAACAAATAAAACTGAAAATATTTCGGTAGTTTGTTTGAAAAAAAATAAAATAAAAAAACTGATAAAATTTTTTTAAGGTGTCTAATTTTCACTGAATTAAAAATGGAGAAATTTAATTGGAAATTTATCGAAATTTAAAATGGTGGTAACTCGAGACCCATCAATATGAAAATAAAACTAAATACAACTAAAAACGTTTCAGCATTGTTTTTTTTTTTTAAAAAAAAAGAAATTTTTTTTTTTAATTTTCTTTCAACGTTACTATTTTGATCTTCTTAATCTGATGGTTTTTGAAATTCGGCATTTAAAACAGCTTGTACCCTATTTAATTTTTGTCGATTACAGCTCCACCTGTGAAGCAAAATGCAAAAACCTACAACACAAATAGGGTTACTTTTATCTGGAAAATCCGAATCTATCTGTTCATGTCTAAATATCTATCTCTTGTATTGAATCTATATCTGTGTTTAGGTATCTTTATATCTAAGATTCAAAAGTTTGGTATGATTGGATAGCTTCAATAAAATATGGAATGAGATTATTTTCACTTTTCCGATCTATTATATATTTCTCAAGATATTTGACCGTTTCCAAAACTTTTTTTTTTACACCCTGTGTAGTGATTATTAAGTTATAATTTATCAGAAATTAAACCGCACACAACGATCAACGTTTGCTTTAAAAGGATGTTCTGTTATAAAACTTTTCATTATTGCAAAGTTTAAGAATTGAGTTTTAAGGGCGAAAATAAAAGATTAATATTTTGTTTTAAAATATTAATTTGAGGCTATTACTGTGCATACTTTATTGTTTTTTTTTTTTTTTTTTTTTTGGGATTGTAAAAATATGTCTTTGTATTTATTCTTTCTACTTCAAGACTCTATGAATATCAATATTGTAAGTAAAGGTTGAGATCACTCTACTTACAAAAAAAATTTTCTTTTTAATCAAAAGTGCAATTTTTTGTAGTAACTATTTTCCCAATCACCATACAAAATAAATAACTGAATGCAACATGTTGAAGAAATTGAATGAAAATTAAAATGTCTAATAATTCCGTCCAATAACATTAAAAAAAGTAAGAGGAATTATTTTCTTTTCTAAGCTGTAATTGAATGGAGCCGTAACATAAAATAAATATTGCTTCAAACAAATAGAAATAAATTTATCTTTCATAGTAACAATATTCTATTATCAGAATCACCCGAAGTAATATCCCCTTTTTTATTTTAATAGAAGCTCACAGAATTAAGTTTCACATTTACTTCAATGAAAAATGATATTCACTAAACAAGAATCGATTTCACATGATTATTAGAAATAGAACCATTCTAGAAGAATCAGACAATAGAAATTTGTGTCATAGATAAAGAACAGTTATTGAAAGAATGGATGATTGGCTAATGATTACCAATGAATTCAGGTTTATAACTTAATTTTCACTCGGAAGAATTTCTCACAATTTTTTTACTGCTGTTTGAATTTTCTGGGTTAATGAACTGGAGAATCAATCCAATAATTCTTTCAAAAAATAATTATCAGTAGCATTTATAATTCATGAAATTATTAAATGCTTTGCTAGAAATAATATTTGTAAAGAATATAAAATGTTAAATTTAAATCATATTTTTTTAGACAAACAAGGAAATGGCATCAAGTGTATGACCGTCGTTTCAGTCGATTCAATTTTAGATTTGTGACCACCAATGTTCATCTCCATAATTTTGAACCCAATTTATTAGACAATGGTACTTTTAGATCAAGTATCGGGAAAAATTTGCCTTCGCGGAGGAATTTTTGATGGAACTAACCCGCTTTTGCGTTACATGAAGAGGAAAACCACGAAAAGCTCCCATGGTTATCCTGACGTTATGGGGACTCTAACCCATGATTCGTCTACCACTGAGGATATTTTTTGTCAGCACTGTGATCGGTGCAAGCCGGATGCGGAATTCGTATTGACGGGCCATCGCTGGGATGCAAACCCAGTTTATCTCATTGGCAGGTGAGAGCTTGATCCCCTGAGCCACCACGGCTCCACCAAGAACATTATAAAGTCTTTCGATAGATTTTGAATTCGAATGAAAATTTGTTTTAAGGTTTGGGGTAATGCCTGCAGCCTCCACGAGTTGTTCCCTGGATACCCTTGATGGGTAACTAAATGGCAGGTAGTCGAAATGATGAGTGGAAAGGATAAAGGATTTGATACGGCATCGTCTGTCTTGAGGATAACCAAATCGGAGAAGGGAACACAACCGGGGGCCTTCAATCTGGGCCATCTTATGCACAGGACATCAGCTTCTCTTTATTGGGTGCTAGCATAAAGGTTCTACCTCAGGGTGCCATCCGGGTGAGGGTTTGTTTCCCATCCTGTGGTGTATGGTTATTGACTCATTATTGGTTCAATTGGTCAATCATAGCCTTTCTTGTATTGAATATGCTGATGATAACGCTATTGTTGTCAGAGGTAAATTCGGCAAAATGTTCTTTGAAATTAGAATGGTGCACTTCTAAAGGTAGTTGGTGGTCTGAATCTGGCTTATCAGTTAAACCTTCTAAGATAAGTCCTGTTGCCTTTCTAGGAATTATTTTGAATAGGAATTACTTTGAATAGGAATTATTTTGGTAATTATTATTTTGAATACTGTGTCTACAGGGGCAAGAAAGTATTTTGGTCATGCAGGAATATTATTGGTAAAACATGAGGTTAATGCTCTTAGTCCTATTATTACATATGAAGCCTTTGTCTGGTGGTCTAGGACTAAGTTAAAATCCGTCAAGTCTGGTTGTTACAGGCTACAAAGAATGGTCTATGTAGCCTAGTACGGTTATGTTAGAACCACTATCCCGGCTGCGCTTGAGAGCTTACTTGAGCTTCTTCCGCTATAACTGTGCATTGAAGCTGAAGCTCTGACATGTATAAAACGTTTTATGTACCTTAAATTATGGAAGGAATGCTCTAAGCCCTTGTCATGGGGTCAACTCGTGTCACAGGTGACTGATCTTTCTACTTTTGTTATGCCTTATGATTATTTGTCACTAAGATATGCTTTTCATAAGTCTTTCAAAATCTGTTTTCCTTCCAGAGATGAAGGGCTTAAATCTCCTAGGTGGCTTGAAGGCAATTGTCTGGTATGGCACACCAATTGATCAAGGCTTGGTTTTAAGTCAAGGGCATGTATTTACTGTTCCAATGCCATACTTCACTTTCCTCTTGGCAATTATGCCACTGTTTATAAGGCTGAAGTCTATGCTATCATCTTGAGTTGCAAGGTGTGCCTAGACAGAGGTTATCTAAATATACCTATTCACATCTACTCTGACTATCAGGCTGCTTTTCTGTCACTAACAATGTGTAATTTGTCCCGCAGTGGACTGATCGTTAAGACACGGTTCCCAGCAGATCACCGAAGTCAAGCATCACTGGCTGCGGTCAGTGTGCGGGTGGGTGACCACTTGGATCAGTCTGCGTAGGGACCGAGGGTGTGCGGTATTGGTCCTCGTTAAACTGTTCTACCGTAAAGTGCTCGACTTCGCGTGCAGGTCGTTGGGCTACCGAAGCAGGGGTGCCATCCCCTCTGCAGAGGATCAAAATTGTGATGGCATGTCTTCGGATCATCCTCAGGGATGTTTCCCAGACCGTCGCCAATAGCCCATTGTGCAGTTCTAGTGCGACGTAAATTAACTACATCCTACATGTGTAATTTCCCCTCTTCTGTAGCGTGGGAGTGCTTCTCAGTCTTTTGTGATCATTTATCCGTAACAAGGTGTACCTACACTGAGGTGCCTGGATATATGTGTATTCTTTGAATTGAGCTGGCTGATGAATTCGCAAGGGCCGGCTGCGGTGCAATTTTCTGTGACCCCCAACAAACTTCGGGAATCTCTACCACATCCCTCAGGGTCTCTATTTTCAAGCTCTATGGCAAGAATACCTATGAGCAAAGGCGCAACTCGGACGGTCAGAAACAAGCCAAAGAGTTAAATCGTGACTGTCCCGATGTGCGTCAAAAAAGCTTCTCAAGCTTAACAGGAATGACTTGAGAAAGACCATCGGTTTTCTCACAGGTCACTGCACCTTCAGGAAGCACTTTTACATTATGGGTATTGCTCTCGATCCTCTTTGTCTTTGTCATCTTGTAAAAGAGACTTCATGACATATTCTTTGTGAGTGTGAAGCCTTTTCTGTTTAAAGATTTGAACATTTGGGCTAACATTGTGTTAAGGCCTGAGAACTGCAGGACATATCTGTTTGGTGTTTGCTGAACTTTGTTTCAGCTATAAAACTTCTCTATATACTGATCATAATCTAGGGTTTGGGTAAAATAGACCTCTGGTCAATATACCTTGCTCGTCGCAGCTGCCCAACCTCTAAGTCTAAGCTATCCGACTGGTTTTGAAGCTGTTGTTGTAGTTGTAGTTCATTTACGTCACACTAGAGCTGCACAATGGGCTATTGGTGACGGTCTGGGAAACATCCCTGAGGATGATCCGAAGACATGCCATCACTATTTTAATCCTCTGCAGAGGGGATGGCACCCCCACTTCAGTAGCCCGACGACTTGCACGCGAAGTCAAGCACTTTACGGTAGAATAGCTTAAACCAGGACCAATACCGCACATTCTCGGTCCCTACGCAGACTGATCCAAGTGGTTACCCACTCTCATAGTGAGCGCAGCCAGTGTGCTTGACTTCGGTGATCTGTTGGGAACCGTGTCTTAACGACCAGTCCACTGCGGGACGGTTTTGAAGCTATTTGTTTTAAAAGAGGCTGCATTAAAATGTTAATTTTATGATTGGTAAGCAGGGATCCTAAAATTATAAATTTAAAATGAGGTTTAAAAATTTATAAAGTATTTTCAAAATGAGGGAAAAGTTGAGCTTAAAAATTAAAAAATTTTCACGTTACGCTAAAAACTCTACAAAAAAATTTTAATCCATCAATTTAATTTTTTTCTACGTTAATAACGTGATTACCCGTGTTTTGAACTAAAATTTTCAAATACAAACATTGAAATAGACCTAAATACATTGTTTAATATAGAATTTAAATTTTTTTTGAAAATATTCTTACTTAAAGTTTAATAAAAATAACAAGCTCAAACTTAGATCATAATTTTGAGTTCAAAATATTGCGAACATTGCCAAAAATGTACATCCAAAATTTCAGACTTTTATAATAACTTTTTTTTGTAAGCGTAATGAAATTTTCTTCAACTTGACGTTCTTAAGAAAATGAATTTAAAATGCAAGAAAATTCTGACAACAACAACAACAAAAAAAAAAAAAAAAAAAAAAAAAAAAAAAAAATGAATAATAAATTTTTGAAAATGAATTTTATTTGTCTTAAAAATATAATTTATTCAAGTAAATAAAGGTTTAAATGCAGCAGAAGCAAAGCAAAACAAAAAAACATTTTAGATTCGTTTTCATGAGTTTACTTCCAGTTTTGCCTGTCAGCATACCAGAAAACAGCTGTAACTTCATTTTGATAATCAGGTATAAAAATTTGAAAGGGATTTCGAAGGCTAATGATATGAATTTGAAATATATTTAAAATATGTTGAAAAGTTTATGAAAATCAAAACTTTCGTCGAAATTGACGATTTTCTCCCAATCGGCTACTTTAAGGCAGCTTTAATCCTTTCTACTAAATATATTACTCTGCATTAAAACAGTTATTGTAACAAAAACAAAATACCAAGAAAAGATGTTTGTCTTAAGCATATTGGTAAGAATTTTTTTTTATTTTTCTAGATTTTTTAACGAAGTGCTTTTCTTTCTACTTTTTATTGAATTATGAAAATTTCTTAATGACAAAATTTCTTCTTGATAAGTCAACCAGCATCCTCCTGAAACTAAAAAGATGGTAGCAAAATGACTAAAAGAACGTTCGAAAACTCACTTCTTTAACTTCAAAATTATTTAAAAAAAAATATTTTTGTTAGAGAACCCGTGGTTGGTTATGGGGATAAAACATCCTTCTTAGGTTTGAATCCCCACGATGATCAGTCAATTCGAATTCTGATCTTGACTCGCATCGACCACAGTGTTCACGTAAAATATCCTCAGTAGTAGACAGATAATGTGATGCGTTAGAAATCTCTTGTCGTCAAGCCGACCAGGAAGGTTTTCGTGGTTTTTCTCTCCATTTGAAGTACATACAGGCTAGTTCCATAAAAAAGCACTCAACTTAAGCTTGTTTACCCCAATGATTAATCCAGCATTTCCCTTGTGATTTGAGTTGGTTTTCAAATTACAAGGCTACGGAGTCATACATTGGTAGTCATAAACCCTGATATGGGTCAGATTTTTAGCGTCTATTATAAAATAAAATAAAATTTTGGCACATCACGTTAATTAAAATCATTTATATAGTATAAAATTTACAACAAACCATAAGGGATATAAAATGGAGTTTAAGTTTTTTACTTTTGGTATAGAGGAAACTTTACTGGGTTTGATGTACCTTTAATTTGATCAGATAGAATAAGCTTTAAATTTAGCATAATATCAGCATTGAGGCATGTTTCAATTCACGTCCTTCTCATAATGGTTCCGATATCCGATGTCACCTGTAATCGACCCTTTTTGAACTTACATATCAACTCGATGAGAAAATTTGTGCAAAGATAATTTTTAGAATGCACTCATTTTCAAAGTAATTTGAAATGACGTGGGGGTGATTACAGCTGAAAATCTCTGACTGACTTTAGATTCTCTCTCAGCATCAATGATGATGATAAGTTGGAAAAGGTTGAAAGGAAACTGTAGAGAAACGCATCAGTAAATCGCCCTTCCTGTGTTTCAGCCGATTTTGGGACCTTATATCAAACCACTACTCCCAAGCCTTCACATCCTGTGTTTAAAAACAAATGAGAAGCGAGTTGTTGTGCACTCATCCAAGACTACGTCGTCTCATCCTCAAATAAAAATTCGGAATTGCGCGATTTTCTGTGATTTCTGCACTTGATAGTCTTTTCACGGGAAAAAAGATAGTCTACAGTAAGTTTTGGGGATAATTTAGAAAATTTTTTACCGTCAAAAGTTTATTCTGATATAAATCATGTTAGTTATTAAAAAGTTAAAATTATAGGAAATAAACATGGGTAATAAAATTTGGTATAGTGTGTGAGTAAGAAAATAGGTGAGTTTGAATTGAATGATTTAGAGTGAATGGTTTATTGCTTATATTATTTATATTATATTATTTATCATACATTTTTAAAAGAACACTGGAATTGAAAAACTATTCGAAATTTTCTTTTATATACTGAATTTTAACTATTTGATTTTCTTAATGATGAGTTTTTGTGATCATTTTTCAAAAATTAGTATTTAGTTAAGACAATACTGTAAAACTATATTTTCTGTAAGAAATAAATTAAGAAAAGCATCCAATCTTAGAAAATTCATACTAAATTATTATTACTATTATGTAAGGAAAGGTTTTTTTAAAATAGTCTCTTAGTGATCAGTATTTATTTAAAGTAGCACAAAAAAAGTTTAATGGGAATTTTAATATATTTCTAAAGAAGTTTTCTTTAAGTTTATTAAGTTAAGAAAGTATAGGAATGTATGGCAGCGAATTTTTATAGGAGAATAAAGTCTCAAATAAAATTATTCTGCTACTTCTATCACGAAGTCAAGAAAAACAGAAAAAGCTACATTTGCCTGCAATCTGTTTAGTAAACCAGAAAATATTTCATGATCAAGTTTTATATTCAGTCATAAAGTTTGTCAACAGATAGCAAAACAAACCAAGTAAAACTATAATACTCTTAATACTTTTAACTATAATGTTTTTAAAATACTTGCACGAATTTACCTCTCGATTATATCCCATAAATGTTCGATGACATTCATGTTGGGTGATCAAGGCTGCCAAATCATTCACTATAATTGTCCAGAATGATCTTCGAACCAATCAGGAACAACTTAACCTCGGTAACATGATGCATTGTCATCCATAAAAACTCTATCATTGCTAGTGCATGTGAAGTCCATGAGTAGCTGCAATTGTGGTCTCCAAGTAGCTGAACATAACCATTTCTAGTCAATTATTGGTGCCAACAGACCGTATGACCCAGTCCATACCATGAAAAATCAGCCCATACCAATATGGAACCCCCAGATTGCTCAGTGTCTTGTTGACAACTTGGGTCCATGGCTTAGAGGGGCCTGCGCCACACTAGATCTCTCCCATCAGATCTGACCAGCTGAAATCGTGACTCATTTAACCAAGCTTCAGTTTTCCAGTCATCTAGGGACCAACCAATATGGTCACGAGACCCGGAGAGGAGCTGGACGTGATTTCGTGCTGTTAGTAAAAGCACTCAAATCGGTGTTTTGCTGCCATATTCCGTTAGAGCCAATTTTCGCCAAACTGTCCTAATGAACAGGTCAATTTCACGTCCCGTATTGCAGTTATTTCACGCAATGTTACTTGTCTGACAGACAAATTTTTGCACACGTTAGTGGTCTTAGTCATTAACTGGAGTTGGTCGGCCACTACGTTATCCATGGTGGGACGTTATGCCTGAAATTAGGTATTCACGGTACAATCTTGACACTGTAGATCTAGGAATATAGAATTCCCACACAATTTTCAAAATGGAATGCCTCATGCATCAAGCTTCAACTTCCATTTCTAATTCAAAATCTTTTAATTCTCATCTTGCGGTCATAATTGTATCAGAAACATTCTCAGATGAATAACTTGAGCACAAAGTACTGCCAGTGTACTACCCATATATACATTTTGTACGTGATCCTATTGCCATCTATATGTTTGCATATTGCTTTCTCATGACTTTTGTCACCTCAGTGTATAATACTATTACATAATATTATATTTAATACGCTGTAAAAATACCTGTTTTTACTGGACTTTTTCCGTAAATTTGTCGGTTTAAAGCTGTTTTGTTTACAGACAGTGATAGTGTTTTACACTCTAATCAATAAACGGAATAAGACAGTCAATTTAAATTTTAGTTTTTGACATACAGTTTTGCTTACGTACGATAACCTTACTTTTTCACATAAACATTTTACAAATATTTTCTGTACTTGTTCTTATTTTTCAGCTTTTTTTTTATGGCTTTGAACATCGTCTAATTTGGTAAGGAGATGTGATGTTATTAAGGACTTATATTGATTTTTTTATGGAGATTGATTAATAAGATTGATTTACTTATGGAAAACAAGTGTTCTTATATGGTAAAAAACTATTGAGGCTACGAATTTTCTTCATAAGCTTTACTGTTATATACAATCAACCCAGTTGCCAGTTTAAAACCTTAAATATACGGGATTTTTTACAGTGTATTTGAGAATAATTATACAGGTGGAGAAAGATTATATTTGACATTTTATTTAATTTAAGTGCATCAGGTATAGAAAATTAAGCAACAGCAGAAAGCTGCTTACAAAACACTTTTTTTCATTATAACTAGCTTATTTATTGATCTATCAGAAAAAAAGTAAACTTTAGGGTTACAGTTGATGATAACATGTCTTAAAAATTTGCGCTTTTTCCAAATTTTTCTTGGTACCATCTTCCAATAAGTTATTCATTTGAGAATCAAATATTTCACTGGAAACATAAGTTTTCAATATTTTTCTCTAGCAGGAAGATTTCGAAACAAAATAAAATAATATTTCAAGTATTGAATTTATTAGTTCAACTGTATAACGAAGTTTAAGTCATTAAATAATGATTCGAGCTCTTATAAAACGGATGTAAAGTGTATTAGAAACTATTAGCTTTCATCAGTAATGGGTACATGTTGTTGTTGACGTAAGCCATCAAGGCAGGGGGTGCTATTGTTCTTGTTTTCCAGCAGAGCCACCCATACATCACCCCCGTTTATAGGACGGACCTATTCATACATCCACAGATCGTAATTTTGACCTGAACCAGAGAACGATCAATCTCCAATTTAGAACCCCAGGGGTATAATTTTTATGGGAACATGGAGCACTTTATGACCTAACAGATTTAATGTGCATCAGCCACCATTTACTACTTCAGCCGGCTGGATTCGAACCCCGTTCTCAAAAACGTGAGTCCAGTGCCTTGCCAAGTAGCCTATCCCAGCCCACTGGGTACATGTTAAGTCGAGTTGTTAAAATGCTCCACCGTGAAAATAAATTAACTGAGGACATTCATATTAGGACTCAAACATTGCGAACATTTGGACGCAAATGAGTATTAGTGATGTTCAATGTAAGTTAAATTAGATTAATTAACGAATTTCAGTATGAATGCTACCAACAGTAGGTGAAAAACTTAGAAAGCTTCTCTTTTGGCGGCTTATTAAGGTAGAGTGTGAGGAATAACATGGCACACTACTTCTAGCACTTATTAAATTGAATGAGTGGTTTTTACTTTTGCCATTTGCCTATACCAGCAAGCTTGCTTGAAATCAAGCGAATTTTTTAGGTAAAGGGAGTGTTTCTTTTCTTCCATCCATAGCCAAGATTACGATTTTAGCCATACACTCAGCCTGTTTTACAGGGAGGACTCAATCATACTATTCAAAATAACGCTAAAGACTACTAAAAGTTAATAACTAATTAATCGATTTATAAACTTGAGATAAATATGAGATATTAATTAAACTAATATCATTACGTATTTGAATTCAATGATGAAAACTATAGAAATAAAATAAACTGACACTGAAATAAAAATAATACTTATTTTCAATTGACTGATAAGGAAAAATACAAAAGAAATTTCTCTTTATTGTCATTCATTCCAAGGTTGAATAACATTTTAAAGTTTTTTAAAGTTCAAAGCATTGTTTAAAAAATAGGTACAACAGGATAATGACTTTTTTTAAATATTTTTTATTATTATTATTATATTTATTATTATATTTATTATCAAATTAAGTTTTTTTTATCTTAAGAACCTAGGTTTTTGATAAAAATAGTTTGTTTGATCAACGAAAAAGGAAAAAGATTTTATTCTGCCTCCCAATTCAAAAAGATATTATTTTGTGACCTACCAGTATAGTTTTAGGAATACGAAACTGAAAAAACGCATAAAACAATGCAATTTATTATCTATTAGCGGGTAGGTTTTATATGGGCCTTTTTTAAGCTTTCTCCCAAACTCTATTTAATTTAAAATTGGATTTAAATTGAATAGAGTACAGAAATTAAACAGTGTAATGTGATTTTTTTATGTTTCACACAAGAATTATTTTTTCGGATGTGATGATTTTCCCATAAATTAATTTTTCTTTTTCTTTTATCGGTTTCCTAATCGAAGTTCGTTCATCATTCTAAGAATACTTTTGCTTGTGGAAAAACATTTTTGCTTATTCTTACAAGAAGTCGATTAAAATCACTGGATCGATGAACTTATTTTCTATGTATTTGCGTTAGCGTGCGAAACTTGGAGAAAAATAAAATTCTTAGAAAGACTATACCATCGCAATTTTTTTTTTCATGTTGGAGGATTCTGCCTACTTTCTACTTCGTTATTATTCCCAATGACCTTTTCGCAATCACCTTTGTTTTTTTGTTTTTTATTCAGGCATTATATTTTAATTTTCTCTTGTAATTCTAAAATTCTCGCATTTTATTTCGACAAAAATTTATCCAACTGTTAGAATGGCCGCATGCAAAGGCAAAAAATTGCATTTATGGTTTAGTCAAGCGCATCCTAAGAAATGTTTAATTCCGATGAGAAAACTTACTTCTACGTAAAATAAAAAAAGAAACCCTTTCTATTCGCATTTAGAAAATTTGTGATTGATTTTAATATATATGTAAAATAAAAAGCTTCAACTAATCTTTTTATGTTATTCCTTTATCTGTATCTTTTGCTGAATTTATTATTCTAAACTAACAGCACTTTCTCACACTTTAATATTCACATCCTGCCTTTTAATCTATTTTTGGCTTCACGTTATGCCTTAATTAACATTTTTAATTTTTCTCTTTAATTAGATCATGAGAAAGACTTTTTCCCTATTTAATAAACCAATTGTAATTACTCAGGTTTCCCTTATTCCCTAAGACAAAACATATTACTGATTTATTTTAGATTTCCCAAACTTTATTGAGGAGCACTTTGATTTTTTTTCACTTGGATGGTTGTTCTCTCTCTAATAATGGTTAAATATATATTGTGCCCTCTTTCCCTGCCTAAGACCTGTTTTTATCCTTTATCTCGGCTTTAGATAGATACTATAAGAAAAATTTTAAATATGCCCTTTTTCTGCAGAGCTCTTATAGCTCATATTTCTAAATGTAGGCCGTCGCATCATAAGTAAGCTAATTGTGTAATTTGCACGATTTATAGAGATAAATATTGGTGACGTGAACCTTACCTGAATGGGACAAATCTATTCCGAAATCTAAAAAAGTAAGTAAAACGTTGAAATGAAAACACATCGATGTCAATATATTTCAAAAACTAACGGTGCGAAAGCATTCAGAAAAAGTCATTGAGTCAATCTCTTTAGATTGAGAAGAATGATTTTTGCAAAATGTAAAACTTTTTCTGAAAAATTTATTTTATTTTACTTTATAACCGTCATTGAACAGCCGACCCAATTTTTTGAGTTTATGACTACTATTGTTTGACTCCGTAGCCTTGTAATTTTGAGCACAATCCAGAAGACAAGGAAACTTGGATCAAGTATTGAGAGAAATTTGCCTTCGTGGAGGACTTTTTGATGGAACTAAGCCGCATTTGCATTACATGGAGAAGGAAACCACGAAAACCTCCCACGTTTGGGCAAGTGGACTCCAACCCCTGATTACCACTGAGGATATTTTACGCCAACACTGTGGTCGGTTCAAGCCGGGTGCGGAATTCGTATCGACCAGCCATCGCTGGGATTCAAACTCGGTGCACCTCATTGGAAGGCGAACGCTCTATTCCCTGAGCCATTACACCTCTGAAAAACTTCATTGCACTCTACTGAAAAAAAATTTAAATGTATTAAAAAATTGTGGTCGCTTACCAAAGACATTCCTCTCCTTACTGATTGCAATCGTGCATTACAAGATAAAATCTTTTATGCACGATCTTGTAGTTACGATATTTCTTTCCATGTCCCATAATGATTAGACAATTTGATAACTTAGAATGATGAGCAAGAAGTGAACTTTATAATGAAAGTCGATGTTAGATAAAGAATCACAGGGAAAATGTTTAGACATGGAAATGTCGTAAAATAATAAATAAAAGTTAATTTTATGTATATTATATTTTATACTACTTTAAATATATTTTATTATATATAAAAACATAGTATAATATATTTAGTATATTATATTACGTCCTCCTAAGAATCAAGTTTTAAAAAATGGCAGAAAATGTGATTTTTAATTAAAAAAATGCAGTTTGAAAGAACTTGTAACTGCAATAAAATATATATTTTTTTAAAATTGCAATAACTTAAACATAATTAACTTTTTATATAAAAACAATGAATTTTAGATTTTTTGCATATTATTGAAATTTTCATGTGTTTCTTTACATTTTTTTTTTCATGAAACAAATTCATTTTGACTCAAATAAGTTATTTATTTGTAATAAAACTGTCCACAAGACTTCTTGAATCGATTTTTTTCCTTTTTTAAACTTCTTCATTGTAATTAAAAACTCCGATTAACGAATGTAAATCCTATTAGATTTTTACATAGACAGTGACTTTATAAAGACATACAAATCAAAATTTTTTTAAATATTATTTTAGTGAGAAAGTATATTTTTGTGTTTGTTTCTTAACTTTAGAATAGAATAGTTAGCACTTATCAATTAGCATATTTGAGGTTGCACTTTTGAATCGTAATCACTTAATTTCTGAATAAAACTGCAAAACAAAAAGTTTTTTTAGGTGATATCTTTTTTATTTTGCTCAGAGTACCCCGTATATAAGAATAAAATAAAGAATAAACTCTTTCCCACTTTCAATTTTTACTACCTTACATCAGAAGAAGTGGAAAAGTCTAAAAATATGAATGCTATCTAATAAACAGGTTGGATGTGGGAGTGTCATAATCTGGGAAGTATTTTGAACTAATGAATCATTTTAAAGTATTGAGTGAGCGAAGGAAAGTTTCGAACAAACGGGCTCGACTTTTTCAGAATGAAGTAAGGCTGCTGTGAAAAGAAAAGTAATAATAACAGGCTTTTAAATTTTCTGTATATAATTTTTATATTGAAAATTATACAGAAAGTTTAAATGCCTGTTATTATTACTTTTCTTTTCAGGCATTTAAATTTTCGGTATAATTTTCACTATAAAAAGATATAAAAACGGTTTATTTTATACCTTTGCAGTTCCATTTTATAGTTTTTTCTTGTAAAAATATTAAAAAGAAATATGTTATAGAAGAAGTTTTTTATATATATATTATATATATGGGATGAAAAAGGCTGGCTGATGGATTAGTTGAACTAACAATTAGACTTCAACCACCCACGATGAATATGATGGCGTGAAAAAGATTAACCTGGGAAACATAAATAATATCTGATTTCCCTCTTATTAAATTATTTTCGCATAGAAAATTTTAAAAATTTTATATGGCACTTTGAAAATGGAATTTTGTTCCGCCCAAGAATGGAATTCTGTTTTCGGCAAGGTGTGCAAGAAAGATTCTGACAGAACATCTCAAAGTGGGCAAAATTAAGCTTAACCCTGTCTCGATACAATATCTTTTTATTACTATTTTTTATAGAACATATGAAATATCTAAAAATTGAGAATTCTCTATGAAATGTTAAACGCATATTTGATAAAGTTTTGTAGAACTTTGAGGAGTAGTGTTAAAACAAGACATTTTTTAAAAAATGAATGACACTTGAAATCGAAAATCATTGTTTCATAGACAAAAAAATTGATGGATATAAAAGTATTTTCCACACTGGTGTCTTGATACAAAAAGAGAGTTTATTTACATTCAAATTAAAAATCAATAAATCTTCAGTCTTCAATTCTCTTTTCGGGTATACGTATTTCTTCCTTTAATAGCTCTGAGATGAAAGAATAACTTTTCTACTTTATTTTTATGAGGTTATGGACCTAAACATTTTTCTAGAATCTAGCAAAGGATTTTTTTAAATTGGAATTTTTATAATTCAAAGTTGATTATTTATAATTTCTTTCGCGAAATAATCATAAATCATAAGTCTTGTGTGTGACACGACTCTATATTGGTCACAGTAACTGATCCAAAATTGTCGTAAATCTTTTTTCAAAACTCAACGTTTTGCACTCTATAAGCTTAAAGAAAAATTTACGATAACGTTCTGTTCTTAAATAAGTTGTTCAAAATTTTCAAAAAAAGTTTCAACCGTAGGCTTTAGGTAATTGGGCACCCTATTATCTCACGTAACGAGGCATTCCGAAAAAAACTTTCTCAAAGAATTTTAGAATAATTGTCAAAAATGAAGTTTAAAAAATATGCAGATTGGATGACGCAAGTTAAGATTTAAGTGAACAAAAAAAATAAAATAAACAATCAAGTAGAAGTCGAGTTCAAAAACGTAAAATTCTGTTTGATTGCTGGTTGAATCTTGAAGGTGCTTCTAGAAATCGCCTTTTAAACTACTCTTCCTTTTCTTACTCTTAGTTTTGTTGTTTTTAATACCGTCTTTCTAATAGTGATATTTCAGATTTCGATAGCATAAATATTAGTTCGAAATTCAAAATGTATGTGTCTATTAGGGTAGAGTTCTTTCTGCATGCACTTAAAATATAGTAAATGTATATTTCGAATCAAAACGGCAATTGTAACGAAAATGAGAGAATTATTATTCCTTTCAGTAAATCCATTGGTTTTATGTGCTGATTTCTAGAATATAAAAATAAACTGAAATACTTCTTTAATTTTCTGCTGATCAGTACAAATTCAAAGCGTAAAAAAAAAAAAAAAAAAATTTATCCTCAGCATTGAAATTTTAATGAGCATTTAATATTTAAAAATGAAATTTTCTCTTTTATTATGCATGTGAATTAAATCAGTTGTCAATCAAAAATTCAATCAAAAGTTCTCCGGTCAAATTGCCCTCATTGTTTCGATCTGGACAAAACAGAAGTCATTCTCATTATATATCAGCAAGAATTTTTCAGTGTTGTTTTAATGGCGGTAGATTGTATTTCCGTATCTATGCGATCGCCTTTGAAACTCTTTTGTTCCGAATGATCTCCCAAACAAGACGAAAGTGCTTTTCTATTAACTTATCTATTTTCATTCTTCGAGAAGATCGGGGCAGTCACGGATGAATCATAAATTATTATTGACCTCCTAATTGGAAAATGGCGTCTTACCCATTAAGTCACTCATTAATCTCTAAGTGGGCATTTTTTCTATGAGGACACCACCTTCGAGGTCATTGATTTTTCCAAAGCTCGTGATTGAATTTCTTTTTTTACCCTTTGGCGACCAGCGACGATCAACGAATTATGGCGAGAGTTTGACAAGTAGAATTATTAGCATATATCATCTGGCGAAATCAAAACGAGGGCGACAGATGATGGTGAATAGATACGATAGATGTTGATCAGTGACAATTGTAAGCTGTCTACAGCTTTCATATCCTGAACCTGTTTACGTCATTTGGCGGTATTTTAGAGCCGAAACTGTCACTGAACACGCTATTAAAACCCCAGAAGAATGGCGAAAGAAACTAGTATAACACTTGAAGTTAATGGGGTCGTTTAGGTTCTAAACTCCCTTGTTTATGTTTTTATCGTTCAGGGGTTAATTATTAGTTCAAAAAAGGAAGAAAAGAAATGATATTTATTACACAGTAAAAACATACTTTTGGCACAAATTATATTTAGACATTTGCATGAGCTGACATTAGTATAGAGGATTTAACACTAGAAAAGCGTTAATCCTTTTCCAGAATGCTCGTGGATCATTATTTCCCGGATGTGTTTTTAAAAGTCTATCTCATTAAATGATTCTTCAGAGATAAAACTTAGAAGTGTGATTTAAGTTAGATTTAATTTGATAAGCAATCATTATTTAGCTGGAAGAAAAATTCCGAAAAAAAAGTACGACGTGAAACTGATTTTTTTTCTTGGAATTTATTATTGTAGATTTTTCTCTACATAAAAAAAGATTTTGACTGTAATAAATTCAATTAATGTTTGTTTTTATCTATTTGAATTATATTTAAATTTTTATTATTTCTTATGATTAATTGATTTGTATTCTAATATAAGTATTTATTAAATATATAATTGAGTGATTAGATATTAAAATGCGACGCATTTTGTAATATTTTTTTAGGGAATATACATTTAAGTTTAAATTATTTTTGTGCTATAAATATATAAATTTATGGTATATTTGACCGTACAAAGTTTCTTTTGTCGTATATTTTACTGCAAAATTTGAGTAGTAGTGGTGGTATTAAATAAGTTATTGTTCCACCGTAGTAGATACAATTTATAATCGCTGTTCTCATAAAAAAAAATAATGAATGAAGTAATAATTAAATCTCGCAATACGCGGACCTAAACTGCTTGAATGTTATTGAGCTGTTTAATTAAAATTGTTACCTTCTTCGTGAACTTGTTAAGTGCAATTTCGAGTTAATGAGCTTTAAAAACTTTGCATTTATTGACCCCTAGGTCTCACAATAAGTTGTTTTAAGTTTACGTAATATGTAGTACTTTATTTTGAAAACTTTAATAAATATTTCACTGTTATACATTGCATTTATATTATAAAAATTTCCGAAATATTTAATTTCAAGTTCAACTATGGTTCTATTTTTACTATAAATATATTTTTACTATGTTGTATGATAATTTTTTTTTTTTAATTTCAAAATAGCAACTGAAATTCTATTAATTTTATTATTTGATCTTTAAAGATTTTACTAATAAATAAAAAATAATAATATTGAAAAATTTAAAAAAATAATATTTTTATCTTTAAATTTAAATATTTTATTTTAAAAACTAAAACAATTTTCGAAAATTATTTTTTGCAATTATTTTTAATAATTTTTATATATTGTTCGTTTACCCATACACTTTAGAAACACATATTTTAAAAGTGCCGGTACTTAAGATGACAGTACTTTTTACCATAAAATCGATTTTTGCCGTAAAATTTTATGAGACAAAAAACTCATATATCTTTTCATACTCATATATCTTTTACAGCAACATCTACTGCAAAATCACTCAATCACTATAATTAAATATTATTGTATAAATTGCGGTATAAAATTTTACGGAAGATACTAATTTAGCGGTAAAACGGATATTTCAGATCCCGCCTTCAGGGTGCCAAATATTTACCTTAATTTGATTTTGACCATTTTTACAGAGTAAAGAAAAGAGACATTAACATTAAGGGGTTCCAACTTTAGATCGCTCTTTTATCACAACTACTGATTAAAGTGACCATACTTTCCAGGTTGCGACGGACTCCCATGTTTGAGATAGGTAAATGGCATATGTAAAGAATCCAAATCCTTCAAAAAAGGAAAAAAAATAGCTTTGTTTAATTAGAAAAGGTACGTTTTTTGCCTCATTACTGACTTAAAATATCGTGTACACTAATTATATTACATATTTAAGTTTAGGCCCTCGAGCCATTAAGTTTGAGAACTAGTACCTGAAAATCTGATCATTAGATCAAATATTCAGGGTGCTCACGTTATTAGCTAGCGTAGTGTGCACTATACAAAATTATAATAAAAACGAAAATAGCGAACAACTTTTGTTCTTATAATCTTATTTTAACTTATTAAGATATAAATTTAATGGTTCGAAGAATTTACCTGAAATATGCTAATTAATCAGGGCAGACGATTGCTTAACTCACATCCGAAAGATTCAGATTTTTAACACTCAAAATATGAGGGGTAGCCATATCAGGAAAATTATGTCCCGATAGTTTAGATAGGAGAGTGGTTGAAATTTTTTTGTTCCCTAATCCCTAATATTAATTTTAAATATTTGTGTACTTCGTCATATTCTTCGAAAAATTTAAGAGAATCGACAATTTTACACAAAAAAAAAAGAAAAAAAAAACTGGCTTATACTAAGTTGTTAAAATTATAATTATAGAAATGACTAAATAATGTCTTATTATTTAATTATTTGATGTTCAAAAATAATTTGAATAGTAAGATAAAAAATGTTAATATCATTTGAAACTATATTATTCTAAAAGCAAAAATTCAAAATTAATACGGAATCGATCTAAAAAGGTATTTAAGAAAGAAATATTAAAAATATAATGTATTTTAATTCATTTTATTACTCAAAAACCATTTGATCGATTTTTCAAATATTGTATTTTGCATAATATTATATAATATTCATTATACTTTTTTAGAATAAAATAGTTTTACAATTGTGCGCAGAAATTTTTTTATTATCTTCAATAATTTCAGAGTTCAATAATTCATAATTTTAAACCAGGCAGAAAACAAAATATAATTAATCTTCTCAAATTTTCAATCGCTCTAGTGAATAAACTGTTAGAACATATTTTTTTAAAATTGCGCTACCCTTATATTTCGAGAGTAAAAATTCAAAGACGTCGAAACAAGTCACGTTTCTTTAGTGAAGGTACATTTCTGGGTCTTATTTTGTTACTTGAAATACCACCTGCGAAAATTTTTTATCTTTTATAAGGATATACCATACAATCATTTAGATTGCATCATAGAAAGTGAAAATTCGGCCATTCGATCAAAAGTTATTCCTGTGTTAATTTTTTTATTTTGGCACTGTACAGTTGTGCACAAAAATATATAATTTTGCAGTTTACTCAAAAAGATAAAAAACATTATTTAAAAATATTTTTTCATCATGTACTAAAATCGAATTACATATAAAAAAAGGTCGTAGTATATAAATTTGACTCTAATGAATAGATTGAAGTTCGATTACAAAAAAAAAACTTATAGATAATCTTAAGAAGTATAGAAATTAGAGAGTTCATTAAGTATATATAGATGTATTCAAACTTTATTGACAATAACTGTGTAGATGTATAATGTATTAAACAACAGTTGAAAAAGGTCTTAGTAAAAAAAAAAAAATTGAAAGCTGCAAATTCTTTTAATATGCATTGTTCTCTTAGTATGTCAGTTTAAATGAACTCTCTATTGTTGACGTAATCGCGCAGATGTTGAGAATCGTAAAGAACATTTGTAAATAATATTTCACTTTAACTGTAAGTGGATAAAGCATTGAGAAACCGAATAAGATTGAAACAAGATCTAAACTTAGAAATTTCGTAGTTTATTTTATATTATTTTATTTATTTATTATTATTATTTTTTATTTTTAATTTTCACTCTCTATCGATACTACTCACTATCAAAATTTAAGCGTGCATTATCATTCTTAATGAAAATATTTTTTATAAGTACGTAAATTATTTCCAGTTTAATAATTGTTTATAATTCTGGGAACCAAAACTGGGTAAATTTTGGTTTTGGGTCATTGTGTTGTATTTAAAACCGGATAAACTAATAAAAAGTAAATATAGTATCTCAAAACCAACGCAGGATTTAAATTGCACGCAATTACTCTCCCATTTGATACTCTTTAATGCATATATGCAGAGCTGTGGTCGCTCAAAGGATAGAGCACTCACCTCCCAATAAGGTAATCCAGGTTCGAATCCAAGCGATGGCTGGACGATACGAATTCCGTATCCGGCTCGCACCTACCACAGTGGTGAAGTAAAATATCCTCAGTGGTAGACGGAATGGGTTAGAGTCTACTTGCCGTCAAGCTAACCGTGGAAGGCATTCGTGGTTTTCCTCTCCTTGTAACGCAGATGTGGATTAGTTCTCTCAAAATGTCCTCCATGAAGGCAAATTATCCCAATACTTGAGTACTAAATAATTGTGTCAGCTGTTTAACGACAGTTATATATATTAAAAAAAAAAGCACATATGCAGCAATCAGGTTTTGGTTAGGAGTAAACTAATCGCGAAAAAGAATTACCATAGCGTACAAGGACAAAAACACATTTTACAAGTATAGATAGAGGTGTGCTAATAGTATGTTCAAATTAACGTATATATCACCACCAAGGTGTTACGATACTATATCATGCGAGTTCTGACATGGGTATTTAAAATATCTTAGGTATCCAGCAACAGCATATCAACCATTATTAAACTTAAAAAATAATTCAACGTTTTGTCGCAAAGTCTTTTGGTCTTAAATTACTAACGTTAATTGAAAAATTTAGACTTTTTAAGAACGTAATTTTGCAGATTTGTGTCTAAACTCTAAACACAAGTTTAGTTCGCTCATCTTTAACTCTGTTTTACTATGAAGCCACAAAATATACATAATTGTCTCAAAATCTTGCAAGAATGTGGCTTCATAGTGGTAAAATAACGAAACTGTCTTTAAAAAGCGCCGGATTTGACCCGCGGTGGTGTCTTAAAGCCCACTTAGCTTTAAGTAATGGTACAAGCTTGTCAACTCTATAGAAAATAAATACGGCTAGCATGCAATGTTGATCACACTAAAACATGAAATTAGGAAGTTTTTAGTCCTCGAAGATTCCTTTAATTGAGTACTATCTGTCTCGAAAGTGTTTTAAAATGTAAAAATAAGTTATGCTTGTCTGAAAGTATTTATTTAACAACTTATTAACTTTATTTTGTTTTGGATAAAATTTTTAAGTGCGAAGTAATTAATAGAAATGACAGCCTTAAAAAAAGTAAAATTAAAATTGATGTGTTCATTTAAAGAAAGGTCGCAAAAGAAAAATTTCTCAGTAGCATGCCTTGAATAAACTGATATTTATAAAAATAAACGGATTACTATTAAATAGATATCGGTTGGCAGTAGAGCGAAACAACCTTAAAGTGTCCTGAATTAGAAATAAGCAGATTATGGGGATGACGAATGTCAACATGTCAGCGCCATATAGGGACAGATAGCGTTAAGCTTGTTTCTAACGCCTACTGTATTTAACTTATCAAGAAATACTTCATATCAAAGTTTTTGCTTCAATAATTCTTAGTCGAACGTTTTATTTTTTGCTTCTTGCAGTGGCACGGGACCTTGTTTATATTCTGACACCATGTTTCTTCTGGTATTCCAAAGGAGAAAAAAAATATCGAATAAAAATGTTGAAGATGGCTTCCGAGATTCGAACCTCAGAAGGCGGACGAGTTAAAGAAAGGGCGGAAGAAAAGCCACGTGAGGAGAGTTCGAGATAGGGACTAGTGGAGGGGTGAATTAGTAATTGCCACCTTTACCCTTTCTTACCCGCAAGAAGGCTTTTGCGGTCCACACCCAATTTGCTCTTCTATCTATTGCTCTTTTTTTAATTTAGGGATTCAATATGGATAAAGGCATTGTATTGAGAGTTCACAGAGGGACCTAACTCATATTGTGAAGTAATGTTAAAGATTTACTTTTTACAGACCTTCACAAGATCTTATGAAAATCTACAATTTGTTAGATTCGATAGAATATTTAAAAGAAATTAGAGAATTTAGTGGTGAAAATATGAACATAGTCAATACTACTCCTATTTAAAATTATAACAGTAGATTAAATTGAAACTAATAAGGAAACGTAGGTGGGTAAAAAAAAAAAATAAAAAAAAAATAAAAATAATAATTTTCCAGCTGTTCTTAGTAGTATATGTAATTCGAATCAAGGTATAAAGGATCGGATCAAGGTATAAGGGATCGAATAAAGGTATCAAGGTATAACTTAAGAAAAGAATAAGAGTGAATCAAATGTGGAAAGTGTTTTTGCTCGATCCACGAAAACTGCAGTAGGATGGAGGAAGAAGATAATTATTTCACAACTAAATATTGTACATAATGTTCCTAAATTGTCATATAAAATAAAAATGTCTGTTACTTTTTCACTGAAATTCCATTATTTCTAAATTTCTTATAGAGTTCACATATGGACCCGATTGGGTGACTTATAGGGTGATTCTTCCGATATAGACGGCCTATAAGGATAGGGTTACTTTTTCTAGTTAAAAATAATTTATGAAAAAATATAGTGCATCTATGACTTTAAAAGAATGATATATTCTACACAATTAAACAAAGAATACTTTAAATCTGAAAGATTTTGGGTCTAACAGCTTAGTTTCAACAGGTCTTAGGTACCTTATCCTACCCCATTTTTCCCTTATAAAGTTTTCAAAGGGATTTATTATTCTTTATTTATTGTCCCCTTGTGCCAGCTGCTTAAAGAAAAATATTGTTACTATTTAAGGAAATAAAATAATATTTAAATTAGGAAACTAGTTTAATTAATAAATAATACATAACTCTATATGCTTACTTTATAAAACTGTTTTATCAGTGTTTAATATCAAGTAAATGATTTATCTTTTCTAATTTTAAAATTTTTATCGATTTTATAAAAAACTCTGACAGTAAACCTCATTCTATAACCACTTATATTTTAAACTTATACATTGAACTCACTAACTATAACTACGAAATAATATTTGGTTTGATTCCTGGACATATGGGCATAGGGTAACGAAACGGCAGCTTCAATTGTCAAAATCGGCACACAATCTTACAAATAAACCGCTCTGTTTACCTGACATTCGAAAGTTAGTGGCAGACTCTGTTACCCATCTCAGACAGATAAACTGGAATATTGAAATAAACAGCAAATTGCACGAGATTAAACCTGATACTAAGCCATTTGCACCATTCATTAATTACAATAGAAAAACACAGGTTGTTATCGACAGACTGCATACTCACCTGACACAGAAATATTTAATTTTAAATGAGGCACCTCCACAATGCCATTTTTGCAGAGAATCTCTTACAGTAAAACATTTTCTGACCCAGTGTATGAAATTGAAATCTAAAAGGCGACAGTATTTTGACTGAGACTTCCCAACTTTATCATTTTTACGTGGAGACACACCTCATCCAAACTTAATACTTCGCTTTAAACATATCAGGTTTTACAATTAGATTTAGATCTAGTTTTAATCGAGTTGACAAATTTTAAACTAGTTATTTTAATTTTGGACAAGTTGCTCATTTAAATCTAGTTATTCTGATTTTAACCAAGTTACATTAATTTTAACTTAGTTTTGGGCATGGTATAGCCAAACTCTTGTGCCGGTAATTTTCATTAATCAATCAAGTTTAAGCAAACAATTATCATTTTTTATTTTTCGATTCTCGAGCAAGGACAAAAAGCGTCACACTTTTCTCTCTTTCCAGATCTGTTATCTTTAAGCGGAAATAAAATGACCGAGAAAATGTGACATTCAATAAACTCAAGGCCGTCCTGTTTTGTGGTCATCTTGCCGCTCTCAAAGTATACCTTTGCAGCGAGGAAATGATCCCGGGCTGTGGCTCAGGCTACGCCCCGGAACTACAAGGTTCGAGTAGTTCAGAGGTGAGGTGCTTTTTTAGTGTGCTATTTGTCAAGCGGCTAGATAAGGGTGGGTGTGGCAGTCCAGGTGCTCCAAGGGGCTGAGGCACACTGGTAATTAAGAATCATGAATAAACATCAAGGTTAGTTGAGAAAATACATAGGTATACCACATTTGGCGCAACTGAACCTCTTCATTGCAAAATTTATGCGCTGTATGACAGCTCGTGATGAATAAAGGTGCTCTTATCATCTTCCTGATAAGTTAGATTTCTGAAGCGTGTAGGTTATGAAAACATTCGCCTCTTCTCATAGATTTTAAAGTTTTTTGATAGATTTCTATGTCACAATAAAGGATCATATAAATGTTAAAATAACGTGCTACATTTTATTTATTTGCTCGAATTTTTTTAAAGTAAACTGTTTTGACTAACATAGAAATACTGTATTATTTTAGAAAAATGAGAAGGCTTGAAAAAATAATAGTTGTGTTATTTAAGAGAAATTTCCTGAAAATGTAAGTATTTAAATTCTTTAAACGGTTTTGTTGATATGCTTTTCATAAATATGAAATCAAGTCTAAGTTTTTTAAATAAATTAATAAATATAATGAAAATAAAATTACCGTCTGTTTCCATTTTTTATTTTACTGAATTTATCAAGGTAGATAAAAGATATAGTTACTATATCAGATAATAACGAACAAAATAATGGTGTCATTTAAAAAAATTCATTTGCAATAAGCGTTTCACAGCAGGCTTTTGTCAGAAAAATTATGACTATAGAATCCAAATTTTATTTGAGTGCATAAAAACAAATAAGGTAAGATCAAGGGAGACGGGATTTGGCGGAAGTTTTCTTTTCTTTTTTTGTACATAATTGTTTTTTGGGGTGCTGAATACGAATCTGCAATTTGAGACCAAACATTTTTTCAGGGAAAACCTGGGAAAAATCCTGTATTTCTTTGCATATAACTTTTTTTTTTTTTTTTGTTCAGGTAACAGATTTCTGTTGACATACTTGAAAATTTGACAAAGAAACCCTACAAATTCTATAACTACAATGTGTTCGTAGGGTAATAAACCAAAGAGTTATGATTATAGGAATAACCACAATAGAATTGGAATGACGTCTCTCTTCGTACTTCAACAAAGAAAAATAGGATAGTAATGGAGGCTATACTGCCGGACAATTGGTAAGGATGGATGTTAATAGCGACGATAGCTACCGCAAAATTGAAGGTATGAAAATGGGAAACATTAGCGTAAGTACGAGTTACAATAAGGCGTGTTTTACTTACGCAAATTTTGGTTTGTCGAATTGTTACATGACAGCGCTGATAAGAGATATAAAGGATTTGATGCTTATTGAGCGTTGTTATTCAAAATCAAAGTTTAGCGGGAAACAATCATTTGAAGAACTTGCAATTTTCGATATGTCTTCCCGACGCCAGATGATTTTACGTGAGGTCGTATTATCAACAAGATTGAAAAGGCCGAAAAATAACAGATGATGCAAAGAGTTCGACATCAGTTACAGTGTTGCTTCAAGGCTTTGGAAATCATTTCAAACAACAGGAATGCATAGTAGACGTCACGGGGAAGTCGTGTTCCATGTATGACGCCTGCAGAAGACGTAGTGCTATTAGCAGAAAGGAACCGGCGAAGTACAATCAGTCAGGTAGCAAATCAGTTTTATGCTGCTATTGGCAAGCGGATCTCCTGAAAAACTGTCTCCAGACGCTTCCAAGCAGGAAGATAAGACGTCCACCGACCTATTGTGTGCATAAAATTGTCCAGACGTCACCGTAGTGCCCGTTTGTTATCGTGTCTTCAGCATCGCAGTCAGAGCGAAGAGGACTGGGCTTGCGTAGTATTCTCAGATGAGAATAAATTCAGTCCCTCGTCTGATTGTCGATGCCATATCGCTGGTTCAAAACTAAAACGACACATCTGCAATGTTAACTCAATTGGAGATGTGTCATTTTAGTTTTGAACCAGCGATATGATCTGGTTCGAGAATGGTATTGCGTATAGTCGAGCAAACATTCAAGAAAGTGACTGATATGTCATAGTATGAGCTGGTATTAGGATTAATGGCCGTGCGCTCCTCTATGTGCTTCAAACCGGGACTATGACTGGCCATGCAAGGCTACATTCATATTATTGTACTGCCTCATGTTCGCTTGTTCCGTGGTGCTGTCGATGATAAATTTGTTTTTATGGATGACAACGCAACATGCCATCGAACAGTCGCTGTCGAGGAGTGTGTTCAGAGAGAGTTTATTTAACGTCTTGTCTGGGCAGCACGTTCTTCATATCTAAATCCCAGTGAAAGTGTGTAGGATGCTTTGGGGAGGAGTGTTGCTGGTTGAGAATGCCTTGCAATTAACACGAACAACTTTATCTGTGCACGAAAAAATTGCCTTATAACTGCTGAAAACTGTTGTGCAAAACATGCCACGACGTCTGGAAACTTGCCTTGTCCTCCATGACGGTCATACCACTACTGACATCTTTCTCCAGGATGTCTACCAATGGTACTTGCATTTCTTTTCATTTTCCCGTTTTGCAGCAAAAAACGACTATTTTGTTTCTTGTATACATTTCAAACCTTTTGGGTTTCAGAGTTCAACAAATTATTATTTTTTTTTTATGTCCTAATATATTATGGCACACTTTTATTTCATTTGGCATTCAACCACGCTTAAATTTTACGCCCTATGCAGCCCTTTGTGGTCCGTTCTTACCAATTGTCCAGCAGCGTGATAGAGTTTTTAAATTTATAAAAAACTCTCTTGTAGGATTTAGTAATGCTTAAAAAATATATTAAAAAATGTTTCCACCTACCCCCAATAACCAGAATTTTTCCTAAACCTTTCCCCAAATCATAATTTGTCTTGAATGATTGAAAAACTTAAAAGATCTCCTACTGGAAGATAAAAGTCTGGGACGGAGTTGTCTGTGTGGCAAGCTAAGGACCACCCTAGGCTGTAGTGCCAATAAAGAAGAAGCAACACTGTATATTAAATTAAAATCAACAATTCTAAGATTTCTTTATTAAGAACTTGACAATAGTTTAAAACGAGTGTTTCATTTAAAGAAAACATAAATTAAACTACTAAAAGTATAGACTAGTATATTATTGAAAAAATAATCTACGTGGTAGCGTAAAGAATAAAAAGAATATAATTAAATAGTTGGTAAAATTGCCCTGTGAAATATGCGTGGCCAGGTAATTATTAAATGTATTTTAACATTAAGATGTTTAAAACGATACATAACATATTGCGAACTTTTAAGATGTTTAAAAATGTTGGATACGTAATCGGCGACTCTATCTCTTTGTAGTTATATGAAATATCAAACAATTTACCACAATCATCGTTGATATTACAATTTTATTTAAGAAGATATAACGCTACCTTTTATTTTAATGCATTAACTGCAGCGTTTTCACCTTAATAATGATTAATTAAACAAATAAATGCATATTTTGAAAGATGGAATTACAACGAACGGCACATATAAGTGTTTTCAGCATTTAAATAAACACTTAAAACATATATTTTAAAATTTTGACGTTAAGTGCAACAAAATGTGAAGAATACTTTATTCGTTTGACACTTTATTCATGAGACAATAAATCATTACAATTCAATTAAAGGCAAATTGATTCAAAAAACTCATTCATCATACTTACATTTACCGATGTGATGGAATTCCGACAAGCTACCTTTTTGATTAGTGTCAAATGAATCAATGAACGATACTTTGATTTATGTCGTATTTTATACAATTTACTACCATCGACATCACTGTACGAACCTTTGAAACTTCAATTCAAAGATTCCACCAAAAATAGCTATTCAATTTGTTTTAGAATTTTTTATGTTGCTTCTTTTCAGTCAAAGGTCATTGAAGTAAAATCCATGGCTTTATAAGCCAAACAGCTCAGTTTTTAATTTGTCTTCTTCAAAAAATTTACACTTGTGTTCGTATTTTAAACAGTTTAGATTGTCAAACCTGATTTTTAGAAGCAATCACTCTTTTCTAGGAAACGGACAGTCTGATATCCGTAAATACTTCGTGAACTTGCAAACGACCTCGTGAATTACACTGTATACAATATGACTGTGGGTATATGCTCTGTTCTGTAAGTATTTTTCTTTTATAAAACGCATATTTACGTGGCAAAAAGTAAAGAAAAAGAACACAAATAAAAATTATTTACTGAAGTGCCTACGAAAGGCTGTATAAACGTGTAATATATATATAAAGACGCCGACGTAGCTGTTGATATTTTATTATTCTAGTTTCACATGCTTTTCGCAACAAATTGGAAATTAAGGTCACTAAACTTTTTTATTTATTTTTTTGAGTTAAAAGAAATATATCTAAAGTCAATTAGGAAAGAATAAAAAAGCTGTTTAACAGTTCTTATAAAATATATTTTAAGCAATCTTCTACATTCGATTAATCCTATGAGTATTTATAATGTTATATATATATTATATTTTAATATAATTAAAAAAAGAGACTACTTCTATTTTGTTATTTTTCGTTTCAATTTATGTCATTTAATCTATCTAATTCTGAAAAAGTAGTGTCAAAAAATATATTTTAATATACTCTGCCATGATCGCTTCATATAAAGTATAAACATTATTTGCCAATCAGCCAAAGTCTACTATGAGCGAACAAAAGCTCTTACGAGTGATTCATACAAGCATTCACCCAAAATCAGAATCAGGAAGGAAAAAAAAGTGGTAGCTCATATGTGGTCATTGCTAATTTTACATACTTATTTCATTTTAATCAATGTCAGTCTAATAATTAATGTTAGCTCAAAGTGTAACAATATAATTTTTATTTTGAACTAAGTGGTGAATTAAATAAATCGAACTATCATAACTCCGTCCACCAATAAATAATTAATTTGGTTATCAGTTTTACCCTGAGTGATAATGTTTCATGTTGTTCGCGTATTTCTAACAGTCGGTGCAAAAGGGTTAATAAGAAAACACACCTCTATGAATATTTCAAACCACTATGCTTTTATAAGTGCAATTTATTACGCACGGTGTTCTGGAATGACCACACTTAATTAATATTTTTCGAATCCTTCTAAGAAAGGAAGGTAAAATTATAATTTGCAAATTATTATTTCAGGAAAAAAATATCGAAATCTGATTAACTACTGTCTCAGAAAGCAGATATACAAAATATTAAAACCAGTTTTATTATTGGAGGACACAGAGAAGATTTGATAGACGTCTATAAAGAACACATTCAAGTTTCAACAGGAAATCAAACAGGTTTTGATGTTTTTAGATACGGCTTCTTTAATAGTGATTTGTCAAACTTCAAAAATGTTTTTAATCTCGCGTAAATACTGGCATGAAATCCATAATTGGCAAACTTTTTGTCTTCACTTTTGATGAGGTTTCTAAAAAAATATTTAGTAAGAGCAGTTTTTACAGAACACTCTTCATAATAAGTTATTATATTTCGATAGAAATATTTAAATTTTTTGAAAGATTAACCTACAACGAACTAATGAAATACCATAAACCCTACTAATGCGATAACATAAGCATAATGAAATACCATTATTTTATATAGAAGGGTATTACTTTGTTTTTATGTTAGGTTGTTTATTCAAAAAAAGAAAAAAAACTATTGTTTAACAAAAAAGAATATTGCATTCTTTTGAAAACGTTTAAAGCAATTTACATTAATTTTCAATTGAAAGAGTATTTCTTATATAATTAAAATTGGTTAAAATAAGTACTGTTTGGTGGTGTGGTTTTTGTTTAAGTGGTTTAATAAGGAAAAAAAAAATAAATAAACTATCGCAAGTTTATTAAATACTAATCAAGTAAAGTTTTAAAGTAAAGATTCGGTCACTCAGATCATGTGATTTAACGTCGTATGATCTTTCTCTTGTATCTTTTTCTTTATTTCTTTTCGAAATCCAATGCTTATGACAATAAGCCCAGGACCATGTACATAGATTTTAAGGATGAAATTGGGCTCTGTATCAATAAAATTTAGTGACGTTAATGCAAAACAGTAATTGAAAATTTTGACAAAATAGAGCACTTGTGCCAGCAAAACCGTGTAGGGCATTTACCTGATATGTTTTATTCCATACGATCTCCTGTACAATATACTTAATGAAACAATGAAAAAAAACTTTTAATTAAGAATCAAACTTTTTGTGTGAAGCCTGTGTTTTATGAAGACTTAAAAACCTGTTAAACAAAAACTAGAGTTCGATGAAGATTACTTCTTGCGTGAACTTTGAGAAACCTCATATTTACCTTACTTTATGAATCTGGTATGACGTTTCTTGAAGTATAATTGTTAAAACTAGCACTCCATTGGGTAAAAAGATTATGTTATGAATACAACGTAAAAAATTTGGATGTTTAAACTAATAAAATATTAGTTAAGTGAACATAACTAAATTTTGTAATATTTATGAAATATCTCTGCATGTCTTTGTTTGAAAATATCCTTGTATGAATGTAACGAAGAAAGATCTTAGTTCTAAATAATTAAAAATATGGTTAAGAGAGTAAATTAAGATAATTTTGTATTATTTATGAAACTCTCCTTGTATACTCTAGAAATAATTTTATTTAAATTTATAAGTAAAAGCAATTAATCTATGCCAAAATAGTGTATAAGCGCCAAAACTTGAACCTCAATTCTATTAAGTAAAACACCTCACGTTCGTCCTCTTCTCACCTTAGACACTACGGTAACGAGTGTCATCACGCAGTGTCAAGCGGGGTCAAGAAAGCAGATGACACAACGACACCGAGGGCAAATATTCTTCACGGAGCCTGCTGTAGGAGATATTAATCATGCCTCTAAAATTTATACTCACAGGTCTCAAAGTCTACACGATATTATCCTCTTTGCCTATTTCAATCTGCCACGATGTGCTCATAAAGTAAATGAAATTACTTTTCAAGATGAATCAGAAATGTTAAATGAGTACGGAAAAAAAAAAAAAAAAAAAAAAAAAAAAACGAGAATGGCCTCACAGGTCGAGGAATTTATTTTTCGACGTAGTTTCCTTAATATGTTACGTTTTTGAATTGATATTTAGTTGCTTTTTAACAAACCATATCAGTCGACCGATCGATCGATTACCATACCGGTCTGTCGGTCTATAATAATACTTTTTTTTTTTTTTTCTGGTATCTCTTTGAAAAATATTATTTTTGAAGGCCTTAATGGATACTCAAAAAATTTCTAATGTTGATTGTTAGTTATGCTATGTGTAAATAGCATATAGGTGGTTAATTAAGCCACAGGTGAAGTGCGTAAATTACTTTATTTCCAATATATAATTTTTAATAAGATTTTCATAATATTTATAATACATTCATCAGAAATAGTAGTGTCATTATTATTTACCAAAATGGAATAAGTTTACTTAAGAAACTTCTAGATCATATATCATATATATCAAAAAAAGATTTTTTTTTTTATAATATTTTGTTTTGTGAAACAGGATATAAAGCCAATTTATTCAAGAAAGTTCATTTGTCTCATTTCGTTCGTACTATTTTTATAGTTTTTCCAAAGTAAAATAATTTATTATCACAATAGATAGCAAAATACGCATGTCCTAATGAGCATGATGGATATAATGAAGCCCTTTCTTATTATTTTTGCAGCGTAACTCTTTTTATTTAATTACTGAATTAATTTTGAATTTTAAAGGCCGTGGTAGCCCAGAGGTAAGAGAACGCCCGCTAAGATCCACCGAGTACATACGATATACGTGCTCGTAAAAAGCTGTGGGATTGAAAGTCCTGTGGTCCGTCGCTGCCCTTAGGAAAATTTGCCATAGGGAGACCTATGGTAATCTATGGCAACCTATGGCTACCATAGAAATTTGTATGGCAAGATACCATACGCCTATGGTTACCATAGAGATTTGTATGGCACAACCCCATAAGCCTATGGCTACCATAGAAATTTGTATAGCAAGATACCATACGCCTATGGTTACCATATAAATTTGTATAACAAGATACCATATGCCTATCGTTACCATAGAGATTTGCATGGCACAACCCCATAAGCCTATGGCTATCATAGAAATTTGTATGGCGGGATACCATAGGCCAATGGTAACCATAGAGACCTGTATGGCATTTATATGGCATGACATCATAGGCCAATGGTTCCTTGATCTACTAGCTTCCACCATTGCTAAAACGTTTTTTAGTAGCCTGATAAATATTTTTCAAAAAAGCATTTAACACCTGTTTTTTCATATTAAAACCTACTATTTCTTTGATGTAACCCCTCAAGGCATCTCCGGTGAGTCTTTTTTGGCCTCTGGAGAGGTTTATTTTTCATTTATGAGTTTTTAAAATCCGACGTTCCATGGATTTTTGCTTAGAGTACCAGACCACCATTTTAACACGCATTTCAATTAGATTACAAAAGTAATCGCTAACTTTGACTAAATTTTTACTTCTTTTTAATTTCTACATAATAATTTTTCTTTGCATTCGCCTATGCGATTGCGATTCTGATCTATAATTCTTTTTTCTTTATGTTTTGGCGGCCTGGTGTATTTATTACAGTTATCTTTTCAAAATGTGTCTTCTTTGGGTATAGGATTTCGCAATGTTAACGATCGCCAATTTGTAAACGCTGACTTAGCATACTTTTAATAATATCTTATAGAAAAAATGTAATCATTTCTATTTACACCTGACCTGGTACAATGTAATTCAAAATATCCTACATATCTTAAGGTTAATTTTTCGATGACGCTACAACCATTATTTAGAGATTGTTCAAGACCTTATCTTTTTATTATGATGGGCTACATCTCAAAATAGAAGCTGGACCACATTTAAAGTTGTTCCATGGTTGTAACTAATTTATTTTAAATTCTTTTTAGTTCCATACATTTATAGTTATCAGTGTACTTCTTACATTGACTGTACTACATTGTTTTTTATCTAATATGGATTTTAACATAGCGATTTCCTATAACAGCCCTATTTAACATTATTCTTTTGCTTACTATCCCTGGCCAAGTACAATTTATCTTTTCTCGCCATTTTCTTGCTTAATCTATTATTGATTTAGCAATCAGTTGTTACTGTTTATAAGTTAATATTTTTAAACTTCATGTCTCTTGCCCATCCTTCATTTGATTAGTACTTGTTCCTTGTTATTGTGACTATATTATCTTTGACTAAATCCTATGGAACATCCCCTCTATTTATTAAACTTCTAACATCTTTTTGTGTGCTCATAGTATGAACCTCTCTGGGCTCTGAGGGGCACTCACCCATGCCACTCGTTAGTATATTTCTTTACTCAAAAAAAGGGGGAGAAGAACAATTCTTACTCACACATTTACCTTTCCCTTGCCTGGACTTTACGTTTCTCACTCAAAATGGTCAATCTTCCTTTATTAATATTAGTTTTTCCCTTTGCTCATTGTGTTTATTAGTTATTATCTTTGGGGATATTTCCTTGTTGTGTGTGTGATTTGTCTCGATCGCCAACTACAATCGCCAAGGTGCTAAATAGTTTTAAAACTTGCGATTTTTTTTAAAAAAATTATGTAGTTGTTTGCCAAAAAGTGGCTACGAGTTAGGAGTAAGCTTTTTCGCCAAGGAAAATAAGAAAGCCACAATTAAAGTGACTTATATCACTTGGGCGAAACTATGTAATTTTAAACACTGTATCATACCATCTTGTCATGGAAAATACATATAAGAAATATTTTGACTTCAAAGTGGACAAATAACTGAAATAATTTGTTATTAAACTTTTTTAAAAATCGCCAAATATTTACTCTAATGACGTTAACAAAAACAGAAAAAAAATTTATATTAAGAATCGCCAGTGAGTAATTTAAATTTTTTTAAAAAATTTTTAGGAGACCATATAATGTAGTGTTGGTGCAATTTTTTTAATATTAAAAAATTAGATTTAGATTATTATTAGATTATTTTTGATGCATAACTCTATGGTAAAATACCAATGGAGAAATGTTGTCATAGCTGTATGGCAAAGGTGTACCATAGCTTATGGAAAAATTTCTTCATAAGCTATAGCATACCTTAGTTTTCTGGCAAAAATATGCCATAAAAAATGCCATTGGATATTCCTATAGGGTTTTGCTTATGATAAAACTTTGCAATATACCTATGGCAAACTTTTGCCATACATGTATGGCAAAGTTTAATATAAAAAAATGCCATAGGATATTCCTATGGGATTTTGCCTATTTTAAAGTTTTGCCATATACGTATGGCAAATTTTTTCCATACATGTATGGCAAAATTTTATATAAAAAAATGCCATAGGAGATAAACAAATGCCATAGCATATTCCTATGGGGTTTTGCCTATGGTAAAATTTTACCATACACTTTTGCCATATACGTATGGCAAATATTATATGTATGGCATGTATGGTAAAAGAGTATGGCAAAATTTTGCCATAGGCAAAACCCCATAGGAATATCCTATGGCATTTTTTTATGGCAAACCTATGGCAAATTTTCCTAAGGGTGAACAGTACCATGGGTACAGGCATCTAAAAAAATTTTTCCTTCCCCTTCAGATCTATGTCTAAACTGAGAAAGTGGACTCACGAATGAGTAGTGCTGCCATCTATTCGTGGGGTTCTAACCAATTCGTACTTCTGAAGTGCTCTCTTATCAAACGAAGCACGTATTTTACTGACTTAATTCGCAAAAAGGCCAATGGCTGGCGCTCTTGGCTTGCCCAAGTGCCATTAGAAGCAACACGTTGATAATTTTGAGAAAAATACGCTCCAAGTAATATTTTTCAGAAATAAGACACATTATGAAGTAATCTGTATAAGATTAAGTTATCTCGAATATTGCTTCCGTCTTTAAATGTGAACTATCTTGTGAAAACTTAATAATAGAGAAAGAAATCGGAGAACTAAAAGAAGCTATGATTGAATAAAAACAGAATTCCGTAAGAACAAATTTTGAAAAAAGTAACATACCTGAATCTGAAAATATCTTACAATGCAAAATATCTTACTGCAAAAATATTGAAAACTTGCTTTCTAAATATTTTTGAAATAAGAACATAGTTTTTTCCATTAAATTTTTTATACTCATTGTAAAATTATTATTTTTCTAGCCATTACTTCTTTATTCTTTAATACATGGTAGTAAAATGGCCATATTCATGATAAAAATTATTCTCTACTGTGATTCGGTAGTTTTGCTATCTCTGCAGATATTTATTTTCATTCATAAAAGGAATTGGAATTAGTTTGAATTTTCATATTAAATCTCATATAAATTTGTGTTCTAATAATCTAATATATACGAGCAAAGTGTTAAAGCATATTATTTTCTAAACAACAAATTTAGGAGATTTTTATTTACCACAGCACTAACGACTTGTGCACAGAAGTGTGGGCGTTATGAAAGAAAAGTAATGATCGACTGTATTCTATGGGAAGAAATAGAACAGCTACTGAATTACAATTATGTACACAACTTCAAATCCAGTTTCTTTATGCTTTTGTATTTTAAAATATTTTGGAGCCAATATTTTTTCGGCATCTGTAAAAATTGAAATGATTGAAATTCGGAATGTCTAAAATTAAAACAAATATGTTTTTCGTTCTTAGTAGTTTTACTTTCTTTTGTAACTTCATTTCCTTGAGGAAAGTGGTTTTATGACAAAATGTCCGAAAGTACGAATTGAAGAGTCTGTTAAACCTAACTGTTAAGTTTTGCGAATAATTTCAGTTTGCAACTGTATTTTTTAAATTCTAGCCTAAACGCAGGTATGTTATGCTAGATTCTTTACAAGACTCAAATCAAGTATTAATCACACTCCGAATTGAGTAAAAAAAAATTAATAAGTAAGTAAATTTGGTAACTTAGATTTCAAACTACTATATGTTCTAAGTAGTTCGTATGTATAGTAGTTTGTACTAAATGTACGAACTACTATGTTTTTCTACTTCACTAAATATACAATGTAGTATTTCATTAGGCCACATTTAGTTTTATAATGTTGAAGGTTATATTTTCACGCATCATGACCATGCACTTAGTTCCATTCTTTAGGTAGGTAGGTACCTTTACGTCATGCAAGAGCTGCACAATGGGCAATTGGCGAAGGTCTGGGGGAGTTCTAGTTTTAACAGTCATGGCAGGAATGCCACGGCAGACAGTGCCTGACCTGGTACCCCTTTTTTTTCTAACTTCTACACCGAGCCACGATGGCTCAGGGGATAGAGCGTTCGCCTTCCAATGAGGCGAACCGGGTTCGAATCCCAGTCGATACGAATTCCGCATCCGGCTTGCACTGACCACAGTGCTGAAGTGAAATATCCTCAGTGGTAGACGGATCATGGGTTAGAGTCCCCTTGCTGTCAGGCTAACCGTGGGAGGTTCTCGTGGTCTTCCTCTCCATGTAACGCAAATGCGGGTTAGCTCCATCAAAAAGTCCTCCACGAAGGCAACTTTCTCCCAATACTCGATCCAGGAGTTCCCTTGTCTTCTGGATTGGGTTCAAAATTACAAGGCTACGGAGTTGAACATTAGTAGCCGTAAACCCATTAAGTTGGGTCGGCTGTTCAACGCCGGCTATAAAATAAAATAAAAACTTCTACACCACAACCAACGAGAGGATTTTCAACCAATATAGATTTAATGTGCACATTGCGGCGTATACACGCTGGTTGCTTAGTCGGCTACTAAGATCGAACTCATAGCCCCACGACTCTTCATCAGCGGAGTGGGTGACGTGTTCACCAACTAAGCTGTTGGAGCGCTGGCTATATTTTTCATTTTCATACGCATATATGAAGACGGAGTCTAATTTATTGCCATGATATTAAAACTCATGCTGTTAGAGTTTAATTTATAATGTACCATTTTAAGTTCACGTATAATAGCCATCAAAATTCCCTTTTGTGTCTAAAATTATCCCATTTTAACTTCATGTTTTTCCCTTCCAGTAGATTGGGCGGAGCTATTGAAAAAGCAGCACACTGATTTGAGAGTTTAAATAAATTATCTCACATTGTAGGATACAGCGAACAATAAGAACCGTTAAAATTCTACTTACACAAGCCAATTTCGAAAAATAAAGATATCACAAGTACACGAAGAGAAGAGTTGAAAATTGCTTTAAAACAAGATAAAGTTTTTCAAGATTTAAGATAAATAAGTAGCGTCGAGTGCATACAGAGGGTAATTCAATGCCAGTTAATGACTGAAGTATCTTTAAGGTGTGTTTGGACTCCATAAATGTTTGCCTTATAGATGAAGGTAAAAGGGCAGGATTTTTAATGTGTAGGGTTGGGCCCCCTTTAATTTCGCTACTGCTGACATGATTACAA
Organism: Parasteatoda lunata; assembly: GCA_949128135.1. Lineage (NCBI taxonomy): Eukaryota > Metazoa > Arthropoda > Arachnida > Araneae > Theridiidae > Parasteatoda > Parasteatoda lunata. The sequence goes on along the minus strand of OX421980.1, from coordinate 17,648,230 downwards.
GTTGTCACTTAAAAGCGAAGCAATTAGTTTCCACATAAGGGGAGGCCTGGCGCACCCCCATTAGGTCAGAACCCTCGCGACCAAGGGTGGTTAAGTCTTGGTACTTATTCCGAACGAGATCTTACCGCACCCTACAGGCGATGATTCCTTACGTAAACGCCTTCGCTTATTTGAAATCATCTTTAAAAAACTCCGCCCCAGGGGTTCATACACAAAATAATTTATAAATTCGTAGGTTTATGCAAAGAATCTATATAAGAAAAAGCTTCTCACACATATAACGTGACAGGGTGTGAAATTTCCGACCAAAAATACTAGCCAGACTGAAATCGCCACTATTTTATGTCCAACAAAAATATGAACAATTTTCAAAATGTTAACTGATTTAGTAATTATACCATACTCTTTGGTGACAAATCATAAAAAATAAAGCATATTTATTATAATAATATTAAAAATAATAAAATAATATTGAATCAAAATAAGGTTGTCTTCAGGCTGAAATGTTTCTGAAGCACAAATTTCATAAGTGAAAAATGTGGAGCTAAGCATATTTTATTCAAATTAGAGGAAAATGCTTTCCCTTAATTTTATTTTATTTTATAACCGTCGTTGAACAGCCGACCCAATTTCATGGGTTTACGACTACTAATGTTCAACTCCGTAGCCTTGTAATTTTGAACTAATCCAGAAGACAAGGAAACTCCTGGATCAGTACCCCCAGAGGTATTGATTTGTTATGGGAACTTGGAGGACTTTGAGATTCGACAGATTTAACGTGCATCAGTCACCATTTACTACACGGGGAGTCTTCGGTCGGCGAGGATCGAACCCACGACCTCTTAGATATGGGCCCAGCGCCCTACCGACCAGGCTATCCCGGCCCTTATTTCCCTTAATTATTGATACACTTCCACGCCCTTCTTTATTGAGGCACAATAATCAAAACAAGATCTAACTTATTCGGCAAAATAAAATATTTGACCGCCTATAGCGAGTTGTCGAGTGAAAATGTCCGGTCTTGATTTATGATGATTTTGCATTCAAGATCTTTCACAGTAAAATTAAGAATTTTGATTGATTAGAATAATCTATGCAATTGAGCCGTGATGGCTCAGGGAGCGTTAGCCTTCCAATGAGGTGAACCAGGTTCGATTCCCAGCGATAGCTGGTCGATGCGAATTCCGCATCCGGCTTGCACCGACCACAGTGCCGACGTAAAATATCCTCATAAGTAGACGGATCATGGGTTAGAGTCCCCATATCCGTAGATAACCGTGGGAGGCTTTCGTGGTTTTCCTTTCTATGTAACGCAAATGTGGATTAGTACCATAGAAAAGTCTCCACGAAGTCACAATTTCTCCCAATACTTGATCCAGGAGTTCCAATGTCTTCTAGATTGAGTTCCAAATTACAAGGATACGGAGTTGAACATTGGTAGTCGTAAACCCAAAATTGGGTCGGCTGTTCAACAACGGTCATAAAATCTATGCTATTTTAAAATACATTTATCTTTTAAATTTCAGGGAACTTTTAAGATCAAAATTTTAGTTTAAAAATTATAAGGATGAAAAAGTGTTCAAATTCTACAAATATTCTAAAGAATTAAGATTCTTAAAAACTTCAAAGGTCATTTTTTAAAATTTGAAATCTTCAAAAAATAATCCTTAAAGTTTTCGAATTTAGTCTTGATTCAATGGCATTTTAGTTCAGGTTAGGATCGGATTGCTTTTCTGTACAGTAAACCGTGCTTTCTCTGTGATATTCAATGGAGAAACGATGCCCGACAAAAAAATTTTTATATTTAGTTTCCTACATACTTTTAAGAATTAATTAGGAATTGTTTGTCTCTTAAAAACATTTCTCGTAATTTCGTTTCGAAGAAAATCTCTTTTTCTAATCTCGGAATTTCTTGCCTCAAATTTATCACTTCATTTCATTAGAAAAAGGCATTTAAAATTTTTATTTGTCAAGATATCATCTTAATAATAATTTAATAATGTAATTTATAATATCAGAATATTGTATGTTATTATTATCTGTTATGGAGTTATGGTTTGTTTTTATAAACGCAATTTTAATACAACTTGAGGTCCATGCATTGTAAATTATATAAGATGTCTCCTAAACAACGCATCCATTCTCTTATCTCTCCAACGTCTTTAGTTATAAGAAAATGCTGTCTAGGTATAGTCAAGTGGCTATGTGCCACAGCATTCAGCGCCATCTAGTGAATCACTGTAGAATTAGCTCTTATATCTCAGAAACAGAATGATATAAAAAAAATGAATTACAAAACTGTATATCATCATCAATTTAGTTCAAATAGACACCTAAATGCTAAGATTTGAAAGCTTTAAAATCGCATTTTTTTGTGCATAATTTTTAATGTATTGACAAAAACAGTTTTAGATGTGAAGAAAAAATTGGTTATTGCAAGATTTTCAATATTCAGACTCGGTGTCGTGATGGCTCAAGGGATGCCTCCCAAAGAGGTAGCCTGGGTTCGAATCTTAGCGATGTCTGTATGATACGTATTCCTCACCCGACTCGTACTGATCTTAGTGCTGACGTTAAATATCCTCAGAGGTAGACAAATCATAGGTTAGAGTGCCCTTGCCATCAAGCTAACCATAGGAAGTTTTCGTGGTTTTCCCCCATGTATCTCTGCGGGTTAACTCCATCAAAAGTCCCCCACGATGGCAAATTCCTCGTCTTCCTGATTGGGTTCAAAATTAAAAGGCTATGGAGTTGAACATTGGTAGGCATAAACTTAAAATTGGGTCGGCTATTAAACAAGGGTTATAAAATATAAAATAAAATAGTATCTCTCTCTCTCTCTTTATATGTATATATATATATACATATATATATATATATCTATATATATATGGACAGATCGATAGTTATGTTCAAACTTCGTTTAAAATTTTCAATTTGAAATGAAGGCATCTTGTATTTATCTATCATGCTGCATAAATAATTTTTTTTTCTTCGATTTTTACCATTTTTGAGAAAATATCGTTAACTCTGTAAATTTAAACCAGCTGGAGCTGTAAGTGATCTCATTAGGTTATACAGTTTACTAGATCTAAACACCAATTATAAAACTAAAGTAAAGAGGGGGAATAAGGACTTTAGTGGGAGCCCTGTACATATTACTGCAGTATATATAGTATTCACTTATTATAATCTCAATTATTATTCATTGTTGGCCTGTTGCAGAGGTTAAATGTTTATTAATGTATCGAATGTATGCAAATAAGCTCATAAGATAATTCTATATTTATTTTGCAATTTAGCGGTTTTGTTTTGAATATATATTACTAATGACACTGACATTGGGATTACGGTATGAAACTTAACTGATGTTTTCGCTGGTAACAGTGTCTTTTCTTTTTTCTTACCTGTTCTGTTTTCATATTTCATGATTATTTGTCGAGAGAAAGAACGCTGTGTTCTGGTGCTCAAATCATGTGGAATTTTTTCCATTATAATTATGAAGCTACAAAAAATTTTTTGAAACGGTTTTCTAAATTTATCCTCGTAAGTAAGTATTATTACCATGTGGTTGTCTTAAAATCACTTTTTTCAAAACGGAATTTACGATACTATTTTTCAGGTTCTATTAAATACAATTAAGTTTTTCTTTCAAGTAAAATTTTTCTTAAAAATCGGATATATTTCTAGATAGATTATAAATAACGATTTTAATTTATTTATTTCTCCCCCCCCCCCTGCCTGCTAAGTTAATTAAAAAAAATATTCAAAAATGAATATTATTTTAATTCTATAACGACATTTCAGAAAATAAACAGTTTGTTAAAATATATATATATATATATATATATATATTGTTGCCTTTTTAAATAATTGTCTAAAAATAATTAAATCTAGCTATTTATTTTCCCAAATAATTTCAATTACAAATTACTAAATATATTATAAAATGTATCCAATTAATTGCATTTAGGAGAAAAACATATTATTATTTATCAAAAAGAAAATAAACTTTTTTAAAACTTGATTCACAATAATTGAAGGATGTGTTGTTCTTTCTCCATGTTGTTCTTTCTTTGTTTGTTGTTCTTTATGTGTTGAAGTTCTTTCTCCAAACGAGTTACATAAGAAAAAAAATAAATAAATACCTCAGTGTTTAAGGGCTCTTAATTCAAAGATTTTAATTTTAAACTATATTTATATTATCTTGTGGAAATAATTGTCTGGACTATAAAACAAAGAGGTAGCTGAAATATATAGGAAAAAAATCTGAATTGTTTTGAGAAATTACGAATTTTGAGATATTTTTTTACACAGTTGAAACTCATTAAAATCAAAGCATAATTCTCATGTTTTGCATATTTCTCAATGCAACATTAAAGTAATTTTTCGAGCATTAAAAATTTTGTATGGATTACAAAAGTTTTTTATTTTCACAGAGCATAGAGAAAATAATAAGACGAATTTGAAATAGGATTAACAGAATTGAAGCGAATTGAAATTAAATATTTTAACAAACGGCAGAGAAATGACAGATACTTAAAAATTTAAATATAATTATCCTCATTACACAACTATAAATGACTCTTTATAAAATAAATATGTTTCACGTAGAGTATACATTATGTTCCGTAATCAATACCCTTCATAAATATGAAGTACAAAATCACTCACAAGGAATCCAAAACTCACTTGATGTTTTCCGTTCCACTTTCTTCGCTAGTGATTCGACGTATAAAAAGTTCACTAGTTGTTAAATTCCTGACTACTTAAGTGAATAAGTATGTCATTTTTGTGGGCACTATTTATTTAAGAAATAAAAAACAATATTCAGCGCACCTATTAGTTTTAAATTAAACTCTCGAAGTTATTCCTAAAATTCACCAAGAACTATTGATGCAATAAGAAAAGGAACTACATTAGCTGTATAAATGATGAAAAATTTTCAGGTAAATCGTATAAAATTATTTCCGAGTTTAACTTACTATTTTGATACAATGCAAGTTAAATATTGCTAAAGTGGATTTCATATTTACTAGCGTCAAAGAGAAACAAAATAACACTATCTATCTTATTTAAATGAGTTTCATCTGAAACATTTAATATGATATTTTTGCATATATCTACTAGACTCGATCGATTTATCAATAGTTAAACATAGAGATAAAGATATTCTAAAATGTAAATTTTGATGTATTGTGAATACTATGTTAGACTTTAATTATATATATTTTTGTTCATATATATTATTATATCAGAATTATAATATATATTAATTATAATATTATATCAGAACCATTATCGAGATTGATAAATCTCAAAAAACGATGCTGACACGAGCATTAAAAATAATGTTAATTCTCGAAAACGATAATATCACGGCTTATAAATATTAAAGCGATAATATTGCGATTATTATCGATAACGTTATTATAAAGAGTATCGAAGAATTTTATTTCAAAAGGCAAAATTATTGACAAAGTGAAAATTATGTAAACTTGATAACCAATAAAAATATCGCGATATTTGAATTTCAACATATTATCAACAATATCTACTCTGCCACATTATGTAAAATATATTTAGATAGTTTGAAATCTCAATAGTATTCCCACTGGAAGTTTTTTAAAATTATATAAATATATTTTACATAATATGACTGTTGATATAGTTGCTGAATAATGTTGAAATTTAAATTCACGATATTTCTATTGGTTATGAAGTTTACATAATTTTCCCTTTGTCAATAACTCTGCCTGTTAAAAAGAAATTCATTAATTCATTTATACTTTCTCTCAAGAGTATCCCCATTGCCAGTAGTTTTCTCATCGGGGATAGAGCGCTCGTCTCCTAATAAGGTGTCTCGGGTTCAAATCCTACCGAAGGCTTTTTAATATGAATTCCGCACCGGACAACAGTGCTGACTCAAAATATCCTTTGTGGTAGACGGATCATGGATTAGAATCCCCTTGCCGTCTGGCTAACCGTGGGAGGTTTTCCTCTCAATGTAAACCAAATGCGGCTTAGTTCCATCTAAAAGTCCATCACAAAGGCTAGATTGTCCCAATACTTGATATCGAAGTTCCCTTGTCTTCTGGATTGGGTTCAAAATCACAAGGATGCAGAGTTGAACATTGGTAGTTTTAAACTCAAAATTGGATCGGCTGTTCGATTGTAAAATATAAAATAAAATAGTATTCCCATTTAAAAATAAAATTTTTCAGAGCAATTCAAGTTCACTAATTCGCAATGATTGTGATTTTGAAGCGGAGAAGAAATGAAAGTTTGATGATCATCGAAGTATAACAAACATTCTACAAAAGTTCAAGGGTGAACATTTTATCAATTTAATGATGCGTATCCATCAGTTTAAGCAATATAAGAATGCCTAATGGAAGTTACATTACTCGCAGCTTTGAAAAAAGTCGAAAATTTTCTTTACATCCTATGCAAGGCCAAGTTAAAATTTGGTTGTTTAAAAATTCAAATTACAGAAGAAATATCTGAATATTCATGAACAGGTAGATAAATTATATTATTAAATTTCTTGTTTATGGAATGGTATATATGAAAGTTTAAATAAACAGGAAATATTGTAACTGAATGATTCTGATACATAAATAGTTTTTAGTTATATGCTTGGTTAAATTTCGATAGAATGTTAGTAATTTATATTAATTTGCCTGGAATTTTATTTAAAAAAAGACATAAAACAGTTCATCGACATTATTTTGCTTTTTACTTACAAAGGAATCTGATAGTTTATGAGATGTTTTTATTTTCTAAACTCAAATTACCTATAATTAAAGGTGTTTTTGAAACTCTTTCGTGAAGGAAAATATAAAAGCTACAGTTGGAGCTTCTGAAATTAGAAGCAAAGTTAAAAATTTAATTCAGATTTTGATGAAAAGAATTAAGTGGACTTTAAATATTTTATATGATTAAAATATTAATTAGTTGGGAAAATGGGTAAAATCTCGATGATTTATCGAGATTTTGAGAAACACTTTCAATAATCTCTATAGACTATTGTCACGAAGTTCGTTGAGGCATTTCTCTGGCTCAATTTTTCAGACAGTTAAACATTTGATTAATATCCCGTGGCCTGATCATGAAATCTTATCAATTGATCAGTTGACTTTTTAAATTGCTTTATTTTTAAACAGGGTACAATTGTTATTATTTTACTAAAAAAATAACTATAACATAAAAATTATTTTTAATTATGCATTGCATGCTTTAATAAATCAATAATTCACGGAAAAATTATTAATTTATTGATTTGAACTCGTATATTTCGCTTAAAAATTTAATATTTTCCATCATGATATTATGCGTTATTTAAAAAGCTCTACACAACATTTTCTTAAATATTGAGCAGAATTTGTTTTTAATTATTTGCTCAACTCGGAATATTGGCTGTTTTAGCAAAGCAGCTTTATTGACAAGCATATTTAGCGTTTGAAAATATTTTGCTCTCTATTTTTTTCTATAATAGTGCGGTCATGGTAACAATCCAAACTTTATTGGAGTATTCATTGTTATTGGTAGCTCTCAATTTATCTGGATAACAGTACATTTGAAATTTCATTAAATTTACCATATATATTTTTTGAAAATTGCTGTTTTTTTTATTGATTGATTTACAATGATATAAAACTATCACAATAATATATATACTATTTCGACATTTGTAAAGCAAAGTGATAGTTTAAATTCATTATTTGTTCATAAGTTTAAAAGTTCGTTGAATGCATAATAGTTATATGTATAAGAAAAATTTCTGATACTATATATAATTAAAATTGTTTTCCTTTTAACAATATTAATATTAGAGAAATGTTACTGATAACGCTAATTTTTAACATTGCTCTGATATAACAATATTAATAATTATTATATTGCTCTGGCATTGATGTTAATTATAATTAATTATAAATAATGAGTTACATTAATAATTAATTTTCTTCTTTGTTCTGATAGAGTAATATCAATTACAAGTTTATAACTAATTATGATAAAAAGAATGCATGATTCATGTAATAGACAATCGTATTATATTTTGTAGACATGATTCATTAATTACTGAATTGTAAAAAACGCACATTGAAGTTTATTTGTATTAAAAACTACGGAATGAAGCTCTTTCATTTGTATTTTTTCCAAATTATTATGTATACTTAAAATATAAGAATTCACTTGAAAAAAGTTTTCCTCGTTAATTTTATATTAGTGTTTGCCAACACACAAATCCAATAAGATTTAAAATAGGTTTGATTGCTGGAGAAAATTGGGATGTAGTTGAAAAAAGGTTCTTAGAAACACATTAACCAGTTAAACCGGTTTTGATGCTTATTACATACGCTTTCGTCTTCTGCAACTTATCAGATTTCAATAAGTTTTTGCTTTATCCTCGCTTAAATATTAGTTTACAACCTCCGATTTGTATCGTTTTCTTGTTCAGATTTGTATTCTTTTCTTCCGAGTTGTTTTCTTTTTTGATAAAGCTCTAAAAATTCATATTGAAGGCAGCATTTACAGACCACCCTGGATAAACCAATTTTTATAGGAATTTGTTTAAATGTCCCTCTCAATGGGCTTCTGTGACATATCTCTCCATGTATGTAAGTTTGAAATATTTCTAAATAATATTTTTAGTTCATTACTTATTATGTAATCATACTATATTACAAAAACATTAATTTGTGAAAAATTCTTGGTTAACATGTCATCAAATATTATGTATTAGGTTAGAAAGAGCATTATTAATAAAAATTAAAGAAAGAAGAAAAGTATAATTTGTTCCCATATTACTCTGTACAATTCAGATAAAAATACCATGACAAATGAGCAATACACAAAATTATTCCAAATGCAGTTACTTAGAATTTCCTTTATTTCATACCCATTCTTTGTAAAGAAATTTACATTAATATATACAATGAGAAAATAGTGAACATATATAGTCCAACTATTTAAAAGCATATATTACGTCATCAAATATGATTTTTTTAAAAAGAAAAGCAGAATTGTTTAACAAACATATACACAAAGTATTTATCACAAGTAGACAGAAACTGTCTATTTCTTTCAACATACATATCTTTGGGTGAAACTAAAACTAACTCATAAAAATAAGGCTAACCGGTATAAGATTTTTACATGAAAGAATATTTTTTGTTTAGATTAATTTCAATATTATTTTACTAAAAGATCTGTTCTAAATAACTTCATAAATAGAGAAGATCCATTAAAAATATTATATTAAAGAACTACTGTAAGTACATTGAATGTATGTCTACCAAGTTTAACATACAAAAAATGGCAAATAAAACGATTTGCTTACATATTAATAATTAGGGAAACTTTCACAGATTAATAAAGTGTTTTTTTCAACAATGGAAAGTAATTTTTCTATGTTATAAAAAATGCATGTGATTATTTGTTCTAAACTTTAGGATGGTATGAATCATTTGATTTGAAAACAAGTGTATTTTACTTTCGTTTAAAATTAACGTTTTTTAATTTCTGAAATCTATTCCTCAATATTCTCGCACAATTTAAATGAAAAATTCTTTCTATATTTAAATTTCTTTGTATACCTTTTATTAGAATCACACTTAACTTTTAAAAAATAAATAAATAAATATTTCTATTTTTTGAACTCATATAATAAGGTTGCTGTCATTAGTTTCTCTTAGACAACTTTTGATTACATCATGTCAATTTTGCTAGGCTTTAGACATAAGAATTACAGATATCAATAAATAAAACAATGTAAATTTTCATCTCTATTTAAAAAAATATATATTTTAGTTTGAATAATGATAGTTTGTATAACTAATAGTTTATACTATGATAATAATTTATAATAGTATAAAAGACTTATTTCTTAATGTTTTATAAACTTCCTCTTCGAAGAAAAATACCTCAATTGTTAAATGCAAATTGTAAGAATTTTTTTATTATTGTTGTTTTTCGTAAACTTCGAATTTATAATTTTCAACTTTTATTTTTTCGTTACTATCAAGTTCTTCCTTATCTTTGATCAAAAATTTTTATCTTCAAATTATATTTTTAGCTACTATTTCAGCGCAGCTAGTCTAAAAGTAAATGGATAAACATAGAAAAAATCAAACAAAAGTAATGGTATAAAGACGAAATTAAAAATGGTTATTTAATTAGCCTTGCTTTTTTAATCATATATTTTTTAGAAAAAAAGGAAGGGCCTGCTCTTGAAAATCGCCTGATAGACCTTCTGAAAACGAATTAAACTGTTATCGAAACCAAAGACCTCGTATACATTATTGAATATTGGAAATCTTCACAAAACATAGGAAAATAATTTTGAATTGCACAAAATATACAAGAAAATAAAAATTCAAATGAAAACAATTTGGTATTAATAAATAAAATATCTATATTTTAAAAATATAAGCATAATTATTAAAAAAAATAACAATCACAGGTTTGAAAATTGATTTCACAATTTATATCTATATTTACAATTCTTTTAAAAATAGAACAAAAACTGTTATATATATATATATATATATATATATATATATATATATATATATATATATCATGGCGCCATAACTGTTTTTAAAATAAACAAGTCATTTTTTCAAAATCTCTAATAGTGGTACTATCTATAAATTATCTCTAGAAGCTCAATAGGAAATAAAGAAAATGAACTCTTTTCAAATTGCGTTTCGGTTAAAGGAATGCATTTTAGCAAGAAAAAGTATTAACATTTTTATGTAAACTGGTAATTCTGTAAGAGTATCCACCAACATTTTTTACAGTGTGTAGGGCATAAAAATTTAAAAATACAACAAAATAAAATGTTTTGATAATAAATCATTTTTTTTATCAGAAAGAAAAATATTTTTAAAACATTTTATTCTTTTTTTATTGTTGCTCATTATAATAATAAATCTAAAAATAAATTAAACAATTATAAAAATAGTTAGCAGAGTTGTTAAAAACTTTGAAAGGTGAAGTTATTTAAAACACTAATACACAATGTCAAAACCAACAAAACTTTCACTTTCAAGATCCTAAAAGAAATACTTTTAACGAATTAATTCCTTTGTACGAAGCAAAACTAAAGACAATGAATAGTGAGCAAAATAAATAATACAAATTAAATATTTTATGTTAGTCAATATACATGTTTTCTATTTTTATTTCGTTAAACAATGTGTTATGCTTCAAAACATATTTTTTATTCAGTAAAATTCAAATGATACAAAGAAGTTTAAAGCTATTTTCATATCCTACTTGATTTTACTATAAGGAACCAGTATTTCATTCTTACATATGAAATTATTGTGAGATGTAAAAATAGATATTTGTATAAAAATAATTCACACTACATTTATCCTTCTATAAATTTGTACAATATACTGTCGAGTAATCTGTATAGACTCGTATTAAGCTTGTAACGTACAGAAATGTGGGGTGCGGTTCTGAAAATGCATATTGAGAAATGAAGCAACCTTTGACCTAGTAGGCTGCATTTCAGCATCCATCAAAGGGTGGTCAAACCACAGATAAAAGACATTTTGCAGGACCAGGTGCAGAGGCGTGGGCGAAAAGAAGGATATAGCCGTTCTCATTCAGAATCTTGCGTGAACGGGAGCGTCCTTGAACGTCGTGGTGCGCGAACAGGAGCGTCGATGTGATCTTTGCAAATTGCAGCAGGACATTGCCGACCCTAGGTGGAAACTGTGACTACTCCACCCTTAGAGGGTACTCATGGCATGTGACCCCAGCACCGCCTACCGTGTTTTCTTGATACACTTAAATTACAAGCGTCTGAGAAAAGTGGGTACCTTTTGTAATAGGCGTTTGTGTCGCGTATAAGAACGGGTTTTTCTTTTGAAAAACCCACGGTCCTCAGCTTTTGTTCCTTTTATTTCAGTTTCACTTTCGGATGTGATTATTCTTTTATATTTGAAATGTGGTTTGTTTATAAAATTAAAATACATTTAAAAGAAGAGTTCAACAAAGAATGGTTATGCTAAATAGAAGAAAGCGAAGAATTTGATCAATGGTTTTCTTTAATCAACTTTTCTTTAATCATCTTGATATATGAAATTACAGTAACCTTGATTCTGTAAATTTTAGCTAGAATTTAAAACATTACAAATGTGAACATTTTTAAATTGATGAATGTTGGATATTGTTGATTTATTTTTAAGACATAGCATATATTGTAGCACTGCAAGTATTGGATACTTCAGAAAATATTGCAGGTGAGTTAAAGTAAGCTTTTAAAAAAACTGAAAATAATTTCAAATCAAACTTGCTTTTTTAAAAATAAGTTTCTCTGTTAAATAATGTTTCAAAATTAAGCAACAGAGAATGCTTTTCAAAATATTTTTGATTTACCAACGATTGGTACAGTTTTGAATTAAGAGAATTAATGATCCCCACAATACTTAGAAATTTGAGGCAACTTTAATAAAGAACCTTGCATTCATTCAAGTTGAACTGTAGTATCAAATTTAATAAGGTTTCATTAGAACGATAATAAGCTAAATTTGAATGATAATCATGATTCAACCCATTCTAAACTTAACTTTTGAAATTTTTCTTTATCGGTTAAGTTAACGAAGTTAATAAAAACGTTTTCTGATGCTTAATATTCTGTCCCTCTTTGATTTCTTTCATCACTCATAGGATATGATTTCACTGTATTAAAAATAATATTAATAGACTACGTATTAAATTTACTTATAACAGTTACGATAAGCAAACACTAAAGCAGTAGTTAATATATTTTGAGAGCAATTATTATCAGTAAGTTTTTTTTTATTTATACAGAACACGAGGAAAATAAAATACATCAACAATATTACTTGGAAAAGTATTAATGATTGTCGTTTGTATTAAAATCGGTGGAAAATGCGCAAATTGTGAAAAATATGGAGTTATCAATTCGTACATCTAAACTGAAACTATAGTTATAAATAAAAATAGTTGAGCTAATTTGTGTTTACATTTAATTTCAACACAAAAATTATGAACAAAAGAATTTATTGTCTCAGTTACTAAATGATTTCATTGAATTTAATAAAGAAAATCAAAATAAACAAAAACAACAAATCATCTATTTTTCTTATCACGTTAGGCGATCGACTTTGAAATATAAAATAAAATATTTTAGTATTTTCCACTGCCCAAAGCAGTTTGAGCGAAAATCAACGTAAAATAGCCTCTATAATCAAAATAATGAACTATAAATTCAATACATAAATTAACTAAAATATGTCATTGCACTTAGTCATCAATAGTTTAAAATCTTCTACGACAAAGCTGAATGATTATCTGAAACTAGTTTAACTTCCAGTCTTTCACCTAAGTATTAACGCACAGCATTATACAAAGGTTTGGTGTTCAATAAAGGAATAATTTTTTTTTGTATTGTTTCACCAAAACTTTTGCAATTGTAGCAAGAAGTTTTTTTCTGGTGTAGCAGTGACCAAAGAAGTCATTTAAGTAGACGTTAAATAAATGTCATTTACTAACTGTCGGTGATCGTGAAGATCGAACATCTGTATTTTCATCACCATGACAATGCACGCAATGCATGCACACAGCACAATGACCAATTCTTCTTGCAAGCGTCGACCGAAGTTTCAGCGCAGGTCCTAACTTCAAACCTAGATGCATCATCAAATGATCTTCGGTTAGCAAAGGTAACGTAGAACCATCTATTGACTCTTCACGGAATTTCTGAAATTAAAAATAAGTAATTTAATGTCATAATCTAAAGCACACATAAATTTATAACTTGTTTGATATTCATTAACATGAATAAAATAATTAACTAAGATTTTGGAATATTTTGGTAAGGTAACTATTTATGTAGATGGTACGATGCCGTACTTTTATTTGCGTCGCACAAGAGCTGCACAATGGCTCATTTTAGAAAACAGCCATGAGGTTGATCCGAGACATCACACATACGTCACATCCCGTTTTACAGGGAGGACACATTCCCACACCATCTATTCATCCGCAGATCGTAATTTTGAACAAAACCAGATCATCATCAACTTTGATCCAGTACCCGGAGAGGTATTGGTTTGTTATGGGAACTTCGAGGATTCATTGACCCCGACAGATTTAGCGTGCACCAGTCATAATTTGTGCACGGGGAGTCTTCGGCCGGCGGGGATAGAACTCTTGGACATTGTTCCACCGCCCTACCAGCCAGGCCACTCCGGCACCATTTAGGTAGATGAAAATAGCTTATGAATGTAGATAGAAACCACAGCATAGACTAAAAATTTTAGCAACTGGTTCATAAAAATCGCCAGGGTCAAATTGATAAGAAAAGTATTACTAACTACAAAAATAAATCTACAAAAATTAAATGTCATTAAAATTTGCTAGAACATCAATGAGAGGAAAAGTAAAATAAAATTACACTTCCACAAAAACGAACATCTTATTTCAAGACCTCAATAATAACAACTCAATACTTACAACTTCATTAAACAATACTATACTTCATTTTGAACTGAGAAATGGTTAAATTTTCCATCTTAATAAAGTTACAGATGCCGGTTTTATGGTTTAATGCTGAAAAATTTTTTTGAGAGTGTAGAACTTCTATAGGCATTACTTAATGCTTTCTTCGAGTTGTATACGGAAATCAATAAAACCTCTGAAAAATTGAGATGAAATATGAAAAGTAGATGAATAAAATCAATAATCGCAAAAAAATATTACAACAGAGGTATTTAATGTCTGAATAAAATAAGTTTGTTGACAAATAAAAATGTAATTTTTCTTTTTAAAATAAATAAAAAAAAATCTTGGAATGGCACTGTTTTTTATTTTATTTTTTTTTTATTTTTTATTATTTATTTACAATAGTCTTGTCTTTCCATCAAACGCTATTTAAAAGCTATTTTATTACATGTTCGAATCAAAGTGTAACCATGGATGTTTAATAGTAAATAAATAAATTTGGTTTAGATACATATAATGTGTGCTTAATGCAAAGAATGGCCTGTCAAACTACAGAACAGATAGCACAGAAATGAGAAAAACAGCACAGATAGCAAGATATTTTATTTTATTTTATAACCGTCGTTGAACAGTTGTGGTTGTTTGCTAACGTAACGTAAACAACGTAACAAAGGTAACGTAAACAACCACAATAATATGTGGTTGTTTTCCTTGCACCTCGCCGTGCAACATTGCGCTACGTGCTCTGAAGAGCTTAGATGTTGTAGGTTCGGATCCATACTTTCATGTATACTTTCTATATTCTGGCTGAAATGTACTCAGACTGAAAAGAATTTTTAAGTCGTTCTTTGTATTTATAAGGAAATCCACATACATATGTAATAAATAAATAAATCCCATTACTCCCATACAAGATAGTAGGAAGGTACTTTATTTACATCGTACTAGAGCTGCACAGTGGGCTATTGGCGAAGGTCTGAAAAACATCCCAGAGGATGATCCGAAGACATGCCCTCATAATTCTAATCTTCTTCAGAAGGGATGGCTTCCGTGCTTTGGTAGGCCGACTACCTGCGCAAAGCCGAGCACTTAACGGTAGAACAATTTAACGAGGACCGCTACCATAAAAGATGGACAAAACAGTTACCAAAGTTTGATATGGAGTTTCGTATCTTAATTACATTTTAATTGGACATTTAAAGTTATACATTGAAAAATTATATAAGAGTAAAAAATATTTCACATTCATCGCACTCCTGTAAGCAATTTTAATAAACCGCCATTTTTAAGAAGTTTTATCTGATTATTACCATTCTTTTTGGTAAGAGGCATAGACATCAAAAAGTTTAAATTACCAAATAAATTGTAAAATAAGTGACAACATGAATCTGAACAACATTTTGGTAGTTTTTTCTTGATACTTCAGACCATGTCATAAAAATCATTTGTTTGGTTAAATTTACTTTTTAGTTTAAAACTTGTTATTAAATGTATGGCAATAATAACTATAATTTTTGAACTGTTACCATAGCTAACGTTACTACCAAATAAATGGCTTAAATATCGTATATTTTGGTTTAATTACTAGAATTATTGTTTCTTTTACTAGAAATGTTTTCACCTTACAAGTATGGTAATTTTGCCAGAATTTTTTTCCGTGCGATATGTTAGTAAAAAAAACATTAACTAACATCTATTTTATTCGTAATTGCTATCTCCATAAACTAAATAAATATCGCATCCTATCGCATTGTTTTAAAACTGTAATTTCACGAACAGTTTTTAAAGAGAAATTAAAAGAAGTTAAATAATTAGTTATAGCTAATTGATTTTCTAAGTATTTGACTTGGTGTAAACTAGAATAAATTTAATGTTAGATTTTTTCATGAGTATTTTAAAAGTACATATTAAAAAAAATTGAAAATAACTTTAGCGTTTTGTAGTTATATTTTGTATATTTGTAGTTTGTCATATATGATAAACTACGAATAGATTTAAGAAATTTGATTATTGCGAAAATTTATTGAAGACATTAATAAAAATCATGAAAAACACTATTTCTTTTAAACAAAATTTTTGGTTAAAATAAAGAGATTTTCCAATGAAACTGATAAAGGATAACATTTAAGCAGGTATAGCTTCGTATGTGTGAAATACACACCAACCTGGATGGTAATTTTGTTCATTGCCAGAAAGGTTTTATTTTAACTTAAATTTTAAGTTAGTTGATTCAGAAACTAAACTGTAAGTTTAAATTCAAATAAAAAGCTTTGTGATTCTAAAATGTTAATTCTTAAAGTCTTTGCCTCCAGTTTATTAAAATATTCAAATATTCCTTCATTAGTTGAGAGCATTTCAAAACCTTAACTTAGCTACCTGTTTTTAAAACAGTATTGACATGACTGCTGCAAGATTTAAGATAAATCAGAATAATATTTATAATTTAGAAGCTGTGAAAGAAAATTATTACTATCATTTTAGAAAAAAAAAGCAAATAAACGATTTTGAATATGGAAAAAATATGCTATAAAATCACATTAAATAAAGAAAATTAATTACTTTCATAAACTAGTTTATGATGTAAATTGCATATTATATATTTATAATGCATTTTACACATCCATTTTAAGTTCTTCGCGTAATTCATAATTTTGCGGAAGCAACGGAATCCGGTTGTTTTGTCGTGTGCGTTACGTCCTACGTTGTTAAGAAAACATGTCATGCCATATGATTGATCCTCATTTGGTGATGATGCTTTCCTTCAACAATATTGCTAAGTTACTAAGTGCTTCCTATTTGATCCAAAATGAAACAGATAAGGTTTAAACGTCACGACTTGAAGGATTGTTGATGCATTAGGCTTCTGGCGCGTGAAAAACTTCGGCAGCTAATAAGATAAACGAAACAGAAATGAGCAAGCCATTTTCAAAATAGGTCGCAATAAAAACAATTTATCATATTTAAATCTTTATAAACAATATTATTAAATTATTTTGTAGATAGAGTAGTTAACTTTATTACTTGTATGTTTTCTTAAATAAAATTTTCCTAAATAAAATGCTCTTAAATAAAATTTTAAAAAATCGACACGAACTTAAGAATATTTCCGTTATTACGACAAATAAAGACAGAGGCATCTGAAAAATAACTCACTTTTTGATAAGAAAAGATTTAACTATGTAGTTTTTGTATATCAAAAATAAATTTTACTGTAATTTTTAAATGGCGAAAATTAATTTTATCACACATTTAAAAAATAGGTTCAATATTTTTAAAGCATATTCATGCGCTCAAATATTTCTTACAACGTAAACAATATATTTTTTTTACTGTTTTTACAAAAGCAAAATAAAGTATGCAAACATTTAAATGATTGGTTATTTCTTTAATTGTTATATTCACAAATAATTGCTTATCGAAAAAGTCATTTAAAGCTCGCTCAATTCACTATTTTCCGAAATCAATTAGATTAGTTAAAATTCAAAAATTTTTATCTTCGTAAAAAATAAGATAGATAAATAAAAACATATCGTTTTATATGACATAAAATATTCGGTAGTCTTTACGATGCTAAAGGTGTGCCATACCATTTTACTTATTGATTTGCTCTGCTTTGAAAAAATACTCGTATTCTGCGATTTCAAGGGCAATAAATCTTAAACATTCTTACAGTAGGGCGAGTAAGATTTAAGTTTTTTTTTTTTTTTTTCTTAACTCACTTTCCTAGTTTTAACTCGAATCTTTGTTGAATATCTTCATAAATTATGAGATAATCTTGGGTGTTACCTAACAAGTACATTATTTGAATTTTGATTAAGGAAAAACATGACTACTCTTTTCGCTTTTATCTTTTTTAAGAGATTAAATATGACCATGTTTAGTACTCATCTGAACCTGTGGGATGAAAACGTTTAGCGTTTTTAGTTTTTCGGGAGGTAAATTTTAATCGCTAGAATCCTCTTATTTTAGATACGTATCTTAAAACCTACTTACTAGTGAATAAAATTTGTAATGAACGTGAAAACAAATAAGTCTAGAAATAATGTACTGAATAAATTGCACTAGTTATAATTATATTTAGCAATAATTATGTAAATCATATGAAATAAAAATGTATTCTTTTGTAAAAAAAAATATTTTTTATTCAGAAAGATTAATAAAAATTATAATGTGCTTTGACTATTGTTCTGCTACTTTATTCAAACATCTCTAATTATTAATAGCAAAAATGTACAACAAAACATTGGGTCAATTGTCGCAATGAATATGAAAATTGTAGTCAGAACTTTACGTTAGTTATTCCTTTGTCATGTCGATATTTTAAATAAAATATTCAATATTTTGCATTCAGTAGTGAATTAATTCATAAAGAATTCAATGAATAACGAAAGTAATGAACACGAATTAATAGCGGAAACAAAACAAAAAAAGAAATTTTGAGTCAATATTAAAAAAAAAAATTAATATAAAAAATTTATATTTTTAGTTTTGCATAATTTCTTACTAATCACGAGAGATATAATGTTTTTTAATGAATTGTTCTGCAATTTGTTTTTAATGAAAACCAAAATTAAAACATTGAGCCAATTGTCAAACAAAGGAATATGAAAAATCTATTTACAATTTTATGTCAATTTTTACTGTAACAATGTTGCATTTTTATTTAAGTATTCAATATTTTACATTCAGGATTGCTCGAATCACTAATAACTTCATTCAAACATATCTATTTATTTATTAAGATAAAGGAAAAAGAAACATTAGGCCAATTGTAATAAAAATGATTATGAAAATAAAATTAAGCGTTTCAGATCAATTTTTACACAATACAATATCGATTTTTTAAATGAAATACACATTGTTCTGAATTAAATATAAATATTACAATATCAATAAATATGACGGTGATAATGTGTGTGAACATATTATGTTAACATTCTAAGAAATTTTAACTTTTCATTTGTTATTGACATTACCTTTGACTTTTTTTGAAAAAGGCAATTCTACCATAAGTCATTATTAATATTGCATACATTCTTTATTATAAAGGAAAACTATTTTAAAATCAAATAGCATTATTATGAATAAAAAATAAGGATGATATGTCAAAAACATCTAGATAGATATATGTTTTTCAATATTTTATTCTCATTTTAAAAAATTGAAAAAAAAATATTATTTGATTAAAGGCAAAATAAATTATGAAGGAAATGATTAAAGAAACAAGTGAAAAAAGTGTTTTATAAAAATGAAAAAGTATTTTTTATCTGATAAAATAAGCTTCTACAATACTTTTATTAATGAGGATATGTTCGGTAAGTTTCAGAATTTGATATAGTAGATTGAATTTCATTAAAACACTTCCCCAATCAAAATAATATTTTTTTAGAAAAATCTGTAACTTCTGTTTCATCAATTAATTTACTCAATTTCCGTTATATTTTTTATAGTTTGAATAAAAAAAAAAAATAATAATAGTTTGAATAAAACGTATTAACATTTAAAAACGTAGAAATTATTTGATGTACATAGCTATATTTTATGCCAATATCAGTATACTCCAATTGCCATTTTTTTTAGGAAAAGAAGTATAGATAAAAAAACTAATGATAAAAAAATAGCTTCGATTTGTATTATAAATTTCAGAAGGTCTTATTATTATTATTATTTTTAATAGTAATAATAAAAGTTAAAAGTGGTTTTTCTTTAAAAGTCATGTTTGATAAAATTGAAAACTATCGTGTGGTTTGAAAAAAAAATGAATTAAAAAAATAATCAGAGCAGTAAAGGATTGTGAAAATTAACTTAATGATTATTAGAAACAGGTATATCAGTTTGGAGAGATATGTGGATTAGGAGTTCAAGAACGATGCGTGATAGTATTCTTCGTTTTTCAGTTTAAAATCACAGGTTTTTGTGCAAATCTATGTAGGTTAATTAATAGTTTTCAATAGATTTAAGTTTGTTTTTTTAGGTGAATTTAATTGGCATGAATGCTAAAATTTAAAAAGAAGGTATTTTATTAACCAGTCAGATTATCAATCATTACCATTAACCATTAAGGTAGATTTTATTTGTAAAAAAATGTCTTGCATTACATTTTATTGCATCTTAAAACATTTTTGTCTGTTTCGTCATGGCTATAGAGATACTAGTAATCAAATCTTAAAATTTTTCCTTGAAAATTCGCTCAACTTTTGAACTATGTTATCAAACATTTGTTTGTTTAACAATCATATATCAAAATCATATGGTAAATCATATATCAAAAGATGAGAATAGTTCGTGCGCGTTCTGAAATGATTGAATTTTTTTTTCGGTTTGAAGTTGGAAAACTTGTTTCTGAACAATGTATACTCGCATTAAAAATACACAAAGAATAATGTCTGATTAAATTTGAGATATCGATGTTTATTCAATAATATTTTATAAAAAAAATTTCTATTTTTAAAAATATTTTCATACCTATAGTGAAATAGACAAATTACTTTTACATGTGAAAGAAAAAAAATCTGGTACGTATTTATTATGCTAAGAAGTATTTATATACAAAATAAGTAGGCTATTTAACTCGTTGTACAAAAATTCTGAGTACTAATGTCAAAAAGTATACTTTTTTAGTTTATATTATGCATCTAAATTAAAATAATTTTTTTTAATATTTCGTATAATAAATTTAATAAAAACAATGTATTAAAAATATTTCCAATTAATATTTTTCTTTTATAACCGTCGTTGAACAGTCGACCAATTTTTTTGAGTTTACGACTACTAATGCTCAACTCCTTAGCCTTGTAATTTTGAAGCCAATTCAGGAGACAAGGGAACTCCTGGATCAAGTATTGGGAAAAATTTGCCTTCGTGGAGAACTTTTTGAGGGAACTTTCCCCATTTGCGTTACATCTAGAGTAAAACCACAAAAACCTCCCACGGTTAACCTGACGGCAAGGGAACCTTAACCCATGATCCGTCTACCACAGATGATATTTTACTGTGGTCGGTGAAAGCCGGATGCGGAATTCGTATTGATCAGCTATCGCTGGGATTCAAACCCGTTCATCTCAATGGAAGGCAAACGCTCTATCCTCTGAGCCATCACATCACGGCTCCGGCTCTAAAATGTGAAGAAAGAAAAAAAAAAGCGAAATCAAATTAATAAATTACCTTCGTAATAGGGTGTGGTGCAAAGAAGAAATAACAAAGTATATATTGTAAAGTGTCATTAAAATGAAATGCATATTTATTTAAAAACCACAGTTTTATTATTTCCCGGAAAGAAATTCTTCAGATGATTAATTTTATCCCATAAAATATCCCTTAAACAAGCTAGAAATTAAATAGTATAAAATCATTCCGAAATGCGAATGAATCAAATTCGTAATAAAACCTAACCATTTCTTGTAAAACGATAATCTGAACCATTCATACCGAAACCATTTACGATTTAAAGACAACCCTGTTATTACATCTAACACTCTACTTATTGTTCCCATTCGTTCCATCAGTATGGGGTGATAGATGCTGTTCGAATACTTGCCCTCAGGAAGGGCAAGAATCATCACACCCACGATGAAGTTTAACATGTCAACTAATTCGATATACTTATCTAAGATATGAATTTGATTTTCACTCTTTTCTCTCTTAGTTCTTTCCTTAACATTTTATTCCATTGTTTTGTAATATTTCATCCTTTTATTGTCTGACAAGGATGCCATAACGCTGCTCTACTCTCGACAAATAGGCCTTTTTTTAGATAAATACAATCTTAAAGAAAGAAAGTTTCTGGATACGATTTATCTTTTTTCTTTTGTTCTTTTATTTTAATAATTAAACATCTTACTTGTGAAATGATAATATTAGAGGTAGTGGTTCAATATCTTTAAACTGTTTTTCTCATTTTTGTGCTTTCTGTTCAGCAATTTGGCAAGAGAAAAGCCACTTTTTGCATTTAACACACACTATGTCGATACTTATCAATCTTTTATACGGTATCCATTTAAACCAAATTTATTTATTTACTGTTACATATGCATAGTTGATTTGAATCCATTACCTTCAAATTATACATCGTTTCGGGAAAAGACGAGAGTACTGTAAAATAAAAACTATTCCTAGTATTTATTTATTTATTTCGAGAAAAGAACGATGTATTGAACAAATTTTATTTTGTATCAGATAAAATTAAAATAGTAATAATGACAAAACTATATCGTTAAATTTAAAAGGCAAGTATGCTCTAAAATAAAAAATAAAAAATAAAAAACTATACCAAGTATTTATTTATTTCGAGGCAAAAACGAGAAATTGAACAAATTTTATTTTGTATGAGATAAAATTAAAATAATTATACTGGCAAAAATATATCGCTTAATTTTAAAAGCTCGAAATTAAATATCGTTTGGCGGAAAGACGAGACAGCTCAAAAGAATAAATAAATAAATAAAAAATAAAAAAATTCAAGTATTTATTTATTTATTTCGAGAAGAGAACGAGATATTGAACAAATTTTATTTTGCATGAGATAAAATTAAAATAGTTATAATGACAAAAATATATCGCTTAATTCAAAAGGTTTGAAATTAAATAACGTTTAGCGGAAAGACGAGACTGCTGTAAAATATAATTAAAAAAAATTCCAAATGTTTATTTATTAATTTATTGTTACCCATACATATGCTAGCTTAAGTGCGCTTTACAAATTACGATTTATTACACTTTAACTTGATTATATGCATAGTTAAATATATGTTTGTGATGTCGTTCTCTATCGTGTGCTATCGGTATTTCAACTTGACAAGGGTACCTAAACTGATCTTTGTAATGAACACACAAACCTGCGTGTGTATACAATAAATAAATATATATTAATAAATGGATGCATACAGGGCTTGAACTTTACAAGATTACACTTATTCGAGTACTTTCTGGTAGATCAGTTTAATGAGGACCGATACCGCACACCCTCAGTTCCTTTGGAGATCTATAAAAGTAGCCATCGACTCATTAAATTAAGCACACGAGTCTGCATACGTATGTGTTAGAATAAATAAGAATAAATAATTGAATAC
The DNA here is from genome assembly GCA_949128135.1 of Parasteatoda lunata. Taxonomy (NCBI): domain Eukaryota; kingdom Metazoa; phylum Arthropoda; class Arachnida; order Araneae; family Theridiidae; genus Parasteatoda; species Parasteatoda lunata. The sequence goes on along the minus strand of OX421980.1, from coordinate 17,624,672 downwards.
TCCCAGGGTTGTGGCGGGATTCGAACCCGCTGCCTCTGCGCTTCCATTTTTGGATGTTGAGACGGCCCTGATGCGTAATAGTTAAACTACTGATTTAGTTTAGTCTTGTCCAAGCCATTTATAAATTCACATTTTTTATAGTGTAAAGATCGGCATAAGTTAACTTATAGCTTACAAAGGAAAAAAAATAACCGACGAGAAACAAAGTTAACAATTTACTATCAAACAGAATGATAATAAAAATAATATTTTATTGTTAATTTCACCAAAAAGTCATTACCAAAGGGCTGTGGTAAAAACTACTATGCTTTTTGGTTGTCCAATAGAACCAGAAACATGGTAAATTATACCATATTCTGGTAGTATGCTTTATGGTAGTATGTTTTCTGCTAGTATGTTTTTTATTTGACCAAACTTTTTTTCTCAGGGCATAGCAATAGAATTGTATTCGGAATCGATAACTTCTTGTTTATTCAATTTACTTTAGAATTTAGTACTATGTTTTTTATTTACGTAGTTTCTATTTGTTTAAAATATAAATTTGATTTTTTGAAGGAAAAAGACTTTAAATTCAGGGTATATTATTTAATTATAAACGAAATAAAAAAATCTTACCTGCAACAAAAAGAACTACATTTATAATATATGAAATGCCGGTAATAAAGTTTGTTGCATTATGAAGAAGCTATTTAGCTCATAAGTATCATGAAAAGAGCAGTTTGAGAAAATATATTTTTTAATGGAGATAAATCGTCTTTATGATTATAAATACTAATTAGTGATAATATTCTTCATTTCATAAATGCAGAGTGATAACATTGTAAGATTTAATTAGTAAAGATCAAAATGCCGCAAGCAAATTTGATTTATTTTACAGTTCTCTACCCATCTTATATCAATTCAATAAATACTTATTCTCCTCATTCTATTATTGCACTTTTCTAAGAGAAAGTTGCCAACAACATTTAGATTAGAAAGTTCTCTAATTTGGAATTAGCAAAAGCCGGATATCCAAGGTCAGTGAAAGTTAGTAAAAGATCGAAGGCTCCACTAATGTTACACAGAATCTCCGTAGGTGCAAACAACAAGGGTCCTATGTGTACATAGTGGCAGTTCACCCTTGACCTAGCACTCGGCTCGCCACTACTGCTATGTCCTTGGCCCTGGAGTCCTTTCACACGCCCCCAACACGTTATTACCTGAGCAACATCATTTCTTCCTGAATTCACTTTCAACCGCCTCTTTTTTTACTCCTATCTTTGGCGAGATTATCACTTCTAAATTGCGGCGTTTGGCTCTTTTTTTTTATGATGCCGCTTTTTTTATTGTATGAGATATCGAGTGTGGAACCGGATTAATTTGCTGAACGTTCTATTTTATTCTTTATAAAATCATCAGTGCAACATTTATCAAAATTTTAAAATTCGCACATTTTATTATTTTTCTTTTGTTTTCTTTTGTTTGTTTAAAATAATACATTAAATTATGTATTATTAATTATGTTACTTTGTTTACATTATGCTGTTCCGCTTTATTTGCTACTTTTCGGTTAAGATTAAGGCAACAAAAAATAGAATTTAGTTATATGAGTCAAAAATTAAAGGCTTTACAATATTTTACTATGCTATTTCAAATAACTTGAATAGCATTTAATTTTATTATAAATTACAGCATTTGTATACAAAAAAAAAATTTTAAATTATTTTTTTATTATTATTATTATTATTATTTTTTTTGAGTTTGTAAAAAAACGCAATGGTACTGTAAGCAAACCTAACTAAATAAATAGACTAAACTAAAATAAATAAATAAATAAAATATCACGCTGAATAGCTTTTATACTACCGATCGGATTTTCGCCTTCTAAAAACCACTCATGGTTCAAAAGATTGACGTCTAACGTGATAATTAATTACTGTTAAATAAATTATAGAATTATACACGTTCTTCTTCAGAATAAACATACTTATTTTTCGAAGGAGATTGTTTTTTTAAACAGCAAAATAGGAAAAGAAGTCCAAATCAGGAAAGAAAGTCTCAACAGTTTTAGTCAGAAGAGAATTTGAAATTTTAGACCCCTCAATACGTTAGTTTAAATATTCCACACTGCGCTATATCTAAGGAGCTGTTCACAAACAATTATGAAATTTATACAAAATTTTACAAACAATTATAAAAATAATTTTTTCCAAGATAAATCTATGCAAAAAAATAATTCTTACTCATCATTTTTCATTATTTTATTTCAAACCATAAATTTCCTATTATTTTTAAAAATTTCATTATTAATTATTTAAAAAAATAACGCAGGACAAAAATAAATATTGCTTAGCTGAAGATTTGCTGTCAATCTTGTTTTACAGCGAATTCAAAGCAAGAAAATCTTCTTATTTTGAATATCTAGTTTCCTCAAAGAAGTAATAAATAAATTTGTAATTACTTTTTAATTGCATTACATTTACATTACATAACATTTTAATGGTTTGAATGTAAAAAGACGTGGAAACAGTAGCTTGATACAAATCAAGATAAACAAAATTATTTTAAACTTAAAAGTCTTAACTAATTCACTTTTTATGCGAATTCTTTTAACTTAGTTTTTTCGTTTTTCACTTTCTGATAATTAATGAGAAAGAAAAATACGTTCTTATTAATCACGATAGAGAAATGTGTTTTTTTAAAAAAATTACCTATTATATTTAATGCAGCAGATCAAGTCTGCTGCATTAAATAGTACAGAATATTTTTTTAATGCAGTTCAGTTATCACTTGAAAAAGAGTAGACTTTTTCTAAATGAGGACATTAATATAATAATAGTACATCATGTTCAAATTATATTATATATTCTTCCTTATTCTATAATAATTTCTCTATAGTTAAGAATATTTAATGTCTAAAAGGATTTTTAATATAATATATATAGTCAGTAAGCTTTTTATTTCATAGCTCAAAATTCATGTTTAAGAAAATAGAAATAGCTCTGAGTGTTTAAGAAAATTTACATAGCATAAACTACACTATAAAAAAGAGAGAAAATTGAGCAAAAATATATCAAAATTACTCAAAAACAAAAAATTATAGAAATTGAAAACTCCATGTATTCAAAATTGAAACTGCGTGTTCTCATTTTTTTTTAGCAAAATGCGCGTGGAGGGAGATATGTGTGAGAGAGATGCTTGTTGGCGGCATGTGGAATTCCAACCGAAAACCTCCAAATTCTTAGTAGAATGTTCTAACCTCACCATAGTTGCACACCCCAGTCCAGGAAGAGTTAGGAAGCTGCTTTGTATAGTGACCGCCGTAAAGACATATGATATTTCTAATTTCAATGGTATAAAGGGTTGTAATTTGGAAAACATAATCCCGAAAGTTTAGTCCGGAGATCGGTAATTTCGTTTTTTTTTTTATTTCGCTTTATCTTAAAAAATTTTAAGTGAATGGAATGTATGTCATTGTCGTGGCCACTCGTAAAAAAAAAAAAAAAAAAAAAAAAAAAAAAAAAAAAAAAATAGACAAATAAACTAAATAAAAATAAATAAATAAAAATAAATGAATAAATACATAGAAATAAATAAAAATAAATATATAAATAAAATTTAATTGTTAGGCCTTAATAATTTACCCATAATGATAAATAGCATTTGCTTCATTATAAAAAATATACTACTAATTGCATTAAAATAAATAATTTTTAATTATCTAATTTATATTACCCCAAACAAAACAAATAGTTTGCTTATAAGGGAAAGTAGATATTTACATTCTATTTAAAAAAATAATTAAATTCTAATTAAAGATGTAAGACACATTGTTAAGTTATGAAACATCGATATTGCTTAACATCGCGATAGTGATGTTTTGAAACATATTCTCACCATATATCGTAAATGCCATGTCTTATGATAAATAAAGAATATAAGATAATTATCGACAATCATAAAGTCGTGAAACAACGATAATAATCGAATAAGATAATATCATACGCATTACTGGAAAGTCGTACTACATCGAATAGGAAAATATCGTCGTTATTATCAACTGCAATAAATAACGAATAGGAAAAATCACTAGCGTTATCCAAACCGTTAAAAATACACTAAGGTAATTGTTGATAAATGTCATTAGGGTAACGAAAATGTTGTTCAATGTAAAAATAATGCCAATCAGTTAAATTAGGAAAATATCACTTTATATTATGAAATATTTCTTGACTATATATTACGATGTTTAAATTTGATATTGCGCGGCACTACTTATAATACCCAATAACTCCAATTTGAAAAGTTTTTGATAAGATGTAAGAAAACAAAATTCACTACATTAAATTTTTTATCAAAGTTAAAAAAAAGAATAAGAAAAAAAAAAAAAAGAATGCAAGTGAGGGGTTTTTCAGCCCTAGTCATTTAATAGCATGTTACTTAAAAGAAACAATAGGATAGGGTGCAGTCACAGTTAAAGAGTAGTAATCAAGTAGAGCATGTTGTGTTATTTTCATTAACCATCGTAAATGTCGGGGAAGGGGGGAGGCAAAAAACCTATCCTGCAAATGTTCAATTTTAGTATTACCCCTCCCTCTCAATCGGCCACTACCTTCGTTTGGTTCGAAGTTAAAGACGTTTTTTGAGCAAGTTAATACAGAACATAAACATTTAACATTTTGTGATGATAAATAGATAAACTAACATTTAGGAAAGTGTAAAATAACCGTTCAAATATTCTATAGTAACACTATTTTTATGTACTATTTTATGATACCTGTACGAACTGGTTTCGCTACACTAAGAAAAAAAAAAGAATGTTCAAAACTACCAGAATACGGCAAAATTTACCGTGTTTCTAACTCTATGGGAACACCAAAATTTCGGTAATTTTTACTGAAGTGCTTTGATAAAGATTTTGGTAGAATTAACAATAATATATGATGTTACAGTATGTGATAAAATTGGATAAATGTGGTAAAATTTGGTAATTTTATAATAATACTTTTGAACATAACATTAAACCATTTAATCTGTTACATTTATTTTCCAGTTTTGTATTTTTTACTAAATGTGCGGTATTTTTAAATGATCGATTATTTTTAAAACTAGAATTTCCGGCAAACCGTTACCATACAAACGGTTACCATATAAATGGTTTAAATATTGTATATTTTGGTTTCCATTACCAGAATTTTATTTAAAACCAGAAATGATGTTACATACAGCACGGTAATTTAACCAACATTTATTTTTCTTCGTACTTAACTTCAATATTCTTATGATTTTTAGAGGTCTTATATTACTCCCAAACACTTTCTTTCTTATTTTTTTTTCGTTCTTCATTAGTTTATTTTTTAAAAATTTTTTTTGCACCCCAGTCGATGTTAAAACCAAATGTAAAATTAATCTTTGGGTGGTCCTCCACAATATGAGGTGAGAAGAAGGTGATTGGTTTAACCGATAAAAAAAAAGAAAATATAAAAATTAATTTTAAAAAAATAAAAAAGGCTCCACTATAGGATATCAAAAAAGATAATTTTTTTTGTTTTTTTTGTTCTGGTAACCCTGAGGAAAGAAGACAATCATCGGAAATTTGCGCAGCGGATGACGAAAATTACATAGTCATTCTAACTTTTAACTGATCTATAGGGAGTATTTCTTAACCTATTTGGCCATCATATGGCAGTCTTGCATTTCATAAAAAGATTGTTCAGTTCAATAAATGAGAGAAAAAAACCAAAATAATCCTGTAAGGTTATCTGCTGAATAGTTCGCACAAGAAAAGTGGATAAAATTTCGACAATAAGAAGACCAGAGAAATATTTTTTTCAAGTTATTAGTTAAAATAGATTATTATTTACAGTTAAAGTGAATTATTATTTTTAAGAGTTAAATTATATTTTGAGTATTTATTTACATGCATAATATTTTTTCAAATTTCGAACGTGTAGTTTCATTTTTACAATGCATGTAGTTTTATTTGATTACAGTAAATTTAGAAAGTCGATGATAAATATTTACACATCAGCCTTATACCAGTTTATCCCCTGTTATGTCAATGATCTATGTTAAATCGTTTCTTTAAGTTAATGTGTTAATTTAATTTTTGTTTTTGATAGATGGTATTAAGGATATCTGTTTATTTAAATCCGTTATATGTATTCATCCAAGTTAGTTTGTATTGTTTTATCTAGTTCAGAGACATTCATATTATTTTTTTTTTTTTAAAATATGCCTTCAAGTTCTTTTATGGTTATCCAATATTGAAAAGTTAATTTAAATTAAGCAATGACTAATTATTAAAATCTATTAAATGTTAGTTATTTATATAACTAGGGTGACAAGTTTGAACACGGAATCTATTTCATCAAGTGCAATTTAAAACTAATAAAAGTTATTTTCTTACACAAAAGCAATTATTTTGAAGCTAACAACTAAAATTGCTCTTCATATATACAATAGAATTAAACAGGAATTGGAATAAGCTAACGATCATTAAACATATTATTTTTAAAATGCGTTTTGATATCAAAATAAAATTATTAAAGGTAATTCGATTTATAATAATTACAAAGAAATTTCGTTTTCGCACTACTTAATTCAGGTTTACACAAGCACTTAAGCACTAATCAAATGCCATTAAACAACACGCCTTAAAGAGGTATAAAAAATATACCAATATAGCTAAGTCGTAAAAAATTAATCACTCTGTCGGTCTAAACTCCATCAATTAGTTTTCATAGTTTACATCACAATTTTACAACTACATTACTATTTTACCACAGCCTGGATACTTAAAAAGACATGTTTTAAAAGTCACTGTTTGGTAAATGGAGGTATTAACGATACTGTTTAAAGGGCTACAAGTTAAATCTTGAGTCGAAATCCCTTAAGTCATCAACATCTTCTTAATTGTCCGCACGTAACACTTAGTCTTTCTAATTATGATAATTATATTGCCTTTACCTCAAGCAAAAGACGTGAGACATTAATTTTTTTTACAACTTTTTAACCGCCAAACTCTAATGCCAAGGGGGAAGAAAATTTAAATCATTTCCACGTTATTTTATAAAAATGGAGCATTTTCCGCGAAGAAAAGCGATTAAGGTAAGGGATTTGCCTTCTAATGAACCTTTTAAGAATGCATTTATGGCAAGGAAAAATATATATATATTCTTCAGTGCGAACGTTGTATTATAAAATTTTGCGTTTTTTTACTTGATGGCATTTTAATGCAAAATACGTAGTCTGTAACTTCGCAACTTTCAATTGAATTTGTAAAAATATTGACGAAATGTAATGTATTGTATTCATTATTTTAATAGCTCATAATATTTCTACTTTATTAAAATGAAGAACTAATCAATTCAAAATAATTATTTATCAAATTCTTACATCTTAATTTTTAAGTAGAAATAAAGCAATTTTATCTAATTTTATTTATATCGACAAATTATAATATTGTTGATCGTTTTGAATTATAGTAATTTTTCGTTGCGATGAAATTATGAGATTTTGATTTTTTTGATATGATGCAAAATGATTTGCTTGTAACTTCATAATTTATGATTAAACTTTTGAAAACACTCAAATGACAAAATTAAAGGTATTCATCATCTTTATGGTTTATAATTTTTTTTATTTTCATTAAAATTGAGGTTTAAATATAATATATAAATTCAACACAAATATAGGGTGTTATAAAATTCACCCAAGAAGTATTTTTATTAGAAACCATACATAAATTAAAAATTATGATTTTTTCATTGAATCAAACATTTTGTATGGATTAGTCGCAATTGCAATAGCCGTTTTGTATATATGTGACTGAGTTTTGTTTATCTTACAAGGCACAGGTGAGTGTATGCTTGTTTGTTTCAGATAAAAATAAATAAATAAATTAAGTAAGTAAATGAATAAAATAAATAAATAAATTAATTAAGTTAATGAATAAAATAAATAAAGTGTTCCTACAGTGTTAAATCGTATGATATGGGAGATCAATGCTTACCACCAAAACAGGAAATTATAAAAGAGAAAAATACTCTCATACATCTTCAATTCTTTTTCATTTCTTTGATTAAAAATAACTAAATAACTAGTCATCTGTCTTTACCTTGAAGTCTAAGCTTATAGCAAGTTTTAAAAAAACATTAAAAATTCAAATAGTGTATATAATTTATGGTTATTAGGATCTTCCCAGAGAAAAAAGGAAAGAAAAACTAAATTCACACAAAAAGAGAAAACAAAAGCTTAAAATAACTAGTATTTTAAAATTTTTCAAAAATTCTACATTTAAATTCCTCTAGAATTAAATTCAATATTTTATCTCCATCCGTAATTCTATTATGAATTTAAACGATGCACTGTATAGTAATTAATAAAAATTTAGAGAAGTTTTGAAATAGATTTTTAAGTATATATTTAGATATATATTTTCTGTTAATTGTACTAAATAAAAAGTTTCTATTTTCGTTTGGGCACATGAAAATGCGATCGACATGAAATACTTTAAATCTTTTTGTTGAAGATGTATAAACTTTTTCAGAATCTTTACATTTGTCGAATTCTTTAAACGCATTGAAGCTTCTTACATTTAAATAAATAAAATAAAAAACAGAAGAAGTGCAAACGTCGTCTAAAGAATCAAAGGATAATTGTTGAACTTGGAGCAACAAATTTTAAAAACGATTGCTGATATTCATCAAATGAAAATTTACGCAAATATATCCTTCACCTTAGAACTTTTCATCCCTTCAACATCATTAACATGTAAGCCACATTCAGAATATCAATTTCGTGATCTTTTACCGTTAAAAGAAAAAAAAAAAAAATTATATGACTGCTTGACGCGTCAAGATGTATATTTAAAGCATTCTGAAAAATTAGTGGCGAATGCAGTCAAAATGAGAAGCTGCAATTTACAACTAGTAATTGCCCATCTGATCTAAGATCAAGAAGCAGACGCGCGCGGCTGGCCTAACCCCGGCCTTACGGCCTCCAAGCATGCGGCTACACGCATTAAAACAAACAGCAACAGGAAACAGAATCAAGATGGCGACATTCCGCTCTTCATCTTTTCTATCTGCTTTTTGCATTTATGGAAGACATCATATGTAGTCGTGATCCAGGTAAGTTGCCAAATTACTAAACGTGAATTAGAAGATAAAACAGAATCTTCTGTTGAAAACACTCTCTTCTGCACGTATGTTTCGTAATTTAACCCGTTGAAGTTCACATATCGCCACCCCGTGGCGAACCTGTTTCCCTGATACAATTGCTAAGTAGGAAGAATCTATTTGAATCTCAATCGTTTCCTAAGCGAATACGATAGTTTAGTACGAGCTACTATTCTTTAGTCTTATCTTGCATACGCCAAACACCACACGCGTGCCAGATGAGTGCTAGGTCAATGCTTTGGTAACATCCCGACTGTTAGCAAGGTATCTTCATTTTTGAAGTTATGAACCGCTATTGTGCGTCAAGAACACTTACAATAGCCACAATGTGACCTTGCTATTGTGCAGAGACATATCGCATTGACCTGTTGATAAGTCGATTTGAGCTCCAGCCCAAAGAATAGCTGCTTGCTCTATTTGTAACAAAATTATTACTTTTCAAAAAGTCATACGACGGACGATTGACGCCGTTATGTAAAGCATTCAATATAGTTATTTAATGATATTGAATTTAAGATAGGATGAACCATTGTGTTTTTGTCCTATGAACTTGGGCAGTGAGGAGAAAATTATTGAACAAGATAAAATCAAAGGTTATGTTAGAATAAATATAAGTAAAATTAATTTTTTATTTTTATTTTTTATTTATTTTTTTTATTTTTTTACTTTGCAGGCAACGTTATTTTTTTTTATTTTTTATTATTTTGATTATTTGAATACATACTTTCACAGGTGTGAATTTGAATTCATAAAAATTTTCCTTACATCTTCATAAATGTCTATCAAAGATTTAATATATATAGTATCTCGCCTTCATTTAAAAAAAAAACCTCAGTATTTTTTTTTTTTTTAAGGCAAGCAAACTACGATATTTCAATGTAATAATCATAAGACTGTTGTTCGTAAAGCTAGTTTAATTTCTACATTGAAGAAGATAAAATATGTTTTTGAAAAGGAACGAAAAGTTTAAAGCTAAGTTTTCTGATATCATACTATGCGAAATGCACATAATATCAAAATATGGTTTGGCTGTTCTACTTAATTACTTTAGTGTCATTTGGACAGGATCATCAGAGCATTTACGGTGTAGGATCATCAGAGAATTTACAGTGCAGTATCTTCAGGGCATTTAAAAATGCATTTACGGTATGTATTCAGAGCAATTGAAAGAATTTTTGGGCAAATTGAACAATAGCGAGAGTAAATGTGTGTTGCGGTGATCGCAATTAAAGGTTTTTACTAAGATGAAATTTAGAGAAAATTCTATGCAAAATTAAGTAATGAGTTGCATTCAAACGAAAGTTGATTACGTTTTGCAGTTCTTGTGAGATTTGAATTTGAAAAATAAACAATGGGTGTCATTAATAAGCGATATTATATATTTTAGTAAATTATAGAATTCAGCAATTATTTCCGACTCATGAACAAAGTATAATTTTTTATAATATAGTATAATTAAGTATATATATTTTTTTTAAAATTAGAAGGCAAAAAAGAAAACATGATTCGAAAACAAGTAATTAACTGGACTTTTAGTTTATTCCGTGAAACTAGTTCCAGACAAAAAATTCTTTTTGATTTTTATTCACGACAACTCTCAAATTATCCCAAAAATCATTTTAAGGAAACTAAGCGAAGTGCATGATGACACATTTTTTCCATTTTTTAAAACTGTGAAACATGAAAGTAATCTGTAATTTTTTAAACAAAGAATTCCGGGGAATTGAATAAATGTAAGAGAAAATATTACGGATTACATGATTTTTCTTTATCATTTTGCGATAAAACTTTTAAATAAATAAATAAAAAAAAAAAAAAAAAAAAAAAAAAACGTTCTTAACGGTCTAAAGCCCTTGCGGTTATATGTGCTGAGAAGAATACGAATTGTCCATCAGGTTTTCCATAAATTTCTCTTTTCCTAACTTCCCTATCACTGTCAAGAGTATAAAGATATATTGTAGATGTTGAAGTCTTTCATGTTACTTGTCTTGACTAATATAGAGCTTTCTTTTGTCGATATATAAAGTTTAAGTTGTTCATAGAAAGTTTATCAACTGAACTTATGAACTTAAAAGTTTCTAATAACCCTATTTTTCTTCTGAGTAATTTTACTTTAAATAATGGCTTTTCTTAAATAACAGAATTTTATATTATATTAAGATTTAAAAATTGCAATAATATTTATAGAATATATTAAATACAGTTTCAGAATTAAATATATGCTTCGATAAGTACACTATTGGAAATTTTGGAATGCCTTTGAACCATAATATTTTTTTAAGTTTCTGAAAACTTAATACTTCACCAAGTTGAATCATATTAACGTACAAATAAGTCCTTTTTGAACTTAATTATACGATATTATGATTAAACTTCAGAGTTAATATAATTCATATTAACAGCTTATTAAGTCTGCGAAAAAGTAGCATGGCATTACGATAATGATGTCATAGATCAAGATAATGATGTCATAGTTCAGAGTTGAACCAATTTTCTGATAGTGTAGTTTTAATTAAAAATATCTTATCTGTACATTTTGAAATTAATGAGTTAAGCATATAATTTCATTGAGTTTGTGCTCAATTTCAATTTGAAAATTATCTCTATTAAATTAGAATAAGAATATAATTATCTTTAAAATAAAAAAAAGTTAGTCAATACGTTTTTTAGTGCGTTTTGTATTTAGATTACAAATGAGTAGTTCAAATACCAATAATTATACCAATATATTATAACACCAAAAATTTAGTACCGATATACTATATTATCAAGTTTTTCAATTTAAATATAAACAAAGTATTCCTTTTCTTAATAGCTCATTATCATGCATTTTCAAAATATGAAAAATAAATAATGCGCTTCATTACTTTAATCTCGCATATAGAGTAGTAGTTAACAGATTTTACAATTGGACTAATCAAAGGCGTTAAAATCCAATTTATTGTAAACACTTTCAAAGCTAAAAACAAATCAATGGCCTTTGTAGATTGTTCGTATTTTATTTATTTATTTATTTTTTATTTCTTGTGTGAAATAATATTAGTTTACGAAAACTTGTTAGAGATATCACGGAACGTTTCAGATAAAAATAATGAGTTATTCAAATTTTGATTAAAGCATTTGGAAAAGTTATCGCTTAAGGTCATAAAAACAAGAAACAGCTTAACAATTGACTTAGTGACTAGATGAGTTGTATTCATAATTTTTTTTTATCTTTTTTTGTACAAGCGTGGCATAGATGACATGAATCTGCTTTTTAAGAAGATGGATCAGAGAATAAGCCTCTGGGTAAATTTTAGAATAAGTTCTTGACCGCGACATCACTGGTCGTGAAAAGCAAGATATATATATATATTATTTATTATATTTATTTAATTTTTCCTCGTGTTATTGAGAATATATTTCAAAGCTAATAAACGGAGCAGTTTTTGAAGTCACTTGAACGTAATGGGTTCTACTGTCTGGAGATGAATTGTCACGGGTCACTGGTAGTGAATCCTATGACTCATTCATTTCTCAAATCACAAAGACAGGACTTCCTGTCAGAGACTGTCACTGAAGAGCCACATGTTCATGGTGACACGCGTTTGAGTTCCGTGCCTTATTATCTTGTTTCTGTCTTTTTTTGCTCTAAAAATATATTTTAAACGCAACAATAAACTGCTGCACGCAATCCTTTTTATAGAATATGCAACTTATTTAAACACTCGTATTATACAGAAATAGGAAGTGAAGTTTCAAAATTACACTTATTTATCATAATTTTTTTAATACTTATTTCACTTTATTTAGTTCAGCTTGTGGACTCCCCCTCCCAGAAAACTAAAGTTGACACAGAATAAATAATGTGAAGCAAAAAAGTTATTTCATGGATATCAAAATGTATGGTGGTTTGGAGGTAGACAAAATGCTTGTCGCGTTGCTTGATTCTACGTTGCTGTTTTTCACCTTTTGTTAGAGATTGTTAAGATCTTAATTAAAATAAAAGTAGGTTATTAATACATGAATATCTAATAACTTGTAAATTAAATTGAAAAAATATTATAGAGCCTCAATCCAACGTTTCTCATGAGATCATTTATTGCGGGAAAATTCATAACGGCATAAATATCGATTAATGACTTGAAAATGAGTTAATTTACAGTATGAAAATTTAAATTGAAAAAATTCATGACAGATGCAAATATTTATAATGCAAATAAAAAATTAAAAAAAGCATTTATTTGGTAATTTTTCCGTTCATAAAGTAACAGTTTACCGGAAATTTTAGTTTTTCAAATTATATTTCTTATTACCACACATTTAGTAAAAAATACAAATCTGAAAAATTTTAATCAAATAAATGGTTTTTATGGAATGCTCTAAGATATCATGATGAAATTACCACATTTTATCACATCTTGTAAAACCATATTTTATTGACAATTTTGCAAAAATTATTACCAACGCACTTCGGAAAAAATTACCTAGCTTTTTGGTGTCCTTAGCCAGAAACAAGGTAAATTTAACCATATTGTGTTAGTTTTTACCATACTTTTTTTCTTAGTGTGAAAGTATATTATTATGATTAAGAAAATTGTACATAAATAGTGATGAGCAAAAATCTTCTGAAAATTTTAGTTATTCGCTATTGTTGAAAATTTTAATTTTTATTTAATTTTTTATTTTACATAAAAAATAAAAGTTTTAATAATCTTAATTTAGTCTCTTTTACATACATATCAAAAAAACCCGAACCTATAAAACAATTTTCTCAAATGATTAAAGCATTGACGAAGTAAACGATTAAACTGACTGTAATTATAAGTGTAGGTAGTTAGTATGCTATAACCGAAACTCATTATACTAAGAAACTTGACAGACACTCACAGAAAATTGGTTTTATTTTTTTCATGCATCGGTATTAAAATTAAATCAAAATATAATATCGGTACCTTGAATCACGATACGGTGTAAATTTACTGCAACACTTATAAGGAGCTAATTTGAGCTTTGTTTCATTCAGATTGAATGCATCTTAAGAAACTGCATAAAGCTGAAATCATAATACTGCGCTACTTTGCACCACCATATTATGACTCAAAGTAAGCACAAAACAAAGGATTCAATAGAAATGATTGAAATTCGCCACAATCCTAAATTTCTAACAGGGCATTCTCTGATATTACACAGCTATAAATTGTATTAGGCAAGATTCAATAAACAAAAATCTATAAAATTTTGCTTAATTTATAAAGTACGAAAAAGAGTGAAAAAATGTGCAAATATATAGCAAAAAATATTTAATTGCTTAAAATCGAAATATCTTTTGCAATCAATAGTTACAAACTTTCGAAGTAATTTTTTTTAAAACTAAGTAAAGCATGTTAACTGATTAAACACTTCATTCGCTTCAAAAATGCATACTTATACATTTTTAGGCCTGTAAACAAAATCAAATTTAAATATGTGACCTTGGCTAAATCGGACAAAATAGAGGCGCATTAAAATTATGACTTAGGGACCACGGAGATATGTCCGTTATAAGGAATTTGAAAAATCATCAATTGCGGCATATTTTTGAAATCTTTTTGAGCATAAATTTAATTTTAACAGTGCCAAAATTATTTCCACCCGTCACAAAAGCTCATTTTTATGCCCTGGAATCTTCTTTTATTCATATTGTTAATTCCCTTGTTAACGATATTAGTTTCTCATTATCTCTCCATAGCGCGCGAAAGTACATTTTACCTTGATTTGCCCCTCTTGGCCACTGAGGTTTTTCTTGTTCTTTATCTCATTTTTTTTTTTACTCTCTCGGCTACTGTGTTTTTTGTTGTTTTGTTTCTAACCTTTATTTTTCCATTTTTCCTTGGAAACTTTGCATTTTATTTCAAATCACTTCTGTTTCTTTTCCTTTACGTCTGACAAGTCATGAAAATGAGTGCCTATTTTTGAAGAGCTTGAAATATGTCTAAATTCCAGGACTGTTATTTGCTATTTACGTATTCTTGAAGCGAATACAGTATTTTATAAGTTAATACCTTACCGCTTCAGTTTCTTGAAATCATTTATTTAATAAGTAAAGGTTTAGTTACTGAGTTAAACTAATAAAACAATTTATTGATAAAAAATTACAATTAGTAAGTAATTATAGCGTAAAAATCTAAATCTACCTATAAAAATACTACTCAAACAGTTACATTTTCTTTTAAAGTAAGCAACGATAAATTATTTCTCCAATTTTAATCAACATTTCAACCATTCTTTTATTTCGTGAGAAATGGATACAAGTTGACATCCCACAAGAAAATCAATCCTGCGTGCAATTCACATTTAATAAATTCAGCAACAAAATGATTATTGAATCATAAATGAAGAAGATTGATTTTCACTGAAAAACAATGAATTGAAGCTGAAATTCAAGTCATGCGTGATTTTGCTGAATAAAATATTATGCGGTATAAAAAATAATTTCTTTTACTGTCTTTATTTCAGCCAGGCATAATAATTTATTAAATGGATTTCTGTTAACTTTATAAGATATTTTTATTGTTTTTGAAATTTTTGCTTAATCCTTTCAAATTTAGGACATAAAACTATTAAATACTTTTTTCGGATGGTTAACTAGATCCATGCTTGTTTCTGTGCTATGCCCTATTTCTAAATTATGCTCTATGTACATAATTATTATAAAATTGAAATGCTCATTAAAGAAACTTGAGTGATAAATTTTAAGAAGAAAATTATTGAGAAAACGCAGTGAATAAATTTTAAAAGCTGAAATTCAAGCATAAAATAATTAAATTTTTCTTTTTCAGTTGAAAGTAAATGTTTATTATATGAATTTCGTGAGATCCTTGTACTTGATGTTACCGAATAGAAACTTTTTGTCACAATACAATTTAGTTAACTTCAGTCTCCCTAATTTGTTTTTTCCAGCCAATTTTGTAAGCAACAGCAAATCATTTATGACATTTAATCCAAATTCAGCTAAATCTAAATAAGTAAACGGTAAAAATTATTTTTTTGCAGATTTGATTGCATTTAAATAATTTCTTTTGGTTTCCTCACAAAGCCCTGAAATTACTCTTTTTGTATAAAATAAAGTTTAATTGACTCAACATTATGCATTTCGACGAATTCCCCCTTTTCAATCGAATCGACGTCCAATGATCCACGTAGGGATACACTGGCTTAGACAGTCAGAAGTTTTGATGCGCTTTGGACCATGATATCGTTTAGAATTGCTGCATCCTTAATATGGTTTTAAGTTAAACCATATTATCGTACTTCTTAAACTTTATTACGCCATTTTATCTTTTATCTTGAATGGAAACATGGTTCAATTTAACATTTTATTAAGGTTATAGAAATTTGCTCCATATTATGGTTCAAGGTATTGATATTATAATTCAAAGTCGAATAGATTTTTCTATAAGTGTATCGAAGAATGCCAATATTATAAAGTTATAAATGTAATATTTATAATAATATTATAGATTTTTTTCATTATCATATAGAAATATTATTGCATAATATGGAAATAACTTATTAAATTTCAGAGCTCTTGTCTTTGAAAACATGTTTTTATCAGTTTAAAGGAAATTAAAATATATATATATATATATATGCATATTTTTTTAAAAATTTTTTCATTTTCATTCAATTTAATTTATTCATTCAGTTTAATTCTGTAAAATTTCAAGTGAGACGTCTGAATAATAAATAAAATCTACAATCCTCCATCAATCATTCAACCTTTAAATATGTATTAAAAATAATTAGAACTGGTTAAATGTTAATAAAATACTAAAAACAAATCATTAGAAATCCTTCGGAATAGTTTTATATAGCAATCGGTATTGTATTAAATTAAAAAGAAAATGCAAGCTTTAATGTTAAAATTGATAGATTTCAAAGGGATATGATAAAAAGTATAAATGAAACTAAAGCAAAAAAGTACAGGGATTTAAAAGCAATTTAAATAACAATACTTTATAAAATAATGTAATAGTCTTACTTTTGTTCTTTAATACGAAAATCGTATTTTAATGCCAATATGTATGCAGATAGGTTTTAAGATTAAAATCAAATTTTTTATTCAAACTCGATGCAGATATTTTAAAAAAATTATTTTGTTTAAATAAGACTGAGATTGATGCAGTTGGTAACTCAGAATGTTCTTTAGAATATTCTAATAACGAAAATACGTTTGTACGGAAAGGAGTCAAAGGAGAGCATACTTCTGAAAAGTTTTTAAAACATTCATATATGAAAGATAGATTAAGCAATCAATCTTCACCGCTAAAGGTTGTCGACATGCTCAAAACAGCGGAAATATTTCAAAAATAATGCGGGAAGCATAAAACTATACAAATGATAGAAGCTGGATGAGGTCACTAAATCTCGTTTTCGTAACAGAGGAGTAATAGCAAAATAACAACACAATAGCTTAGCTAAATGAAAGTGGTTCAACTTTTTTAAAAAAACTTTTTAACGCGTCTAAAATAATCAAATGTCAGAGGATTTTAAGGCAAGAAATAATGTTGGACAAAACTACAAGATGCCGGGGAGATACCTTGTTGGAGGAGGTGGCTAAGTACATCACGAGTCGTCGAATCAACGTCGATCTTTGGACACGACTTGCCACTTGCATCTATCAGCTAAGCTATCAGCAATGGCTGCTTCAAGCTTCAGTTAGTAAGAGGATGGTCTTGGCACGCAGATTCTGCTGGTCTACTACACGTTTTAGCCACAGCTACTTATTACTATAGATGAACCAGCGTGGGATAGAGCCAGGGACGTGATAAATTACTAGGCTTTTGAATGCTTCCAGCAAAAGAAGATTAGTAACTCCCTATCGCTTGGCACCCCCGGCCTACGTGAAACTTCAAACTGGCCACCTTTTATTATCACACGAACTATGCCGGCTACCGTGCACTAACTGTATTTACATTGCTCTAATTTGTTAGGCATTCCACATTTTATAGCTTTCCAGAAAGTTGAAGCCTTTATCGATATAGATAACATAGACTTCAATGGAATTTTCTTTAGATTGGGTCGGTTGATTTTTCTGATAAAACAGATCCCCTTTTTTTTTTAATTGTGGGTAAAACCAACAAGGAATAGATAAATAAAAGTGAAGGTGAAGACTATGTGGAAAAATAAAATTGCGAAATAAAATTTAACAGTCGGCTAAATAATTTGCTTTTTCACGGGAAAGTAAAAGAGATAAAGCAAATTTTCCATTTCCGCAATATACTCATCTAAAAAAACGTAGTCTACCTAAAACTTTTTAAACTGGGGTTCGACTGCAGTCAGATGGAGGAGAACCTAATTCTTGAACCTCACTACCTGGTCCAACGTTTTAGACATTTTGGAGTGATATAATATTGTTAAAATTTGCAACGATCTCCTTACACTTGATCGCATGATATTACTCGAGCAGAATGATACTTAAATTTAGGATTGTATCAGGAAATTTACACAGCAATGCTATTGATATTATGTTTGATTGTTGTACTGAGTTTCCTGAATTTAACATATATTTTCTATAAATTACTTACATGTATACGTGGGGAGCATGAAAAGGGGATTGGGTAAAAGAAGTTTAGGATACTAAGATTTAAATAATTTTTATTATATTAATAAGGGGGGGGGGGCTAGAACTTTTTGTGATAGGCTCATAAAACTCATGTTGCATAAACGATCTAATTGACATTTTAAAGATTGCATGGTATGCGATCGGATCAACATTGGACCATATTACATGCATTTTTAACAATAATTTCGGTTCGAATTTAATTGAAGTGATAAGTTGAACTTTAGTAACGCGTTTCAGAAGAATGATATTATGGTTCATTTTAGCACCATAACAAAGGTTGTAGCTAATTCGAAACATGTTATGGGCTTAACACGCTTTACAAGTGTTTTAACAATATAGGAATGATGAGACATTTTCATGCGATTTATTACCTTGACAAATTATTTTCGCGTGTTAGTTTAAAAAAGTGTTTTTTTTTTTTTTTTTTTTTTTTTTTAAACTGAATTGAAATTTATTATATACATACTGTTTATAGTTCATTTTATTAAAATAAATAAATAAGAAAGTAAATAAAAATAAACAAACAAATAAGAAAGT
Organism: Parasteatoda lunata; assembly: GCA_949128135.1. Taxonomy (NCBI): domain Eukaryota; kingdom Metazoa; phylum Arthropoda; class Arachnida; order Araneae; family Theridiidae; genus Parasteatoda; species Parasteatoda lunata. Next base: position 17,605,388 of record OX421980.1, on the reverse strand, counting down.
AAATAAAAATAAGCAAATAAATAAAAAAAAAAGAGGAAATAAGGTTTATTTCCCATGCTTTATTCCAAGTATCAGAATAAATTTGCTGTAAGAAAATTTGATGCTTTTTTTTTTTTCATCTTCGAAAAAGAATTTTTTACATTAGTTAAGAAACCCTAACTATTTTGAAATTCATAAATAAAAAATATAAATGTTTTAAAGAAAAAGAATAATTTTTGGATAGGAATTTTGTTCATAAAAATAGAAGAAAAAGAAGTACAACAGAGTGCTTAGAAAAAAATAGAAACAAGGCAATAATTCCTGTAGAGAAAACTATTTCGAAACAGCTAACACAAACATTGAAAAATGCATTGTCTTTGGATCCCATACGCTCTGCTTTCTCGCCAAGGTTAAAGTTCAATGTCTTTCATTAAAGGTTTCAGTAACTGATATCATTTAAAGGAGACAAAACTTCCTCGAAAATTCATCAGTAAGGTCTATACCTAGTATTTAGTATTCACTCATAGGAAAACACTCTTTAAACACACTTTTAGTCACACTTAAAAACCACTTAGGGTTATAAAAGACGAATTGAAAGCATCTCGATCGAATGGGAAAAAAAAAAGATTCTTGAAATATAGCAAAAAATGTTTTTATTGAAATTATTTCAATTTTCCTTAATCAAAAGCATTCAGTTGTTTTAATTTATTTATAAATCATGTTATTATGCTCAATATAATCTAGTTTTGCTTGTGTAGTTTTCGTGTGAAAGGAAGTAGCCATGTATATAAAATTTTAGTTTCGGTGTGGATTTTGTATTTGGCTTTAAAAGAAAATGGCATTTGTTTAGAAATTCAAGCAGTCACAATTATTGAACTTTTTCTCATTAATAGCATTCGGCATTTTTAGTTTGCTTATATGTGTTTTGGAATCTTATTCAATATGACCTAGCTTTGAAATATAGTAATAAGCTGTTCTATTGCGTAATAACATGTAATAAATAACAGGTATAAATTTTAAAGTTCTTTTCAGCACGTCGAAATTTGAGCAGCTAAGATTATTTAAGTTTTCTTTTTCCAAAAGTTTTTATTCTATGTTTTGAATGTATTTACAAATTTATAGTACATCATCAAATCTGCAATATAGTAACAAATAGTTTCAATTTTTAACTGCAACCCGATTAGCATTTAAATTTTAATTTACCATTCATAATAAAAATTTTTGCATTCAAATACGATAAAATGTGGCATACATAAAGAAATTCGAAGAATTGAAATTTTCAAATAATTGTATTTCAAAACTTTTTTTTCTGTACATTTAACTTAATTAATACTTAGAAATTTCAGTATTATCAATTTCTAAAATATTGCAAAGTAATACACAGTTTTATAGGTGTAATTCTCAGCAGTTGACGAATTAAATAATATTTTTCCACATACATGAAGAAAAAAAAAATTTTTTTTCCTTCCAGATTTTTTAAATAGTTTGGTAAGTGATAAGTGCACATTATGATAGAGAGAAAGAGTTTTGAAAGTACTTTTTAGAAATATAATAAAAGGAGAGCAACAAATCACGTTAAATGTTCTTTAATCAACTTCAATTCTCATAAGAAAATGAAGGAAAATTGAATTGCTTTAGTCTTTAATTGTTCTAGAAATTATGTAGTTTATTAAAAGATATTTAATAGCAAAAATAGCGAAACATAATTTTTAAGAAGATTAAAAATATTACTGACCTCTTATTATAAGATTTGTTTAAGAGATATAATCAGGAAAATATGCTAAACTCTATACTTCACCTTTCTACAAGAGTAAGCAGCCGGTTAGTGGTTTAAGACTTTGATTAAGGAGAAATTAATATTTTTAAAGAAAAGAAATTGAATAGTTAAGTGCACTTTTTCACGCTTACCAAACATTCTTAAGCGTTTATGGACAAAGATTAATTTGTTTTTTTGTTTACATCATTTTTGTTCAGAATAATAGCTCTCGCCAAACAAGAAAATGAATTAAAATTGTTTTAATAACAGTATCAATGTGATTATTTTACTAACTTTCAATAAATAAGGAGATAAAATCTATCTTAATAATTACCGATATGTTTATTCATTCCGTAGAGTTTAGATCGTCATTTAAATAGTAATAAATAATTTATGAGAAAATATATATTGTATCGTGTGAAATGTGTAGAGGTTGATAAATAAAAACAGAATGATCAAATAGTGCAATGGAAAAAATTTAATTTCAATACAAAATACAAATAATGAGCTTTGAAAAAAATCACAAACACATTTGACTTTAATAAATTTTAAACTCAGTGCACTTATCCAGAACAACAAAAAAAAAATTTATTTAGTGTTGATTCTTTTTTACTTTATTACTAACAAATTTTGTCTTACCTTTTCGGTTTTATAGAGATTTCAAAAATGGCTGATTTATAAAGAAATTATATATTGACTTACCTCTTAACCTGATTTACGTGTTCATCGACTTATTGTGCATATATATATATATATATATATATATATATATATATATATATATATATATATATATATATATATATATATATATATATATAAAAGGTGTGACAATTAATTTTTTAAGCTGATCTAATAACTCCTGAAAATATTATTTTAATTACATCCCTGTTTAACGTATCCAAGTAACCATCACCTACCTCATTATTCTTTTGTTCTGCTGAAAAAGGTTCTAAAACACTTTTTAAAGTCTGCTTTTTGATATAGTGGGTTCTCTTAATGTGTTAGAGATCCTTGGAACCTTTTCCTATAACAAATCTTTTAGTTTCAAAAACAAGAAAAGTTCATCAAAAGATTTGTCGGCAGATTATGGTGAATGATTCATCTCCTGAAGGAATAATGTTTGTCGAAAACATTGAGAAGCATCAGAATTGAAAAGTGTTCCAAAAGAATACTGTTAGTTGAAAAATTATTTCAGAAACTTATACATCTGAGACAGATTTCTTGCTGACTTTTCTGTGGATTAATCTTTTGATGACTTTTTCTTGTTTTCGTAACTTAAGAATTTGCTAAAGGAACAAGGTTTATAGATGTCAAAAACATTAAGAAAACCCACTGTGTCAGAATTAAAAAGTATTTCGAAGGAGACTTTAAATGTTGTCTCAGAAACATTTCAAGTGCATTGAAGCAGGTAGAGGTTATTTCAACAAACAATAAATGGGCATGCAATTCAAATAACATTTTTATGAGGTATTAGATCATTCCTGGAAATTAATAGCAGCACCTTGTCTCAAAATTTTAGGAATTGGATTTGAGCATAGTAAGTGCTGAAAATAATTCGTTTTATTAATATTTAATTATTTTTAAAATTATCTATTTTCTATTTTCATTAATTTAAAAAAAATGTTAGGTAAATTCAATAAGCATTAAATTAATTGAAATAGGAAAAGTTAAAAAAATTTTGTTTAATTTTTTGTTTGCGATATAAGTTTTCAAATCAAAAATAAATTTTGTTTCTCTAAAAGTCATTAATGGGCTTTGTACCAAATAGGCAATAAAAAAAATAATAAAAAAAATAGAATGAAACTTCTTTTTTCTCAAACTAATGCGCAGGCAATGCAATTTAACAATGCTTAATTAGTCATAGCTTCGTACTTTAAATGCAATAATGACTTGAATAGTCAAAGCCAATAACAGTTTTAAATAATCCTTCAAACAAAACAAAAAAAGATAATTGAGCAAGACTATTTAAAAAAATTGTAGAAAAAAAGAATTGTAGATATAAAAAAACATTGTAGAAATCAACAATTGAAATTGTCGAGAAAAATATGCTGGAGAAGAAAAATATAATAATTTTTATTTTTAATTCGTGTTATTTTAATTTACAAAACAATATAGGAGTGGTTTGAATGCATGAACAAATTTTTTTTTTCAAAAACACGGAAAAAAGACAAAAAAACAAATAAAATAAAAACAAATATGGGTTAGACTGAAGCTTTAAAGGGTAAATTACTATTTTCTCCAATTTAAATAATTGCATCTACGTGAGCTCTAAATTAAAATTTTTTGTGTCGACTTTATAATTTAACTTCTTATAGTGCTTCATAATTTGCAACAACAAAAGTAATAATAATAACGCAGAAATTCTTTCTAATAACTTGGACGACAGTAGTGCGCATAAGTCACCGAATTTTAATTTACTTTCCCATAAACTTGACATTTATATAAAATAAAAGTTAAATATGCGAAGAAATGTTTTGAACTTGAGTCGTCAACTTTGAAACTCTACGTCATTTAAAGAGCTATTTAACTAAGCTCAGTCAAAATTGTAAGCATGGTGTTTAAAGTTGTTAACATATTCGAATAATAGTAACAAAAGAATTTTACTGGTACATAAGATAAATGCTTACTTTATATCAATATAAAATATTGAAATTTATTATAGGTTTGCTCTTATTGAATAATGTTGATATTTAATAAGAATACTGTTCGAACGATAATTATAAGAAAAATCGACATAAAGAATGCTGGATTAATTAGCATACATTTTAAATTTTATGCAAGACATGTTCGTAACAACGATACACCAAGCGTTTGTTCATTGGTAAAATGTCTAGATTGAAAATATATAAATTTAAAATTTTTTTTTAAATAAACATTTTATAGAATATTGTTCGAATAATAACATTAGTTCCAGATGGTAGGCAATATCGTGTCAAATTTTAAAACTTCCTCCTATTAAGATATATGTCGCTTTAAGCAAAAAAATATCCTGTTTACCACAATGTCTCTAAGCAGATATTTTCCGCATGAAGAAATATTAGACGATCTTTTTTTTCCATCCCTTTTTTATGTACTCAATTGTTTGATTTAATAAAGTGGCTCAAACAATGGCAATCTTCTCATTACCAGTATATACGATAGATTATTAAATCGGATAAAAAATAAAGCAAAACAACACACGAGAAAATAAGATTTGTTCTTTCTTCATTGCGGACAATAAGCAAATGAGTATTTTTACAAGCAAAACGTGAGCTTATTAACAGAGCGAAATCCGCATAATGCATACTGAAATTCTAATTTATAACATCTATGTTAAGAATATGTTGAATAAAATCATTAACCACAAATTAAAATTACGTGTAAATTACTCGGAAGCTTAAATTCTTAATAATGATCTTCGTGCGTATGAACTCTTTGATTATTTCGCGAGAGTCTAGTCAATTTCGTTTTTTTTCCCGCTCTTTTTTTTATAATTTATAAACAAAAAAAAAAAAAAAGGCATAATTTAAAGCCAGGAAATGTGATATACGTGATCAAAGTTGGAGAGATAATTAATTTGCCTTTCGATTATTGGGTGCAAATACTGCTCACTAATTTTCTTTTCTTGGAGCAGACATTTAATAAAAACACGAAAAATACGAATAAGCTTCTTTTGCATGGAATAAAATAATATGATCGTAATGTCAAATGATTCGGGTTTCTTTCCCAGAGGCAAGCACGAAGAACGAATAAAAATCAGTTTATTTTTATTCCATGCCTTCCGTAATAATTATAATTATAGACTTCCAATGGTAATCTGAACTTTTCTAATTCATCTCAACTTTGAAAGTATTATTCATGACAATAGTTTAGTAGACGAATTATTCAATAAATAATGAATAAACATTTTAGAGGGAGAAATAAGGGTGAACAAGTAGTTATTCTACTTCATGAGAAGGGTAGAAAAAGTACTTCCATTCATTCATTTTTTATCCATTCCATTATTCCTTTTTGAAAAGAGATACAATATATAAAGGGTATGCAATAAGTTCTCATACAACTTCAAACAAAAAATTTCGAGGCGTGGTTAGAAGTATTTTGTTTCAATTTCTGTAAAAGAAACAACGTTATTCAATAGATTATGATTCAGAGAGCATAAGGTTATTCAACGTTTGACAGAAAATTAGTCAAATTATCTCAGCTCTAGTGTTAGAAAATGTTTGCAGTAAGTGAGCACCATCTAGCTAATATTCTTATTCCTATCTAAGCCAATTTTTTCAAAATCCAACCGAATGAAAACCAAATGATAGTGTTCCTACTTTGAAAAAGCTCACCAAAACATTCCATGATGATAAATTTTGAAATCTAGGTACTATTTTTTATTATTGTTTGGTGTAACAAATCGAAAATGAACACATTCGGTATTTTCGAGGATTATGGGACTGCTATCGAACCAAATGTCCAAGAAATGTCCATCCAAGAAAAAATTAACTCACTTCCATCAAGTCGTAAGAATATAAAGTAACACACTTCAAGATAAAGACTCGGAAGTCTCGAGACAATAGATTGCACTTAGCGATGCAAATATTCTAGTAGAACTTAATGAACATCCTGAAATATAACATATATAAAACCAGGAGTTTAAATTAATTGCTCAAAAATAGATTTAAAAAGTTTTCAAGGTCCATGTAATTAAATTTTTTATAGAATTATTGGAATAAAAGAAAATTTCATGCTTAACAAAAGGAATTTAGTCTGTTTAAATTTTTTTTTTTTTTTTTTTTTTTTTTTTACAAAAATAAAGATTATCTTAATTAAAACAAATAATCCATTTTATAAATTGTTAACAGCAAATAAATTTACATTAAGGTCTTCTATACGGGTTTTTACAAATAATACATTTTTATTCAAGCAATCTCGATGTAATATGAAGTAAATAAAACTATAATATGAATATAAATATAAAAAAGTGCTTCTTAATAGATTATATATCGTAATTTTAAATGAATTATTAATAATGAAAAAAATATAAGCAAATGTTTTAAGGTATTTAATTTAAAGTAACAACATTATAAAACAGTCGTGCAGTTGGTTAAAAGTAACAAGAATGAGGTTGATATACATATATAATAGTTTTTTTAAAAAAATAAACATTTATCGACAGTTATGATTTAAATAATCACTTTGAGACGAAAACGCGAGGATGGGAAAGAATTTTTGAACATAAAATGCTACTTAAAATTACGCACTCATAAAAACATTTAAGTATTGTCTAATATTTATGCTACGCCTTATTAATTTAAAAAAATTAAATAAGATGACATCATACTTTATATATACTGTATGAATGTTATATTACTGTTTTCAAAAGTAATCATAAAGGGTAAAAATAAAATTTAAGATAAAAATCGTAATTTTTTTATTTAGAAATTGAGTGGAATAATAAAAATATTATAAATGATATTTGACCTTTTGACGGTTAACTAAGCATTTGGTTATAGGATTAAGCGTCATACACTAAAAAAACTGTTGGGTAATACCTATCCAAATTTGTGTGTTAAAAAACTGTAATAATTGTGTATCATTTCAAATTATCATTACCTAATCGAGCATTCGTACACTTTTTAAAGGAAGTAGTTAATTATTACACCAATAATTGACTATAATCAGTACGTTAATAAATAATAATAACTGGTACACCAATAATTGATAAAGCTTACGCCAAGTCAAGTGCATTTATATAAATATAATTTATAAATATCCTATTTATTTATTTTTGTGATCGTTAGTTTTTTCTCTTAATAACAAAATGAGCAAAATGAAAATTTTCGTATAACAAAATGAGAATTTTATTAATAATTTATAAAAATATATAGAGTTTATTAAGAAGTGAATAGTCGAGCTAAGCTATATATCATTAAGTATCAAAATTTTTTAAACATTTCCATTACGATATTAAAAAGTATTATAACGATATAACATGAATTACATATCTATAGAAAAATGTATATCAAACAACAATAATCGATAACAGTAATATCTTGATTATTATTGATAATGATGAATATCAATTTCGATAATGCCCCGAGTGTCATCTATAACATAACTATCAAATATAATTATATCATTATCCTTATAGACTATGATTAAAACCACAAGTACTATTTAAAACGATAAAAATCGAGTACGAAAATTTCGTGAGTGTTGATAAATTTCATTTGGATAAAGAAAGTATTGACCTATGAGAAGTTAATGTAAATTAGTGAAATTGCAAAATATTGCACTACATTGGAAAATATCAATATTTCTTAACAGTAAATCTCGATTCTAATCACCATAACCACTTGTGCATAGAATAAATTATAGGAGAATATCATAATCATCGATTGTCTTTAGAAATATCTAAAGTTAAAACTGAACATTTTGCTGAAGCTAAAATGTAGTTTGCAATGTTTATTATTATAAATGTATTTCTGTTAAATAAATTTAAAACTATGTGTAGACGTGTCTGTATTTATTGATATTCAAAGATATAAAGAAGGAAAGAAAAAAAATAAAACTAAATACTGATGCTAAAAAAAAAAAAAAAAACAAATAAAAAAAAAAAAAAAAAAAAATTAAAATCGACTAAAAATTTATTGAGCGAGAAGGGTTTAAAATATTAAACTTCGTTGATTGAACATAAAATGTAGGATTAGAGTCGAACTCTTGTCGGTACATATTCGACGTTAAATTTGAGCCCGAGAAAATATAATACATATGTCAAGTAAAGGACGAAATTCGTAATCGCCACTTGATATTTGAGGGACTAAAATCTATAACTATCCTTAATAATATGAGTAATCCTAATAAGACCTAATTTTTACTTAATTAATTAAAAAAAAAAGTAATTTAAGTGCTTTTTTAAAAGACCAAGACATGAATAAATGTGATTGATTCTGTTGAACTCTCTACAGATGCTCTATTGATATGCTTAGGGGACTTTTAATATTATGCTTTAAATAATCACGTTAATAATTTCGTTCACTGACACAATGCTAATGAGTATCAATGATCCCAAAGATCTGCTATCGATATTTTATGTAACATTAGGATATCTATTATTGACCTCATTTGTTGGGGGTACGTGCCCTATTTATTGGCATTCAAGGTCATTTCAACCGGACCCAACTGCCACTCCCTTTAATTAATACTGACTCTTAAAATGTAGGGTGGATAGAGTTGACCTAGAACATCCATTGATGTTTCAGGAAAGCTTGAGGCCATAGAAGTGTGCGCCGTGAAAGAAAATGCCACTTAGATTTGTATCATGTTCTAGCTACTACAAGAAAATTAAATAAACTTAGATAAGCCGGTCAAAAGATAGAATCAAAAATACGGATCAGCCTTGGGTCATAGTACCTCTTAGATGGAACTGGAACTGTCGTCAAAATGCAAAGCTTGAGATATGTAAGCACATACCTCCAAGTAATCATTACTTTTCTTCAAGTAATTGATTCTTAAAATAACTTTTTCATGACACCTGTCTCAGTTAAAGAACATAAAACCATCACTTGAAGAATTCTTAATTTGATTTTTCGCAGGACAATACTTCATTTAATTTTTCATTCGGTTTATAGAACAGAAATATAAATGTTTCTATCATGCTATATTTATGATTTGATTTAAATTTTTTTTGTCATTTTGAATCAGCAATCAATCCGCGTTCTTATTCTATGGCATTTAAGAGTTAACCATCATAACCTTGAACTAACAAGAATAAAAGAGATTAAAGTTTCGCCTTTTTTTTTTCTTCTGAATGATATGAATTTTTATTTGCGTTATGAGAAAGAGAAACCACGATAAACTCTAAAGTTTATTAAGATTATTATTATTATTTTTTTAAAATCTAGTATATGCTTTTAACTTAGCTTGCATTCGCAACATGCAGAATATAAATGCAATAATTATTGCATGTGTGCGAATTAACTATCAAAAATGGGTGCTACAAAATTCTAAGAATTTTTAAATTTTAAACTATGACAAAACATTTTTTAAATTACATACATACAATGAAAATATTTTTTTCTAAACTTGAGAATTTTTTTTTTAATCTATTTTTCTTTAATAAAGAATGAAATATTCGGCCTTACCCTTAACAGATTTCTACTGTATGAAAAGACTGAAAAGAATTTCTAAAATTTAGAATAGTAGAAAACGTTACAATTTTAAGCTTATAGAATTGTATAAATGAAATTATATTAACAGAGTGGGTCAGTCAGCAGTTTCTTTTTAAAATGCAATAAAACAAGCACAAATTATATTATGAAATACTACTTTATTCAAGTGGTTGTTCTGGCTAGTTTATGCATTTCCGATGTTTAATGATTTTATTTCGTGGTTAAATCCAGTGTGCTCAGTGGACCAAATCGTTTGAAAATTGCCCACAGAAAAATTATCCCCCATGGCATTATAAAAAGCATTCTAATGACGTCAAACTAGTGTTGCGTAGATGCGAAGTGACATCTTCAAAAAATCTGATCTCAGAAATACCGAATGGTCTATTGTGAGATAAAAGGTGTGACCTATCACATCGTCTGACTGAAATTAAATATTGTGCCAGCCAATATCTTCGATTTTATGTTGCAAAATATCTTTACCATCATTCTGTAACAATAATATTCGCGTTCACTGGCGCACATCATAGGTTGTGTAAGTCCTTAAATTCAATTTCTGGCCACAAAAATTATAATTACTCTATAGCTATAATTACTAATGAGATGCTAAATAATACTTAGTTGACTGTAACAGTGTTGTGGTAAAACTGTTTTCAGTTGGACACACTGAGTGTGAGTATTGCATTTGCGGTCCACTAGCACGCTTGTTTTCACGAACTTAAATCCGCGTACTGCAGGTGCGGAAGGTGATTCAGTTTGATCGAAATTTCTTTTCAAAATTCGCACTGTTTCGGCAACACAGCACTCAATTCGGAATTAAGGTGATGCAAGTTGATAAAGTTTACAACGTTGATCAAGCTTTGTTTTGAAACACGGAAATCTGATACTGTGTGCTTATACATATTTCCAGTATTAAATAGCTGTAAAAAATTCTGATTTAAAAAGAAACTGCAAGATGGCCCACTTTTTAATTAATCTATAGTATTAAAAATTGAAAATAAGACTCACCTCAGCATATTCACTACAAGTTTCAACTGAAGATACAAATTTTACTACATCATCTACTGTCCAATGAGAAAGATCACTAGCTTCAGATTGTGATGAACATGATTTTTCAACACAAAGTGAGACACAACGAGATCGTTGATCAGAGTTTTGAATTTTAGGTGAAGTCCTAGAAGAAGATGTAGGTGATGCATGCATACGTTTGTCTAACAAAGACATCCATGAAGGTTTTGTACCGCTAGCAGGTAGTGTCCTAATACTTCCATGTCCATCATTGCCACTAGAAATTGATGTTTCTGTTTCAGAGTGAAAAAAGTCGCGACAGTTTCTTAAATCACGCACACTACCGGCTTCAAATTTTGGTCTTTTAAGAGCAGTTCCACCAACTGTTAAATCTAAAGGATCTAGTCGACTTTCGCCGTCGGCACTTCTTTTTACAGCTCCTTTTAAATAGTTTTCCAATTGTGAGGCACTTTGAGCACTAGCAGTTCGAACTAGATTTAATAGTGTTTGAGAGGATGAGAAATCAGAAATACTGCTACTACTTAGCACTGCATTGCTGCTGTTGAGATTATTGTTGTTACTGTTTCTAGTCTCAGCTGGTGTTGGTGAGCTTTGATTGTCTAATTTTCTATTTAATCCTGTTGTTAAACTACTACCATTTCCATCAGAGTCTACATTTCTTACAAGAAAAGGCGATCCTGATTTATAAGAAAATGAAGAGTCGAATCCCCGGACAATACCATTGCTTTGTGGTGTTGGAAAACTAGAAAGAGAAATGTACACCTATAGTTAATACTATTATTTTTTAAAAGAAACACAATGAACAAAAATATTGGAATTTTTTTTTTTTTTTTTTTTTTGCTTTTACTTAAATAAAATAAGCAAATAAATTATAAACTTCTCTCAAAAGATGTACAAGAGTTAAAAATAAATACTTTAAGATGGACACTAGTCATCACATTCTTGTACAATTCTTGTACAGAATTTTTAATTGTGCAAAGTTTAGCATACAATTTCGTTGTAAAGTGCAAACAATTAATTAAATAGTTTTGTTAGCAGTTAAACTATGGGTCAAACTTGTGTTGGCTAAATATACATATACGGTGCAAGACAATATTATACATGGAACAATAACACATTTTTCTGACTTCTTAAATTTTCATTAGTTTGGTTAATTGCTTTCTGAATAAAAAAGAAAAGAACCGGTTAAAGTCAGTACTTTTTTTTCAAGTTTTAATAATACTTAAAGACTTAAAAACTGGAGAAGCTTAGGTGTATCCTTAATTTTCCCATAAATTCTTCTTGGAAATAATGATAAAAAAAAAAAAAAAAAAAAAAATACCTATCTAGTTCTTATATTTTTACTGTTTATTTATTATGGTTTGTTTAAACATTTCATACTTCAGAAATAATGCTGTTTAAGAATAATTAAAACGATAACAAGAGCTGTACGAGACATATATAATTTTAACACATTATTAATAAGTCAACAGATTTTTGTTCCCTACATTAAAGATTTACTTTAAGAAGATGAAAAGATAGCGTTACTTCACGTAATCTGCAAAAAGCATTTATATAGCATTTTAGGATTAGAAAAGAAAAGAGAAACAACATTTTATTCTAAATAAAGGGAAAATAATTTCTCTTATTTACTCAAAGCTGTTTTTATTTATGTTATTAAGAATAAGAAAATGGAAGAGAAAAATGTATCCGATGAATATGGAAAGCTATTAAATCTCAGTTGCACGGAGTAGTTAAAATAAGTACCACAAAAAAAAGAAGAAAAAATTCTCGCAAGTAAAAATTACCCAACCCATAAAAATCAACAGACATAAATATAAAGCCAAACGAAACAGAATTGGTTCTAAAATAATGAGATCATTCATTTATGGCGAAGAATTCTTTCTTATTGAATAAGTCTAATAAGAGCGGCTTTCCAAAAAATTGTAAGATGGGAGTTTTTTCGAAGCATATTGCTTGACTTTTAGAAGATCTTAATTGGAGAAAAATGTCTTTTAACCTTCGTTGCTTCATTTGAACTTAATTAGATGTACTCTTTGCTCTTGATGCAGAAAGCCTTTAGGCCAGCAATGGTTGTCGCTATTTTAGAATGCCTCACGTAGTCTTGGGAGTGGCAGATCAGGGTCGTGACTCGACCTGTAGTGACCTCGGCCCAAGCAAGAATTCAAATTTCGCCTTTAACTGCCGAAGTCTTACGCCTGACAAAGGTATCAGTGTAATTATTTTGTGGATATTACTAGGGTCTAGAGGCGGCAACACAGTGGCGATCCTTAGTGGGAGGGGCACATTGGGGTTACACTTAAATGACAGCCTACGTACAGACAAATTATGCTCCAGGAAAAAGAGAGGTGGAGTGAATTGACTACGAAATGTAGATTCATGAACAGCTTTCCAAAGAAGGTAATGTGTCTAACAGACGATGAGAATGTTTATATGTTTGTCAGCTGTTATGAAGTGAAAAGGCGAAGACTTAACATTGAACTTTAACAAAGGTATCAAATAAAATGATTTCTCCGGAAGAAAAGGCACTAGACGGGGATTGAACAGTGAAAGCTAACACTTTACTTTAGGTAATTTGAGAGTTAACCACAATGTTAATAATCAATCCACAATGTTTATAAATTAGTTTATACAGTTATAATATATATATATATATATATATATATATATTGGTTTCTACATAGTTTAGTTAAGAAATTAAAACTCCAAGTCTAAAACACGAAAACATGAAAAGTTATATTTTAGATAAACACATTTAAATTATTTAGTTTTCAGATATTATACTATAAACGAAAGAAAGGCACATTTGAACTATTCTAGGCTACATAAGTGTGCCATTCACAACCGTGGTTTTGGCATAGTGTAATTTACCAAGCAACGCGACTAAAATGAAAAATTGCCCAATTTGCTGATTCATTGATATCGGTCTGGTGTCAGCGATGCATTTTTATGAAAATACAATCATAGTAATAAAATATGAAAATAAAATCTCTTAGATTTTAATCTCTCAGATAATCTCTTAGATTTTTCTAATTACAGTTAAAAATTTTGAACTGTGTTGAACAACAATATCGTTTAAACTGAATATAACTTTAATACAGTGCCAAGTTGAACCATTAGCTGTCACTTCTTGAAATTAATTCAACCTAAAAAGTTAAATTTGTCACCTCATTAAACAAAATTTATTACATTTTAATTACTGTGAGGTACCGATATTAAGTCTTAGACAAGTTTCATGAGAGTGTATCCACAAAATTTTAAAAAAAGACACAGATTGAAAGAAAAATGATAACGTGTTCAAAAATAATATAAAAGTTAAATAAAATGATATAATATATAACATTTTATGCAGTCATTGTCAAGTTTCAAAGTAAATATCATGACAATTATCTTTAGAAATTTTTTTTTTATTTATAAGTTTGTCATACTATGACATTGTTTTGCTTTTGTCATAGACTATATTAGTAAATTGTTGCAAGATTCAATTTATTAATATTAAAGTAAAAAAAAAAACTATAAATTTTGAATTGCATAGCTGAAAGTAAATGATTGTTCAAGGATAGAAAATCGTGCAAATTATTTGTATTTTTGAACAAAATTTATCTTATCAACGTAGTAATCTAACAGCTCATATTAATTATATATTGAAATGCTTTATAGTTCTAATGTATTTTATAATTATGCTACATTATTAAAGACTATGAAGATCGCAAAAATATTCCCTAATTAATAATAATAAAAAAATTCATAATGTTTGAGAAGTATTTTACGTATGTTCGAAGAAGTATTTTTAGAAGTATTCGAAGTATTTCTGAATTATATGAATGATATTTTCCTCTCTAAAGTAATGAAGGACTTTTAATTATAGTATTTAAGACATTGAATATAAGTGATTAGCATTTATTGTAATTGTAAAAAGAATACAAAAAAAAAAAAAAAAAAAAAAAAAAAAAAACTTTAACATTAAACACTTGCATATTTCTTGTTCTCTTTTATTGTTAATTTCGATTAATTTCCGTTTATAAATTTCGACTAAAAGTTTTCATGAAAAGAATTTTTAGCCAATGAATAAAATTTTTTTCTCCCTTTTATGGAAATCATTAAAACATAAAAGCACATAAAGAAGAAAGCATAAACGCATAATTTGTAAAAGAAAATAGTAATTGCAGATTGATTTGAATTTCTATCAATAATATGATGTATCTATATAAAGAGAAGAATAAAAGATTGCAATGATTAAGTTTGTTGAAAAAAATGCAAAAACCAACAGTCCTATACGAATACATTTAATTATGATAGCTTTATCTAAAATAATTAATAAAGACATTTAATGAATTTATATAAGATGCTGCTTGCAAGAAATTTTATATTAATTGTTCCCCTGAAAAGAATCTAAAAAGTGGAATGCAAAAGTTTGAAAAAATAAAATTTATTTTTAGTTTAACCTGAAACCAAACGACAATTTAATAAACGCACGACGCCTTTCAATAAAATAAAGATATGGGCATAATAAATACGACTTAATAAAAAAAAACTTGTTTATTTCAAGTTCTTTTAGTGATAAACTTGATTATTTTCAGCTTATAAATTCTGACTTAAAGTTGTAACATGTCACGGAAAGAAATTAAATTACAAAATTAACATTTTCCACCCTTTAAGATAAATCATTAAACGTAAAAACAAAATTTCTTTCAACGCACAATCATACTTTATGTTACCTTCGATAAAAAAAAAAAAAAAAAAAAAAAAAAAAAGACTATGCAAGTTTTAAGACTAAATAATACATTTTATGGTTTTAATGAGCTAAATAATTTGCAGGTTATGCTTTGGAATTAGAAAAAAACACGTAACATCTTAATGATAAAACTCATAATGTATTTTTTTCGTAAATCCAGTTTGCTCATACAAATTCGCATAAAATGGAAGAAAAGTTAATACTTTTACGATTATTCTACAAAAAAATCAATGAACGGGTTTATAAAGCCTTTTCAGACTATTTAAAAAGTACCTATTTTTAGAACTTATTTACGACTTTTAGCTTTAGCATGTTTAAAGAGCTATTAAATCGCATTTATTACAACAGCATTCATGTATCCAATAGCCTTAATAATACAGTTTTGTTAAGACCCGTTCAAACAATGAGAGATAATTGCTGTAACCTATGTGATCCCGATTTGTTTCAATTGAATCACAAGCGAAATTCACTGAACGGTATTGACTGTTGTTGGCAAACATTGAATAGAATATAGAAAACTTTTTGAAAATGTTTCAGTTCATTTTGAGTTTGACCCGTGCTTTTAACCGTAATGATATGAAATGTTGACACAAGGCGAGGCTATCATTCGCACTTACAATTAGATCAGACTTTATCAAAAGGAAAATAGTTCTATCCTGTTTACTTTTTGCGGAAACTCTTTTCCTTCAAGACACTTTTATCATACATGAAATTTTTTTGTTTGCTTGAAAACAAAGCTATCAGTGAGAAGTTTTGTTTTTAGTCTTTAATGAAGGTGAAAATAGAAATAGCACATTTTAACTTACTGTAGACGCAAAGTAAAGAAAATATCATATTAGTTGTTTTAAATAAAGCAATAATATTAAGATCTAAAAAAAAAGAAAAACTGTCTGTTATTTTTATGATTATAGTTATAAATCGGGTCTTACAATTTTCAGTTTTTTAAAATAAATATTAAGGGAAAAAAGAACGACATTTCTCGTCAATATTTCTTATGAAAATTAAAGTTAAGAATTGAATTCGTCAGTATCGTGCAATCTGAGATTTATATTTAGAATTTAGAGATTTATTTTTGGAAAAGACGATGATTCTCTTGTTGGTAAAAAGAAAGCTCTAAGCAAGAAAAGTTGTAATAACTATTTTCAAGAATTTCAATGCGAAATTGCGGATATATTTTTTAATGTTGGCTTGAAACACTAAGAGGGTATTATTGGCAAAGTTAAAGAATGTATTTTCTTTTTTTTTTTTTTTTTTTTTTTTTTTTTTTTTTTAATAAATGACAAAAAAATATATCATGTTTATAATTGAAATGCAATAAATTAAAAACAAAAAGGTTTTAATAGAGTTTATAAAAACTAATTTAATGCATTGAGACATTTAAAAAATTATAAAAGGAATATTTTAAAACTTTTTTCTGAAAAAAAGAAGTTTTTTTTGGCAGGTATGTATTGTGATTTTCCATTTAATTTTTTAGAATGATTTCTAAGCTGAATGAAGTTGCGAATGAATTGTTTTCTATAAAAAAATTCAATTTCAGTATTTTAATTTATTATAATTATTATAATTTTCTCATAAGTAGATTTAAAAATAATAGCATTCCACTCACTCCTATTGTTCATAATTCTAAAAAGGAAATTAAGAGTGGAGACATTTAACACTAATTATAAATTCAATCTTTATTTAATGCTTTGAAACCCAATCTCAACCAAATTATTTCATTCCCCCCATTGGTGTATTGTGACCTCAGTAATAGCCGGCAGTTTCTTGCGGATGTTACAGGTCAATGTATGAACCTTAGTTCACCATCTGAAGCTTAGGATGAAGGGTGGGGCACTTATCTTTCATTCCCAACCCATGGAAGATAATATAAAGACTTATAGATTTAGAGAGTGAATATAGCTTTTTCATATGACTATTAAAGTGCGGTGGAAAACCCTGTGATTTTCTTTTACCGATAGATAAATTGCCCTTTTATCATTTAGGGACTTGTCACTTGGATTGAATCACTGAAAATGAACGTTATCACACTTTTCAACAAGAATGGAAAGATTTTTATAATACATTTTATATTTCATTTAGCTCTTGAAAGAGGTTAAAAGAAGCTTAGCACTAGGTTATAGCTTAAATCATTTTCTTCCAAAGTCACTATTTTGGAAAAGAAATAATTTGTTTTTACACATTTTTTTTTATCTATTTGTTTGAGCCTTAATGAAAATTATAATAAAAACCAAAACTACAAATAGAATGGTTATTTAAAATAAACATAATACTATCAAAACGAGTATCGATCGTCAGTATCTAAATAAAACATTACTACTGTTAAGATATTACTATAAATACTAATAATTCCATATGAAATATAAATCACCTTCTGCGGGCAGTTAAAGAATTTTTGAGGAATTCTTTAACTGCTTAGGTAACTGCTTAGGTAACTTCAGTTGCTTTTTTTTTAATTAAAAATTTTGATGCAGAGTTGAAAAATCCTCACGATAAAGAAACTTTATGAAGCTAGCAAAATAAAATTATTATAACGTGAATATATTTTGTTTTTGTTTAAGTAAATGAAACGTTCTCCGGGATTGTTATGATTTACGTGTTTAAAAAACACGTTTTTCTTAATGAACTATTTTGAGAAAACTTTTAATATATTTCAGTGAAAACTAGTTCAGCAGTAATTAAGTAATTCAAAGTTAGTTATTAAATGGATTTCTCAACAATAGCTTAAAAATTAAAGAAAGATATTTTTAAAAAATCTGTTAAGAAAACTTTTAATATCTTTCAATGGAATTATTGTAAAAATTCAAAATTATTGTTTTAATTATTCGATAGTAATTTTAAAACCTAATATAGGACTGAATAAAGAAGACTTTTAATATCTTTGTGAGTAACTGAATTTAGAAAAAATAAATTGATATCAATTGAAAAAAGGGAATTATCATTGAGAGGAATTCTATTAGTTGTAATTTGAAAAAAGCTAAGTAGCAGTTTAAAATATTACATTAAAACTGTTTAATATGTATTTTAAAAACAAATTAAATAAACCTTTCTGAAAAGATATAGTTTTAAATGGCGTAATTTTTAGTTTTAATTACATTTTAACGATTTAAATAATTATAGTTAAATATTTAATAAGTTTTATATTTAATGTAGACTTCCTTAATGAAGAATTTTTTGTAGAGAGAAAATGGCCTATTTTTTTCAGTTAAAAGTGTAAATATAGCACGCAATAAAATAATATAGTACACTGCATTTAAATGTAATACTTACTAATTTATACATTTCAGCTTATTATGATGATTTTCTCCTTTTATGGATAGCGAAGTGCCTCATAGCTCAAGGATATGAGGCTAAATAATGTTTTATTTATCCATTTTTTTATCGTAACAACTCTGCAACTAAGGTTGGGCGAAAAACAAAAGAAAATTACTTATCAGGTGGGTAGATGTTAATACAGGAAAGGTCAGAACTCAAAGATGATCCTCTAATTACGAGTTACATTAATTTTTTTTCTCTCTGTTGTTAACACGCTTTTATTATGTTTGTTATGTGTCTTATAACAAAAGGTTCACGAAGGCTTTAATAACATTAATTTGCATTTTATGCATACCTTATAAAGGTTTTAAAAAGGTAGCATTCCTTGACGAAGTTCTTTTTTAGCATCAAAACAAGAATTTTACATAATCAGCAAATAAAAGTGAATTTTGGCTTTTAAGTTTTTAAGTAACAACACTACTTTGCGCAATTTTTAGAAAATAGTTATATCGCATTGCAGTATTGAAATACGAATTTTATGAAATTAGCTATTAAAAGTAAGTTCTGGCATTTAGTTTATTTAATTATTAGGTTACATCGATATCATATAGAACAATGATGAATGAACTTGTAGTATATCTAATTAAACTATTGAAACATTATTTTTCAAAAAATAAATGACTTTTTTTAAGAACTATAAGTAAAGTTTAAGAATAAAGTAACTTTTGATTAAGTGTTTAGTCGGAAGAAAAACCAAATCACAATATCGAATAAAAACAGAAGTTTATTAGTGATTAAAACCGAAAAATAACATTCTAGCTCATTTGGTTATCAAAACAAGAACAAAAATTTTAGATATTTATTACACAATATTATTTTAAGAAGGCTTTCGTATTAATAATTGAATGCTATCATCAGATTTTACTGTCATTTATTATTAAATGTAGTTTTTTTTGTCTAAAGAAGTTCAACTGTTAATCGAATATTTTCTTTAATAGAAAAACTACATTATTTAAATTCTTAAAATAGGTTTTGAAATAATTTAGCAGCATTGAAAATTTCCACAGATTTTTACATACTGAACTAAAACTGATTAAAAAAATGCGGGATATGTTTTTAATGATAATTTTTTTTCTTATTTTGGTAAAGCAAAATGCTACCATAGTTTCTTTTGCAATGCTTAGAGTAAATTAAAAAAAGAACAAAAGCATTGTTATATTGTTATAAAGAAATGCTAATAAACTGTTAATAAATCCTTGTACTAAGAATTGAATTGCATATTAAACGAGTTGCAAGATACATTTAAAAATGGCGCTTTTTAATTTCTGCTAGTCAACAATATTAAATTTGTAGAATATAGGTTAGTATAGTAAAATTTGAATCAAATTTTTATAAAGAAAAAAAACAAAACAAAAACAATCAGTGTAAATAAAATTTTTGCTGGGAAAGAGAAAATCATAGTAAAAAAAATATTACAATGAATAACATTACATATTTTTCTTAAAGTAGAAGCATCTTAAATATTTTAGTTTTACGCATTACTTTTTTAATTATCTAATCAAGCCTATAAAACTGCAAGTAAAAAAAAAAAAAAAAAAAAAGGAATAAAAAACTGCTTCCGATGAACATAAAGACCTCACATTAGCCACCTACTGAGTTCAAATGCCGTTTCCAGAGTTCTACTTAAGGAATTTTTCGACAAAGAAATACTTTTTATTTCATCGCAATCTCTTTTCCTTCAATTCAACGTTTTTACTATTTGTAATTTTTTTTTTATCTATTTGCTAAGTAAGCCCTTATGTTTAAGCTCCTGATGTCATTTTATTATAAAGCTTATTCCTAAAGGGCGCCAATTTCTTAAATACTTGAAACCAACATACATTTTTGACAATCTTAAGCCTAAAAATACTTCGTCGAAATAATAGGTTATTTTCTGTGACCTTTATTCTTTCTTTTGGCCAAAGGTCATAAATTGCAAATGGTCGACATAACGCCAACATTCTTTCTAGAACAATACAAAGCAGATAACACCTAAAGCATTAAAAAGATTTTCGTTTAATTTAAACCTGTACCAGGGTTCGAAATTTAAGGTGGTCTGAGACTACTAAACTTTGACTCGAACCACTATAAAATAAATTATCAGAGGTTCCAGAACCAGAAATCAATGGTTTTGGTTTCTTGATTTATTATTTCATGTTGTGGTTGGTGTTTTTGCCACAAAATACGATATTTTATCATAACATTGGTTACTGGTTCGTTGTGCCATTGACTAAATGTTTTTAATATTTACCCCTGCCTCTATTGTCATTAGTGTATGGTGTGATACAAAGTGTATTTAATATAAAGCAACCGTTATATTAAATATGCCAGCTTTTTACATAACCGGTCAATATATAGGTTTATGAATTTCATCCATCAACATTGAAAATGATAAAATAAAATGTACAGAGTGTTCCAAAATAACCACTATTTTTATAGTTCTAATAAGTTAAAAAATATATACATATGATAGGTTATTGATATTTTTATTTGCTAATTGAGATTTTTATTTGAGGAAAAAATCGTCATTAAATTCTAACGAGCTATTACTGAGGTAGGTGAGGCTGAAAACATCATAATTTGTTTTATTGCCGGAGGAAACAGAGATAATTTAAAAGACAACTCTTAGAAGCATCTCTAATTTTCTTTCAGCCATTAAATAGGTTTAGATATTTTTAAATGAGAACAATCATCCTATTAAAAATACTTAACCATTAGAATATAAATAATAAGAATATAAACAATTAGAATATAAACAACAATCTAAACACATAATACGAACGTAATATAATACAATATAAAGACATTTTTGACCGATGTCGAGTTAGCTCGACTTTTAATGTCCAAACGGTGTTGAATCTATTTTAATGCCCACTTGCATAATCTATTTCAATTTAAATAAAACCCAGGATGATATAGAATATTGCAAAAGTTTTACGCATTGTGTTCAAAGCTCAATTTCATTATATTCAGTCTAAATAAAATTTCTTTAAGTTTATTTAGTCTGATTTACTTTACTTCCACATTCAGTTATAAAATAATAGCTAGTGACACGACATAGATTCTGTGTAAAGTCAACAAAGTGATAAGTTAAATTTAAGTAAAATCTATAAAAAATACAGCAATAAAAGCATATATTGTTGCAACTTACTCTTGTGAATGTATTTTTTAAAAATTCTTAACCAGGAAGTGTTTTGTTATTAACCTACTCTACAACCATCGTCTGTATTAAATTTTGTTTCAAATCGCCAAAGCTCTCGAATAAAACTAAGCCTTTGTTTGAGCAAGTGGTCAGTGATTTGAGATTATTTACTTTCAAATTTGGAGGGCCACAAAAATACTCCTTTTAAACACACTTTTTCCGTGACCAATGCTCACACAAGAAATTTGTCACGTCTGTTTCCGAAAGTATGCGCCAGCTGTTCTCAATTTTTTTTTAACCTCTGTTAAAGATATCATTTGCAAGCATAAGTTTCTAAACCGCTTTGTCACGAAGTTTTCCGAAAAGAGTAAAAATATGATAGTATTTTGTGTTGCAATGGTTTTAAACAAAGCGGCCTCTTTTCACGGTAACTTCAGTCAACCTTTGTTTTATGGTATATTTACAAATGCACAAAGTAAACCTAAAAATAAACAGGCTTTTTTCCAAATCAAGTTTTCAGAGTAATTTTAAAAGTAATTTACTGTCATAGAATAATTTCATAGTTGAGGTTAAAAAACACATCTATTATTTAAATGAAGTCAGTTAAAGAAAAGGTTAAAATTTGACAAAAGTTTTAATTTATAAATCCGTAAAAAAGTTATTAACTTCAGTTTTTTTTTTTTTTTTAATTTCGAATTCATATTCAACAAGAAACGTCGTTAATAAAATTGTTTTGACTAAATGTTTAGTGAAGAAATAGAAATATGTTATCAAATAGTAACTCGCATTATTTACAAAATCAAGTCCATAGTGTTTTTTTAAAGAACCTCCACATATTTTGAAGCGTTTTTAAGACTCGGTTTGTTTTTTATTCTGTCGTACTAACCAAAATTCATATAAAAAGGCTTACAAATGTCACTTAAGAAAAAGTTTAAAAAATGCTGATTCTTATTTTCGATATCACTGAAATATTATGCTTCAATATTAAAATCTTTCGGATTACTGTAAACCATTCATTTTTCTGTTTATCATCAGCATTTTTGTTATTTAAGTTAGTTAAATTTTCTTTTTTTTTCTTTTTTTTTTTAAATTTTCTTTTTTAATTATGTTTTCTTTTTTGTTGGAGACAAATTTAACTTGAATGACTGGAATATAAATATATTCCACATTTCATCTTACTTCAAGTTATGAGGAATTTGAAAACAAAATTTAAATTTGAAAACAAAAATAATAATGGATAAAATAGCCTTCGTAGTTTCATAGTCATTTTAAGTTCAATATAGCGGGAAAAAAAGAAAACCAACTTTTATATTGCAAAAATTAACTATGATTAATAATTTCATTATTTTGCAATTAATGAGTTTTATCAATAAAAAAAAGTCATGATTCTAAGCATTTTTTTAAAATGTGCTTTTGATGGAAAACCCTAGGATTCCCACTCAGCCAACAAAATGTTTTTGCGTATTGTTCTGTTATCTGGCGAAATATTTTAGAGCTGTTAAAGTACCAATCTGAAAATGATACAAACAAGCAATTTGATATAAGATATAAATAGTCACCTCCAGAAAAGAGCGGCTTACCACTATATAATTCCAAGCTTTTCAGTTTTATTTCGCAATGTGGTTCTGCAATATACATAGCTTTTGAATGTATTAAGCAGGTATGTATCTTTTTTCCTTATTTTTTTTAAAACAATTGATTAAAAAACACATGTATGAAGAGTGAAACATTAAAAGTAAAATTTTGTCTGTTATTCTGTATCTATTTTAGTAAGTAGTTAATCCATTAATGTCTGAAGGTCACAAAACCAAAGCATTTTAATTTTAAATATCTACTAGAAGTATTATGATGATGCTTCCAACGACCTCTCCATCAACATTTGTAGAAGTTTGGTCGAAAGCGCGTAAACGTTACCCAGTGGCCGCTAAAGTAATTACGAAGGTATCATTAAAGACGAAGCAGTGGCAGTTTCAGTCGTTTTTCCCACTTCATCAAAGCTCGAGCTTCTTCAAGCGAGCGTGCGTGCAAGTCACTTAATGGGCACGATTTTCCACTTATGCGGCAAAACAGTGGCCTAGCTTCAACTTCTTTACCTGCCTGTCTGTTGGGCGGCTTCCTACATTTACCAAAAGGGGAAAAATAAATTCTTCCTTCCCTCCTTCATATTCAACCCTTCATCGTCATTTGTTACTCGTTAAGTCTCTCAGCTACATCGTCAAGATAAGTGAAATTATCCGAAGTATATCGTCTGTAAGATCAGATAGTTGCACTAGACTAAACTATTTTGGGAATAATGTTTTGCAACATTAAGTGACGGGATCTTGAAAAACTAATTGGTATATCGTCACAATTGATTTACCAAATCCGGAAGTAAAGGTTTATTGAATGAGGTTTTCACTTGAGTTGTTTTATTATGGTGAAAAAATTAACGACATGGGCTTTGAACGAAATTTTTAAAGTGCGAAATTCATAAAATTTTGAAATTAAGATTTTGGATGTCCCAACAAATTTTAGAATGAAACTATACATAATTAGAAATTCTGAAACGCTTTAAACCACAATATTGTGTAAATTAAATCATTGCCAAGCTGCACTATAATATTGTGCAAATTGCACGATATTATGGTTTGCCTTGAACGGCACGATACTACGGTTCAGCATTGACTCTAAGAGTTTAGAGGATACTGTTGGCTCTTCTTATGAAACTTGTTTGATAACGTATGAAACTTGCCCAAAAATTTGTGTAAAAAATCAGTAAAAATTGCTCCGGGTGAGACAAGGCTGTCCCGGTTTACAGGTACTATAATTCCAGTCAGCCGAATAACTCATTATCGTTTTTGACTTACTATTATGAATCCACAAAGGCTTAAAAGAGGTTAAAAAAATAACAAAAAGCTTTAAATCTTCATTGAGTCACAAAAAAAAAAAAAAAAAAAAAAAAAAAAATGAAAAGAAAACAGGACAATGTTTGATGTATTTAGTATAATTTAACTGGAAATGTTTGTAATTCAAAATAGGAAATGAAAAAGTTTAAAAACATTTTCATCTGAGTTACAAAAATATTACTAACTACTTCAGTCGTCATAATGGCTATTTTATAATAAAATTTTAAATAAAAATTTGATAACAACGTATCAAAAAGCTTTATCAAGGCATTATATTTAATTTATATGTGTATGATGATAAATGTAAAAAAATATATATCCATTTTTAAAAATAAAAAAAAAAACTTTAACTCACATTCTGTATGATTACATTAGTCAGTTTAATGAAGTCATGGTTGTTCTCATAAACTGAGTACTACACGGTTTTTAGTATAAATTATACTTTTGACCATTTTTGCAGTACAGTTTGTATTTTTTCATACTCACTAAGTATTAACAATATACTCTATTTAGGTGTGACAATATGTAAATAACATGTAAACAAATCAACGTGTTTTAGGAAAACTTAAACAAATCAATCAAATTAATTCTATTTAATACGAAGATTTTTATTTTACAAAAGCATATCTTTGGTTTGCTTATTGTATTTATGTATTTAAATACAATTCATTCTTATTTAAAAATTATCCGACACTCGCAACGTATTTCTTTAATTAACAATAGAATACGTGTGGAAAATTATTTGCAAGTTTTTTAAAGTATCCAAATGAAGAGAGTCAGAATATTTTAGAGCAAACAATAACAAATTATAAAATTACTGATAGGTTTTAGCCTTTATCATTTAAAAATGATGCGTTGGATATAAAATTCAAAACTTTAATTTTATAAATGTCCTGATAACAGTTTTGAAATTACCTTTCCAAGGAAAGGAAGATTAAGCTATAAATAATGTTGATCAGTATATATTTGAGGTGGTATGTTTTCCCTCACCTTTAAGTTACAGAAGCAAATAATCCTAGTAAAATATCGCAACCTTTGCGAAACGTAGATCATAAAATAGGAAATCAAACTTATGCTAACACAAGACATTGAATTGTATAGTAACAAAATTACGACTTAATACAGCTTGTTCATCGGCTTGATATGTCTGGTTTAAAGTGGCCTTAGATTATAAAATCCCCCCCCTCTCTTGCCAAGAACCACATTTATTGCTGATGTATTGGGTTCCCCGCTAGCCTTTTACACCGTAAATTCTCCACGGGCCTACCTAGAAGTTGATTACATGTTCAAAGCACGTTTTGTATGTGATAAAAAAGAGCATGTTGATAAATTTTCAACTCACCACTTGTGTTAGATTGAAAAGAATAATAATATATAAAAATATCTCCCTCCGGTAAAATAATGAAGTTTTTCATAATTACTAAATTGTACGGGATGCAATAAAATTAGAGCAAGTGACAGTTCATGACTTGGACGCATTACAGGTATTTCTTGACTATGATGATGGTAGTTGGTGTCATCAACTTTAAGATCTATGAGACGGTTTGTAAAAAGTGAGCAGTGTCGGAAAGAATATTTAAAGGGAAGGTCACATTACATTTTACTGATAAACGATGGTAATGTTTTTCTAAAGAGAACATTTACGTTTTGTAATAGAGGTGTATTTTCTGAAAACAATTTAAATATTTTGGGGATCTTAAATTATGTGTATTCCTTGAAGCGTTATGCCACCATCATGATTTCTAAAGGTGAATGAATTCAGTAACTTTTAGAGGGAATCAGCTGAGAAAGCAAGGTCATGTTTATGGTTCAAAAGATACTGATGAGTGGTACTTAACTCGAAACTTATGACGAGAGCTCTCTGTGTGAACTGGATGCGCGCTTTATGGGTGCACAATTTGCAGGCGATGATATTAGACTACGTTCTAGAATTTAAAAAGGTGCTTCTCCACAGGAGTACTTTTTGAATGATGTGCATAAAAAAAGGGTTGCCTGTTAAAAATAGATTTGATATTCAGCTACGAAACATAATTATAATTCGTTATTTTTATTCGTACAAAAAATGTTTTTTATGTATTCAATAAATGATTTGAATTCCTCTTCCTTTTTTTTAAAATAACAATTGAACAGGGTCTTCAAAAAACTAAATATTTCCACAGTGCAAAAGTCATAGCGTTAAACAAAAAGTATTCTAAAAGTTTAAAGTGGTTGACCTGAATGAGTTTTTT
The DNA here is from genome assembly GCA_949128135.1 of Parasteatoda lunata. Lineage (NCBI taxonomy): Eukaryota > Metazoa > Arthropoda > Arachnida > Araneae > Theridiidae > Parasteatoda > Parasteatoda lunata. Next base: position 17,578,205 of record OX421980.1, on the reverse strand, counting down.
GTTCATTTAAACGTTCAAATATATACAAAAATTATAGAACTGGTTTACTTCTCTCCTCTATTCAAAGGAACTTTAACCGAAAGTAAATTCTTTCAGTAAAATGTTGCAATTCCATGAAGAATTAAAATTAAATAAATTTTAACAAGTTCGAGTTTATTCAAAAACATTATGTACGCATGACATCTTTTGACTTTATCATTAGACCACGTGACTCTTAAAAAATTAAATTCGACAAGCGTGCCTGGTTTTATGTAAAATGTAAAGTATTTAAATGTAAAATATAAATTAAAATATAAAGAACTGAAATAAAAAAAAATTGAATCCTGCACGATACAATTATTTACAATGAAATATATAACTCAAAAGTTAAATTAGTGGAATAATTTTACACTAGTTAGCTAAGACCACCAGGCTAAGCGTGGAAACTTTGGATTCTACTGTTGACCAAATAGGTGCCAGTTCCACTCAAAAATAGAAGGCTGTTCCGTAGTAGTTGCGTGGTTTTCAGAGGTTCAAAGCTTTAAAGTTAAAAAAAAAAGTTCTTAATTGGGGAAAAATTCTCTAGTAGGTAAGTTGATAATATAATGGTTTAAATAAGCGGTAATAAAGTCATAGATGGTTTTTAAAATAAAAAAGAGTGATGAGATTAAGAATTTTAATTCTTGACGAGATATATTAACAAAAAATAAGCCCTTACTTTTGTTAGTTTTGTTCAACACATTTAACAATGTTCTTCTCACAGTTTATTTCATTTTTCAGATTGATGCTTTAGACGCTATAGTTCAAAACATTTATATGTATCAAAAATTTGTTTGATTTTTTTTTTCCATTTAACTTTTTTAATAAATTCGGCGTAACTAAGTTAATCAACGACTGATGGAATTACTAAAGGGGAAAAAAAAAATATTTGCGATGAAATTTAGGACAAAAAAAAAAAAAAAAAAATAATAATATTTAATGGAAAATATAATTTCCATTTTTGTTGGAAAAAAGCGATAAAGCTTTTCGCATAAGAGCAGAATGAAATAGATGGATTTTGAATAGGTTGCTATCGCAGTGTTCGGGCTCGAACATCATAAATTGAGCCACACCCAAGCGGGCAAACAAATAATTCCAGAGGTTGAAAACTCCTGAGTCTCACTGTTAAATTCCGAAACCCACGATCATGACACATGATATTTAAGAATTTAAGAGTTTCTTTTGCTCGCATCTTGAATATCTTTTGTTTGTATTCACTATTATACGATGGCTAGCCTAGAAGGGGCGGACCGAGACCTGAGGAAAAGTAAGGCCATCGAAAAGTTTTATCAAGATGAGATTTTTGAAGAAGTATGCCTCTTTTTTACTTGATTAATAAGTAAGAAACTCTTGGCTATTTCGACCACCTGCGGAACTGGATTTATTCAAACTGAATAATTAGGTCGATAAAAATCAGCTATATGATTGCAAATGTTATCGTGAATGTATGTGTGTGTCCGACTTAACTTCATTTCGCCTTCTCTTCTTTCTTAGTTATGAGTCATTTTTGATAATTAGACTTTTAGTACTTAACTTAAAAACTTTCCAAATATATTAAAAATATTAAAAAAGAACTATATAACTGGGTATTGGCTAAGAGAAATGAATGCGGCAAAATTTAATAAATTAAAAAAATATAAATTTAAATTTTATGCAACACTTTCTCAAGAAGTGTATTAGAAATTACCCAATATCCTTTTCTTAAATGCGAAGAAAAATCATTTTAATGATTTTCTTTTATCTTCTTACAAAGCAATATTTAGATATGTTAATGGAATATCAAGTCATTTTTATTGAAAAATAAAGAAATAGTAGGAGAAAAAAAAGTTTAGTAGAAAAGAGCAGTAATTTCTCATAAAGATGGAAACAGCCGGGATTGAACAATATTTCCGTGTTACACAAATATTGTAGTTCTAGCTAAAATGATTTCAGTAAATGTTTAAATTAATTTTTTCAATAAAACGTTGCTTTTCACATTCCTAGCATTTAACTGTAACAAAAACGTAAGAACAATGTAAGTTTCAAAGAAAGTAAAAACCGCATTAGTTTAAATAATTATATATTTAGATTCTTGGTATCTAAAAAATCTAATTCCATTATTAATAAAATGTTTAAGATAAAAAAAAATGAGACCAATAATTTTAATTAAAATCCACGCAAAAAAAAAAATACATGAAAAGCTCAAACCATTAGATATAACTAGTATGTAACGTCGTTAACATACAAATTACGAGGAGTGAAAAAATTATGAATACCCAATACAAAAATTCATCTTCAACGCATAGTAGAAGCGGAAAAAAAAAAAATTCATATAATTGCTCGGAGCAAAATAATGAATCCAGCAAAATGAACTATTGTACCTGACAGATGTATCCTGACGAGAAAAGTGAACGTAGCCGTAATGAATTTATTTTAATTAAAAGGGCCACAACTTTGGGATGCTCATAATAAGATATAAGAAGTGACTGTGGCACGTAGGAGGCAATCCTACCCACTTTTTTTAATCCTTTACACTTCCTAGTTCAAGATGTTATTAAAATCCCAATCGTCTTTTTCATTTGCCGCTAGGTCAGTGCCTAATAAACAAGAAATAAAATAGATGGAATAAATTTGGATTAAAAAATATAAATTAATCATTCTCTTTAGTATCGCGATTTGAGAAATGCAGTAATTTTATCTTATACCGTGGTTCGGCATCTTTTCATTACAAGAGATATGGTCAATCTTTGGATACTTATGGTCAAATATATACATCATCCTTCATAAAATTTAATAAAATTGGTGTATTGATTTCAAACTAATTCATTAATTAGTGGTTTTTGGTTTTAACTGATGAGATAACCGCAAAAAGTTTTTCAAAAAAAGTGAATGTGCACTTATATGAATTAAATTTTGAGGGGCAAAATTAAATAAAAAAAAATTTTGTACGTCTAGTTGCGAATTATTAGTTGTTCATAAGGCAAATCGAGTCAATAATCGCAATTATTTTAAAATATGAATAACAACTCAAAAATTTGAATGTTTTCAAACATAACGTATATTTATTAGAAATTTTAAAAACCCATTCCAAATTTAAGATTAAAATAAAAGTTTATAAATTTTACAAAAATATATGAGGATATTTAATTACGCAATATAAAGTTTTAGTTTTAAGTTTAGAAGTTTAATTTTTATAAGATATTTATAATTAGTTGTTTTTCCAAGAGATGTTAGTATGGAGCTTAATACTTCTGAAAGCATGTAAAATGGCAGAAAATATTTAAAATACTTTATATTTTGATAAATACCTCAAATTTTTATTTACACAAAATTATGTATTATTTCAACACAATATTTAGACTTATTTAATTAATTATTGGATTTTATTTAAAAAAAAGATATAAAATTTTATTTTAACGTGTCAGTTAGTTTTTATTTTAACAAATTAGTTAGTTTTTATTTCATAGGCAATAAAATCATGCAATATTATTGGGATTATCAGTCAATTTTGATGGTAAAACAAACGGTAAACGAAGAAAAAATATAAAGCGCTTCGGGAAAAATATTTGCTGGAAAACTCACAGTAAAAATGTATAAATCTCATCGCATATAAAAATTATATTTAATCAACAAAAAAATGATTTAAGAGTATAGATTAGTTCTTTAAAATATAAGTTGATATTATTTTACAATATCGGATACAATACCGATTTGGTAGCAAAGTTAAATATTTGTAACGTCTTTCCAACTTCATTATTAAAGTCCATTAACAGCTTTCCGTGACAAAAATAATTTAGAATAGTGCAGAAAATTGTTTCATGAACATAACCAAAATTTTAATAATCATAAATGACGCTAAGTCGTATTCTTATGTACCATGCAAGAAAAGAGTAAAATTATTATTGAAAACTAAAAAAAATAGTTTTCCTATATTTTTGAAGCCATTCACTTTAACTCCGTTGCTATGAAACAAATACTGTATATTAGTTGCTATGGTGAAAAACTGAACTACATTGTTAGTTTAAGGCACACGTTTATGTTAAAGTTTACAAAGAATATTACGCCAGTTAATGATGGATCATGAAGTAATTTATGTATATATGGCCAGAAAAATCTCACAAATATACTTAAAAGCTCATTTAAATTGAAATTAAGATAAAAGGTGATTTTATGTCTTTGAAAGAACAAGTTTTATTGCTTAAATATACGCTTAGTTACTTTAAAACTTCATTTAAATACTTTTTAAACAGAAAATATAAACATTTATTATTTTCATATAAAATTACTAAACCTTTAAGCATCAAAACATTAAAATCAGCTATTCATAAACTTTTATCCTTTAGAACGTGCTAAACTAGCATTTCATAGTCATTTGTTTAATATATTTATATTTCATTGAGTATTTATTCTACTAAATATAACTATAAACTAAATATTAATGAATATTTATTATATTAAATACAAACTATATATATATTATTATACTTTATTATCCATACTCTACTTGAATTATCCCAGTTTATTTTTAATTTATATAATTTTATTATATTTATATATTTTTCTTCCATCAAAATTTTATCAATATCATTCTTCATTTAAACTTTAATATTATCCTACTTTATTCAAAATTTAAATTATATTATTCGATTTCATTTAAACATAATTAACATGACTCCATTTCATTCATATTTTAATTATATTATTCATTCATTCACACTTTATTTATACTGTTCTATTTTATAATTTTTTTAAAAACATTTATCTACTAAATTTAAAATTAATTTATGCATTTTAAATACGACGAGCATTTAAAATTCAACAATTAGCCAAAAAATACATTTATTTAAAGTTACAAAACTTTCCTGTTACATTTTACGAAGGTCTTCTGTAAAGGTTATCTTCAGACCAATAAAAAGACAACCAGAAAAGCACGCTTCTAAACGGCTGCCATCATACATGTTTTACAATGATTTGTATAATGAGATACATATATTGTATTTCTTTAAACATTCACTCGCTGTGTATTCTTATTTTTTTTTCATTGCCTGAATCACTTCGTAACTACATATTTTACCTAATAAATTCTAGAACAATGCTATCACCTATCATCTGTAGAACGGGTCAAAACAAAAGAACGACTTAAAAAACGAAAAAAAAGAAGTTCTGCGAGTTTAAAAAGAGAATCGAAAAAAGATTTCAGCACACACTAGTCATTTGACAAGTTTGAAAAGTCAAAATTTTTGAAAGAAATTAAAATATAATGAGTCATGTAAAGAACAAAATTATAAAAAGGAGAAAAAACAAAAAATGCAGGCATATTAGAGAAAAGAACAGCGATTTATTGGAAGAAACTGAATTACGACATAAAACTAGGATATAAGGCAAAGAGAAACAACGTTTTTTTTTTTTCAAAATTTATTTACTTATATGGCCAGTAAGAAGCTAATTAAAATAATAGCATTTATATATAGTTATATTGTAATTCTCATGTTTGTGCAGTTAATGACGTAATTAAGAGAGAAGAATAGCAAAGAGTTTGAAATTGAAATCATTTATGAAATAAATCTTCAAGTAATAATTAAATATTCTTACGATCGTTTTCAGCAATAATCTATTTTTTTTAGCAATAATAATCTTAAATTTTTTTTAGTCTTCTTTAATCGGCATAGAGTATCTCGTTTCAATCAGCAATAATCACATTTCTCAATATGCATCCCACACTTGTGCTATAACATGCTTGAAAATTTAACATAATTCAAAAAAAAAAAAAAAAAAACTGGAATAAAAAAAATTGTAGTAAAATAACGAAGAAATTATAAAAGCAAAGAAATTATAAAAAGTGAAAAGAAAAAAAAGTGAAGAATGCAGTCGCGCTAGAGAAAGAAAAAAGAAAACAATTATTATTTAAATAAACTGGATTACAGTTCATGTAAAACTAGGATATTAAGCAAAGGAAACAACAATTCTTTATTTCAAGATTTATTTATTTTTATAAAAGTAAAAAACTATTTAAATTGACATCAATTATATAGTTATATCTCTTATGTTCGTGATTGTGAGGCTTTTAAGGTTATTAGGAGTGAATCGCAAGTTGATGGAAATTAACTTGAAGGAAATACTTATGAAATGGAAAATCTGTTTACAATCCATGTTAACAATAATTATAACTACATTCATATCGTGATAACATGATCTATAAAATAAGCAGTTTTACTTATTACAGAATAAAAATTATTTTTTCTTTTCTCTTTTTTTGTTTTTTAAAAATGTCTTATATTTAAAATGTAAAAAAGTACTTAGTTCATAATTAATATGATGTTGTTTAAGCTCCTAAATTATAATCTATTTAAGTGATTTTGTATTTTTTAAGCCTAATACAACGTAATTTTTCTAAAAATGAATTTTCTTTTTTTTATTTTCATGGACATGGAGTAAAGAATTAATAAAAAATTTCAAAAAGTTATTAAATATAATTACTACAATAAAAAGAATTAAAATTATTTTTTTTCTCCAAAATTTGCTGAAAATAATCGAGTTTTGCGTCAGTCTTAAAATATTTTCATAAAGCAAAATCAGAAATTAGGTATAGAAAGGATTAAATATAAATGAAAAAAAAGGCAATTAAATATAATTGTTCAGCTGGCTTTCGTAACTAAAAACACAAAATACAAGAAAACTAAAAGGGTTGGAACTACAAAATCAATAAACATAAGAAAATACGGAAAATGTGAAGACAAAGTAATCGTTTTTAGTTTTTATTTAATCTTATTAATTTTACACTTTTATTTTTAATGCATAATTATTTTCACAAAAATGCATATTCATTATTTAGATAAGGCAATTAATTGTAATAATAAATTTTTCCTAAGTGTTAAAAACGCTTAAAAAATAATAAATTTAAAAAAAATTAATTTTGGGAGGCAAGATCAAGGAGCCAGATATGTTTTCTAATTTTTTTAAACCTTATAACAAATGGTATATACACATAAAGCTCTTTGTTGAAGTTGAAAAATGTAACACAAATGAAATTTAATAAAAAAGAAGAGTTAAGTTAATTGTTAGAACTATATACAATATTAATGTTATAAAAAATTAAGAACTTATTTTTAGAATAATAATTAAGAATTTAATTGCTTACTCAACAAATTTTTAATAAATGAAAGTTATCTATGTAATTAAAAGATTAGTTTAAAGAATACTAATCATATTAAACTACTAATGTGCAAACTACTAATTTGTTGCTGCTTATTACTCTTAGACTATACTTCAATTTGGAAGCAAAAATTATGATTCTAATAAATATTTAAAAATATGATACTCATAACATTTTAAATGTATTTAAAACTGCAAGAAAAAGACAATGTCTATACATATCTGCAATCACATTGAATATGAACAATCATCGATATCTAATTATTTTAGATTATTATTAATCATCTATTATTTTAGAGTTATTTGCTTAACTATAGGAATCGTTTTCGAAAGCTTACTTTCGAAAGTGTATTCGAAAGTGAACTTCATAATTAAGCTTTCATAATTAAAAGTTGTATTATAGATGTGTATAAATTACACTTTCGGAAGTATTATCTAAGTTTATGGCATTTAAATGACTCAAATTATTTCTTTTATGGTAATTAATATTTTTTCACAAATTTTTCTAAATTTTGAGTTTTATCTCTGTTAATTCAGATTTAAATCAGAAAATTTCCGTTACAATATCATTTCGAAATTTCGATAAATACTTTCAAAAAATTACTAAGGCAAACACGTTCTATTTATATTCTAAGCTAGTTATCAAACAAACAAACTAAATTGGCCACACTCGCAGCTGAGCAAACGATGAGCAGTAAATCATATTCCCGCTCTCAATTCCGGTTTCTAAGAGACATAAAACGAGGCATTGTAAATATTCATGGCCAATTACGGTATTAGCAAGATCTCTCCACAATGCAATATGTTGGTGCCAGCCGATTGCCTAACAGGACTACTGATAGCCTTTTAGCGTCGAAAAGCAAAGAAAAAAGTGTCGAAGTCGAAGAACACTTGGAGAATTTTGACGATGAAGAAGGTCGGATCAAAGGAAACAAAATATTCGTTTTAATCTTAGAAAACTCTAATAAAGCAACGATGTCTTCATTGGTATCTTCATTGCCACTTGATAAAATCAGGGTCATAGGCCAGACGGAACGACCATCTGCACTATAGCGTTTTGTCTCTTCAGAGATCAGCTACCGCCATGGTCATAGGGAGCGATTACAAATTGTGAAGCATTGTCATACATCCTTTCGAGAAAAAAGGGTTCAGGGTCAGGGTTGCCATTAATACAACTTAAGAGCTTTTTTAAAGTTAAGCAATGAATTACTAAGTGAAGAAATTTATAAATTCGATTATTTTGGAATGGAAATGTAGGACAAAAAAAAAAAAAAAAAAAACATAGTTTAAATGTAGTGTCGAGTCAAATCTTTAGTTTTACATTACTGCATAGTTTAACTATACATATTAAGGAATTAACTTAGGTATTAAACTATACATATTACAGAAAAGAACTGTTAGGACTTTAAATCAATATTAAAAATTTTCAAAAAAAAAAAAAAAAAAAAAAAAAAACTTCAAACACTTTTTAAACATAGCAAATTTGGCAATATTTTTCCTCCTAGAAAAAAATAATTGAAATCAACGAATAATTTATCAACTGTTGAGTGTGTCCAAGTAATGTTGTGTTTGAGCAACTTTTCAATCATTAAAAGTATTTGAAAATTTGATTTTCATAATATACAATTCTTGGTTTAAGTTTCATCTAACTTCAACTCCTTCAGTTAACTTTGAAACTCACAACATATACAAATTTAGCAGATTTACAGTTAAAAAGAATTATTTAATTTGTTAAAGAAAATTTGAAATCCGACCTTAAACATTAGTTAAAATAACTGTAATTACTGTTAATTCAAGTTTTATCAGTTGTGATTGAGAAAAAGGAATTTTCTTTATAGTGTTATACTTGTCAACATATTTTGAATATAAAGTGAATGCCTACATAGTTTAAATTGAAATCAATACTAGTTTCTTTTTAATTTCTAACCTTAATTTTTGAATAATAATTCTAAACACGATTGCAGTTTCACATAATAAGTTTATAAATATACTAACGCTAACGCCAAAAATGAATTTAAAAAAATCTATACAAAATAAGGATCTATAAGAAATGAGGAAATATCTATAAAATATGAGTCTATAATGGTTCTATAAAAAATAACTCTCTCACTTTCCAGAAAAAAAAAACGTTTCAATTCATATATATATATTATATATATATATATATATATGAACGACAAAAATGCATGAATTGGATAAAAATATCGAAATACTAACTCTAAGCCTTTCTTTAAGCAGATTAAGAAAAGAATTCAAGATAATTAAAGCAATTAAAAACTATACTTCCAGTGGATAAATGCGCTATGCAGCCGAAAATTCAAAGAGCTCTGGAAGCCATAATTGCAATTTTTTTCATTTTTCATTGTTTCTTTAAGCAGCAAATATTTTAGAAGATTTTACATAACGGAACTGTTAGAATAATTGAAAAGATCATGCTTTTAGAAATTGTGTCCTTTTTACCCCTGGAGAGTTAGGAAGCCATGCAAACAGAAATACCATTGCAATGTTTTTATCCATACATGTTTCCCCTGTATATTGAAGATTCCATTGCAGTTATTTATATAATAGTTCAACTAAAGTTTTCAAAACTAAGAAAAATAAATACATAAATTGTTCTTATTGTAATAATGAACAAAATTTTCTTTAAACAATGTAGAATATAAAGAAATTTTACAATGAATGTACCAGATCAGTTATAACAGTATATAAGCATTTCAAAAATTTTATACGTATGTTCGTTTAGGCCTTGTCATTCACTGTATATGTATCCGAAAAAATTCTATTGATAATATGTTTTGATTGTTTATCTTGTGTATGAAATAAAACATCGAAAATATCACTTATTCCATTTGAAAATGCAATGGATGATATTTCTATATTTAATATAACAAATCCATTTGAAATGCATTTAAAAGTTCAAAAATAATAATTATTATCTTTTTTACAAAAACTTTACAAACAAGTTAATTTTTTTTTTTAAATCAAAAATGGCAAGATTATAATTAACTAGTATAAATAACATATTTATTCTGAACAAAAAGTGATTTTGAAGAATTTTTACTCTTAAAGATCCTTATTTTACTTATTAATTTATTTTTGCTTTTTATTTGTAATTTAATCTCACGATTTGCATATACATGGTAACTTGTGCGTATATTTTACGAGGAGGAAAAAGTATGAAGTTGTTCATAAGCTGAAAATACTTTCGATAAAGTTATCTTAGGTACAAATTGTTATTAAAAATACTTCATTCCAAATTGTTGGGATATTTTTAATTACTTCACGACACAAGATATTTGTTGCAAAGATAAACCTTTTTTTTAACTGAATTAATACTTTAGGACAATGTATTACACCACATTAAAATTTTATTTTTATGCAAGTTAACGTCCTACACAATGCATTTTTTAAAATAAAAAGCCTGAATAAAAGCATCAACTAATTTAATTAAGAATAAAATTTGACGCAAGACGCAATTTAAAACCCTGCAAGAGAGAAGATAAGAGATCCTTATTCCAAACTTTTCGTGAGAGGCTCACTTTTGTGAAATGGTGAAAAATCAACTTAATTTCTAGAATTTGTGAAAATAAGATCTTGTTTTTGTGAAAAAATACCAAACTATGTCTTTTAAAAAGTTTTAGTTTTCCAATTATGAATTAAAGACGTCATTTATTGAGTTTTCAAATTAAAGTTTAAGTTTAAATAAATTGGACAAATGTGATTTAAAAAAACAAAAAATCATAGTATAAAGACAACGTATTATATTTGAACCAGATATTTGTCGAAAGTTTAGAAAAATAAATGAATTCACGCAAACATTCAAACTAATTATTTTTTCGGGATATACTTTGTATGTTACCAATAGGCCGAAGACGTTCCAAAAAGTGAAAGAAATTTATTGGGAAGCAACAATTGGAATATTTTAATTTATTAGAGCAACCAAGTTTAATTTTACAACAAAACGTTTTTATAAATTATTTTTATTTTTTAGTGACAGGTTTCTATTTTAGCATAGTTAATAGATTTTACATAAGATAAAAATCAAGAAAAAAGCTCTACATAATTTTAAAGCAGTTTCAGTGAAAACTGAATTACTGTTTACTAACCCTATAAGAATGTAAACATTTCAGAATAATTTTAAAAATAAAAACACGAGCTAAAAAGTGCGAAAAAATTAACGAATAACCCCGAATAACTATCGATCCCTTAATGATCGTATTTTCACGTTTTAGGACTCAATCTTGATGGCCCGAAAGAGTGACTTCAAATATGCTAATTAGTTAGTGCAGACGATACTTCAAATTACGAAATGAGATACAAAAACGTACTTTATCTTCCTATCTATTGGAGGTCAGAAATCATAATCGGGTCATAAAAATATATGTTTATTCAGAGAATGTATGTTTTTTGTGCCTGTTTTTTAACTTAAAATTTCTTCTGCACAAATTAATTAGCATATATGAGGCAACCCCCTCAAACCATTAAGATTGATTCCTAGTACTTAAAAAATCCGATCGTAAGATAAACAGTTATTCACTGTGATTTATTCTTTCAGTGGAGCATTGCATATTACTAACTTTCGGAAGAATTGACTAAAGGAAACAGCCATCATTAAAATATTCTGCAGTATAAGAATATAAAAATATAATTTCCATGCTGAATATTTTCTCATAGAATATTACATTTCTATTATTAAAATTTTTAGTATAGGCCTCTATATTATCCTTATTAGAAGGATTTTTTTAAATGAAGAACAAGAAGAAAATAAAAAATACAAACTCTCCAAATCAAAATACAAAAAAGAAATACCGTGGGAGTAAATGAGAATTAATATTTACTTCACCTATAAGAATGCTAAATGTTTCAGAATTATATTAGAACTAAAAACATGTACTAAAAAATCTCCCAACAAAAAATTTCCATAATTTTTCCGATAATTACCAAAGTGCGAGTGGATTGTTTCCGCACGTCATAACATGCAAGCACCGCTATCAGGGTCAATGTCATATTTAAGCATAATGACTTTTTGAGGCAAGGCGTTTGATGGTAATTTGATAGCTTTCTGTCGCGCAACAAACATGGCGACCTTTAATGTCGCGGAGTAATTAGCGCGTGTCCCCTCACAATCATAAGGCGTGAAGGCTCGAAGCGACAGGTTGAGGGGCCTTTCAAGAGGACAATACAATAGCCGATCCGAAACGAAAACCTTAATTAGCCATAGAAATAAGCGCGACAAGGAATGATGAAGGGATCCAAGATGAGAAGATAAAAAAAAGCCACACTAATAATGAATAGAAATTAGCTCAACAATGAACCACGACCTTTTCATTGGCTCACAACAGTAAATGGTTAATGACTTATACGGTGCAGGCTAATTCTTTTATGCGCTTATTTTTCCTTCCCTGACCTTAGTTGGTATTCAAAATTTCGATGCATCCCAGTGGATTATTTTATGATTTCAAATGATACGAGATTAAATTTATTCACCGAACCCATATGTAACATTTATTTTTGCCTTTGAGACAATATAAATTTTTGATGAATTTTAATTTAACTTTAATTAGTAGGACTTAATTATAACGAAATTGAAAATAAATATTTCTTCTAGGCATGTTAACGTGGTCCGCAAGGACATAGAACCTTGGAACGCAAGCACAAGAATAATTCCGCTATATTTTAGGACAAAAACGATACTATATCTGGTCTACTTCAAAAACATGTATCTCTAAGATCATTATAATTCTAGAAGCTACCAGCAAGAAACATTAAGTATGCAATGACGATATTAAAGATGTGTAGAGTATTAGAAAAATTTAAGTGAGGTTAAAAAAGTGTTGAGATTAACAATGACAAAGTTCCATAAGTGAGGCGATTGAATATTGTTTCCAGTTTTCGCGGTATGAAAAGCAAACGTTTTAAAGAAAGTGCATTAGATTAAACTACAATTAGATTTTAATAAAAATATATTCAATCTTTTATTTCTCTGAGATTATGTTCCATTAAAAGTTTTTTTCAAACGTAGTACTTTTCTCCGCAGATAAATTAAAATATACTTTTACTTGTATAAAGATAAACTGGATGATTTCCTTTCCTTTTTTAATTAAAATTTACAAAAATAGAAATGAACAATAAGAATGTAATTAAATATAGACACTTCAGAAAAAGTCAATAAAATAGTTTATTTAGTATATATATAACTATATGATTATGTCGAATACCAGTCTTAACTAAAATGTTATCAAAAGGAAATTCAATGAAAGTTTTTATATTAGTTTATTCGACTATACTCGAAAGAACAAATATTGTATACTGTTAGCTAGAAATAAATTTAGCAAACAAATAAATTAATGTTTACAATTGATTTTAGATAGTTTAATAAAAAAATTAACGCAACTGGTATTACCTAAAAATTACAGATTATATTTGAAAATGCGTTTTTATAAATTTTAAGCTAAAACAATTAAATGAATTTTTTTTTATCAAGATTTAAATTTACATTCATATTACATTTTCGTTTTATGATTTAATTATAGAATGACTAAAAATTTTATTTTATATTGTTTCATCTTAAATTATTATACAAGTGTACATTGATAAAATCAGAATTTGTTTCTTTAAAAGAAAAAAACTTATTAGCAACATTTCTACGATTAAATTAATATTCATATAGCATTAAATACTATTAAATAAACAATTGAATATATAGTTGTAAAACTTAAATTTTGTTTTTCATTCGAATTCTTTCCTAAAATTTTGTCTTTTGCATAGTTTATAAAATTTTACCAGCTAGTTTGACCTAAATTCAATACGCAATTTTTTTATGAATATGCTTTTCTGTTTGTTACTTTTTGTGAAGTTTATCTTGTAGTCTTTGCTATATATTTTAACATTCAGACTTTATCTGATTGTATGATAATATGAATATTTTTATGAATATGCATAAAATGTTTTAAGACTTGTGGTAAGTATTAAAATTGAATATAAATGATCAATTCTAAATAAGAAAGTGCTTTACTTTTATGCTTTAGCGTGAGTTTAAACTTAATACGCACGTTAACATCTAATTTTATAAAATAATGCTAAAAAGTTTTCTAAATTGTAGAAAGGTTTTGTTTGCTCCTCTCTCCATATTTAAATGTTGTTTAAACAATTGAATCTAACAATTATTAGTTGCTCGCTGCAACATATGAGCAAAACAAATCAGTTTTGATGTTATTGTTAAAAAAAATTAACAATACCTTAACAAAAATATCAAAATAATAACTATTAAAATTGAAAAAATTCAATTCTCTTTACATAAATAGCTGATAGACAAAAGCATATGTGAGATAAATATTCACCAAAAAATAACAAAATTCAGCCAAATCACCAATTGTCAAAAAAGATTAGAGTGGAAATGTTTGAGACAGAGGAGTCACAAGTAAAAACATTTTTGATAAAGGAAATGTTTTCTTTTTTTTAAATATAAGTTTCGAATGGAAATTTGTAACAAATAACCGAGTTTTCTCCCAATCCTAAATAAATAAATATAAATTTAGTAAAAATTAATAAAAAATAAAAAAACTCGTACTCACTACAGAGATTTTTTTATTTCAACACGGAGAAAAAAATTCTGAAAATTCCCGTAATGCATGGTGAAAATATTTCTGGTAAAAACAAACAAACCATAAGGCTGGTAATGAAGCCAAAATATGTAGTATTTAAATCATATATAAGGTGACAATTTCCATTCATATATTAAAGGTTTATCCGCAGTTTTGGTTTTCAAAATTTCCTCTCTTACTACCACACATTTAGAAAATGCAAAACTGAAAAATTAAGTGAATCGAATAAATAGTATCACGATCATTAGTATCAAATTTTACCGCACATAATAAAATTTTAACACATATAAAGCATAATTTTATTGTTAATTTTACCAATACCATTACCTGAAGCACATCGATAAAAATAACCGAGTTGTTGAATATTAACTGTTGACATTGAATATTAAGTTTAAAGTTCTACTTAATTATATTTAAAAAAGAAAAGTTGCTTTGAAAAATAATATAAACAAAGAAAAAAAAGATTGTTAAAATACGATTGAAAATTTTTGTCGAACAATCGCTCAAACTTTTATTTCTTTTCTTTTCTTTATTATCTTCCTCATCAATTCTTTATTATCTTTCTAATTAAATGTAGGAAAATAAAAGAGTAATACTGGTAAAGAAGTAAGGTCTTAATTTAATTATAGTATTCTTAGCTAAAAGTAAATTTTATATAACATTAAGAAATCATTATATAATTTTATAGGCTATGATGGTGAAAGAAAAGAATCTTGAAAACATTAACCACTAAAATGTTCAGGTACTACATTCATTTACATGAATGTTTAAGATTGTAAGAATACTATTCGTCTAAAATTTTTAAAAAATACTGTTAATTTATTTCTCTTTTATTACATTTTATATAGTAGAGCTATCGAAATAAAGAAGGTTACTCTAAATGTTTTAGAATTTAAGTAATGAACTCTCATCCTTTGGAGATACTCTGTTTAACACTGAAATAGACAAGACAGCAAGAAGTTAACTCCAAAAGTTTAAACAATAATTCTAAAACTTTAATAACATTTAGTATCTCTGTTTAATTGTGTTTTTATATTAATTTGCTAATAAAAAATTAGTCGTTGAGTTAATTGCCGTCATAGATGCCAATATTTCAGAAAAAAAATTATCAAATTTATTGCGTTAACAAATTACGTGGTAATAAAAAAATAGAGTATGGAATTTTCTGATTATATATAGGCTATAGATTTAACATTAAACATAATTAACATTCTTTCCCATTACATAACATTCTTAATATTCTTTTCTACATATGTTTAATGTAAAAAGTGTAAAAATGTTTTCTAAATGATAATAAATAATAAAATAGGATTCTCTTAATAATTATTTATACAATATTAATCACAAATGATTCAATAAAATATATTTAGTAAATTGATATAATTATCATGTTTTACTTTAAAAAAGTTTTTAATGTATTAATTCTTTTAATTATTAAGTTATTGAAGAAAACACGGGATATGTGTATGTTTTTTTTTTTTTTTTTTTTTTTGAGGGTTAAATGGAAAAATATACATAAAAAAACAAATAAATCTTTTAAAAAAAAGCCAGAAGATTTGGTACCTGTGAGTATTATTTTTATTACAACGACGTAAGTTTTGTTGTAAAGCAAAGTTTGAGTCTTATTTTGGGCTTTGTTTAAACTGCATTTCACCCAAGATAAGCCAAAAAATAATAACAGAGGTAACATGAAAATATAGAAGCCTTTCAAAAATGCCCCAAAACTTTTTAATCGCGTCGTTTCTTTGGAACCATTGTTAAAATTCATTCAAAAATTTTTAATTGATACTTCCCATGTACTATTGCCCTGTTATTTACAGAAAGAAACAGAAATCAAAAACATAACAAAATTATAAGAGAAAATACTTCTTGAGTTTTGTAATTTTATCTGGGGAAAAATTTATCTGACATTTTATTAATGAATGGTGTTTATTATTACACTTCTTCCTTGAATAAAATAAATTTTTTGAAATCAGGGCTTTTAGAACTTAGTCGCGATAATACCAGTACAATGAATGAGACTTATAACGCTTTTATTTTCAATTTACATTGTAAAGATTAATATAATAATTATCTATACAAGGCAAAAATTTCAAAAATATAGAAAAATGATGTTACAAACAATTTCCCAGTGAAGCTCTACAAATGCTGCTTTTATGTAAAATAATTTTTAGGAAAATCAAAAATAACTGAACATTGTCTTTGACTAAAGTTTATCAAAGCTTTTTAAAAAGTTTTATTTATTTATTTTTTTTCAGAACGACAGAATACAGAACTCTAAAAGTTTGCATGGAATAAATAAAGTAATAATGAAACTTTTCATGGCTGATTCCGGCTACTGCTGCATATCATAGGGAAAAAATAAGAAAGAGATAAGTTAAAAAAAAAAAAAAAAAAAAAGAGAATAGATATCAGAGTTCTAAATGTATTTAAAAATTTATTAATTAAAAATTTTCTTAATGGGATTTTTTTTAAATTTGTAAATTTTTATAACTAAATAGCTCAAAGGCATGAGAATAAGGCTTCAAACTGTTAAATAGCAATCATGTAAAGACAAATTTGATATATTTTTACTAAAAGAACAACAGTTGGATCTTTCAGTGAGGATGGAATTTTATGTACAATTAGGATTCTCGAAATATATTGTAAACGTAGTTAAAAAAGGACTAGACAACCACTTCAAGATAAACAATTAAAACAAATCAATATAAAATTATGTTTTTGAAGATCTTTAACTAAATACATATTTCTAAACACGTGCATAAAAGAATGCGAAAAAAAGTATAATTGAAAGATAGAAAAAGCACATATAAAGACTTAATATTTTCAGTATGCCACTGATTTACTAAATATTTATTTTAAATCACTTGTCATTTCATAAATCACTTTTTTTTCTGGTTACATATATAAAATAGTCGCAATAGCTAGTAAAAGACAAATATTCTATTGAGAAAACAAATTTCCACCTTTTTATATGATAATAGAAAGCATGATGAAAAATAGGACTGATATTTTAAAATTATCTCTCACAGCCGTAGCTAGATTTTGCCAGACCCCAGACAAAGCAGTTCAAGGGCTTCTAGGAAAAGGAATCACTTATATTAGATTTTCATCTCATTTTTTCAAAATTGATTATAAAATGAAAAAATTTTTTCTAATATTATTTTAATTTTATTCTTAAATTTTAGATATATCATTTTAATTTTATTAATCATGCATTAAAATTTATAGAAGATAGAAATTTTGTTTTTAAAAGCCCCGTTTATAATCATGTAAAGTGTTTATATATATTTGATGTTCTAAAGTTCTAATTTCATTATTATGATGGCTACTACATTTATAGGATCAAGGCTAATGAATCTATCGATATTATTGAAAAATAAAACAAAGTTTTTGAATCTTAAATACTAAAAACAAATATTTAACAAAAAATCAAAATTTTTATAATTTAAAAGAAGGGGTATCACTGCCACGGGGCCTGTTAGATTTCTATAAATATTGGGCCCAGATGTCCCGGTTAACACCACTCTTATGAAGGATCTGTACTAATATTGAAATAATAATAAAAACCAAAGTTCTTTGAAATTGATAATTGAATTTTTTTTTACTTAATATTATTTCATAATGGAAAATAAACATAGAGAGTAATTACAAAATTCTTACCTGTCTTGCGTATTGTTCTGATTATATTTGGCGGCAAGAGACCGCATGAAATCACTGTAGTTTCTTGTCATCATTTCCATCTGTTTGATGGCCGGATTGCCTGTAGCAGGTGAAAACCTCTCAAGTCCGGGAGGGGGTGAGAATGGGGCACTAGAGCTAACCCGAAGTCCGGCAAGTCCAAAACCAGGAACCAAAAGAGATGGGAAAGCACGAGCTGGACTTGGTGAGTGCGGTGAAATGGACGGTGAGGAAGATGACTCCGGCTCGGGAGTGCCTCGGTCAGTCTTCGGTGTAGCGTTGTTGTTGTGTCCGGCGTTGGACGAGGCTGCTGCCAGAGCTGCGTCCGTCGGCATGTCGCAGTGACTCCAAGAGGGTGACTGAGGACCCCTGGGTGTGGCTGCACCACCTTCAGGTCGAGATCTGATGTCACCAACAATAATGTCTTTTTCTGATGAAATCACATAAACAATAAAATATATTAAAACCAGTTGTTTATCTCATTTTCTTAAATAAAAATTTCTGAAAATCAAAATCTAAGGGTACCGCTCCCACAGTGAAACTTATCCACCTGTGCTACTAAGGTCAAGGTCTTAATCACGACGTGCTTTCGAACATGGAATAGTAGAAACAGATGTTTGATCGCGAATGAATGCTTCACTCAACCCACACTTACTCTTGGCCACTACTGTGAGGGTTGCATTTTGAGCGCCGCGGGTTGTCGCCAAATTCGCGCCAAATTAATGATCATCCCTTCACAGGTGATACAGAAACCTGCTATTGATTTCTTAGACGTCTAACAAAATGTGAGGAGCAGAAGTGAAAGGAAGAATCATTCTTCACCGCAAGGATGCCTTTTCTTTGAGGATTAAAAGAGAGGGGAAAAAAGATTCGCATGTATTCCTGTGCTTTTTCTTTCCTGCATCAATTTGTAGACAATTTTTTTTACATCTGTGCTTTGAGGACATGCTCGCTTTTATATCGTTAAAAATTGACTGCAAGATTTTATTCAGAATTTTTTTTTATCTTACTTTAAATTTTTAGTATATTACTTTTGCAAAGTTTAGGCACATTTTTTCAAATGTAATTTGCTAGTTAATATTTCCTATAATAAAATGAAATGAAAAAAAATTTTTTATAGGTTTTTTGATAATTAAACTTTGAAAAATCTTTTTTTATCTGCATTATTTTATTACATGCGTCAAGCACTGAAAATTCCTATTTTATATTACATTAAGCCACAAAAGTCGTTTTTGACTACAAAGTTTAAAATTAGTTTATTTTCTTTTTCTTTAAATTTTTAGCGTATTACATTTACCAAATTTTGGCATTCTGTTTCATAGAATATTTATATACTATTTCATATATTTCATATTTTTTGTAACTCTATTACGCTTTACTTTATTAAAAATAATATGTCAACCGTAAAAATATTTTAACTTCGCTTTTATAAAACGGTTGCTAAAAGCTGTAACCTGAATTAATTTAAGTCACAGAAGTTTTCTGTAGATAAAGAACATTTCGCACGTACATTCAGTTTACTATTGTCATAAGTAATTTGTTTTTATATTTCTTGTTACAACTACGATTTTTTCAAGCATTATATAACAATACAAATTATGGAATCAAGATTAAATGAAGAAAAATAAAACAATCTAATAATTGTGAATTAAAAATGCAATACTAATATAAAAAGAAGCGACTTCAATTATTAAAACAACCATTGTTAAGAAAGACTTGATATTTAAAAATGTAGCATACACCTTCACCTTTTTAATTATAAAATATCTAAAATTAATAATTGGATATTTTTGTAAACAATGGATTATTTAAAAATCGAATTAAATATTGTTGTACACTCTTTATTTAATTAGTACATTTAATTGATGAGTTTACAATTCAAGCAAATAAAATTGTGTTTCAGTATGTCCATTAATTTTATTTCATTGGAACAACTTACGAAAAGTACAATTTGTTTCACAAAATCTATTCAACCAATTTTTTTATTAAAATTAAAGTTTCAAATTAAAAGTAAAAACAAATGCTTCAGGTTTATGCTGAAAATATGTTTCGAAAATGACACAGATGATTTTTAAAGGTTATATTTGACAACACTTATATAGCGATATAGTTTTGTTTAATTTATTGCAGCAATTTATTTTTATAAATCTTTTCCAAAATGAATTAATAAAGATAGTAAACCAAAGAATATCTAGTAAAATATAAAAATATCAAAATAGTTTTTCCTTTCGCTGTCATGAATATAATCTATCAAATATTCTACAAATACAATTTTTTGATTATTTTTAAGCTTGCGACTTACAAAATTAATAAATGCCTGAATTTGAAATTTTCCTATAACTGTATTTAGCTTACAGTATATACACTGCAGTATATTTGCATTGGGTCTACTAAGTTTTAAATTAAAAAAACTTTTTAACTTAAAAATAAATGCAGCATGAAGCTTTTTAACTTTAAATTAGCAGCTTTTTAACTTTTAAATTAAATACAAAGCGGACATTTAAAAAATTCCGCAGGGTTTTACGAAATCTACATTTAATCGTTCATCTAGAAAATAATTAACAATTGCGTTAAATATTGGTAATAAGAAGTATGGTTATGCATGGTTTGCAAAACATGTTTCATAATCATCATAAAAAAATGCGAAGTTTTTATAAAGCCTATGGTATGGATATTACAACAGCATATTTGTATAAAGTCTACGAGAGTTTTCCTTCTTCAGAACAGAGTCTATAGTATGGTTTTATACAGTCTACTAGAATTAACTGAAATTATACAATGAAGTGGGGAGTTCCAAAATATTCTCAAAATTTGTGTTTATAAAAGCTTTTATTTGGAAAATTACCAACACTTGTGTGAAAAATTGGTAATTTGAAAGAATCCGAAATTAACGAATTTTTCACCAATGAATAGTGACCCATGTTGGCTTTACATTTCCGCATAGCTTTTGACTAGAGTTGGGTAGGGAAGGCTTCAGGCGTTTCTTTAATTACCGAATCACGCTCTTTTATCCTCATCTTCAGATCCTGCTACAGCATCTTTCAATCGGACTGTGGGGAGGCGTGGTCATTCTTCGATTGGGTGTAGTCTACTAAAGGGTTTTGAGACGACCTTAACCTTTAGATGCCTCCTATACTCTTCACCATTAAACTTAAAGAAAAAAATATACCCCCATAAAAATAAAAATAAAGTATGATAAAAAAGAAGCTAGGAAAATCCCAATCGTCCAGTAATTGCTGCAGAGTGCTCAATTGATGAATTGTGTTCCCTTCTTTTTGTGTTTATAGAATGAATCAAAGTGCAATGAATAAAGATTTTATTCTGAAAATATCGTATAGCAATAGTGAAAATATGCAATAATATTCAATACTAATCAAATTATAAACAGTAATTTATTTATTTATTTATATTTATTTTTAACATGATATAAAGCAAAAACGAGAATTATTCATGTTCTAAATATATTTCATAAATGTTTCTCTGTTTTAACCCAATTTTAATTTTCGGTAGATCCCGCCGAATCACCTGAAATAAGGTTTCAATTTAATAGGGCATTGATTTAATACATTTTTTACAGACCTTATTTAATATTCAAATAGAAAATTTGCGCAAAGGAAAACAGTTATTTACTTTAGATTGTGTTTAATACAAAATTTTTCTTAATAAACCTTATTCATCATGTTACCAATGTAACAGTAATTTTTTTAAAAATCTTGTTAAAAATCTTGTTGTAATCAAGCTTGAAGTTAGATGGGAATAAAATTATCATAATTTTCATAATTATTTTACTAGTAGTTTATTTATCATATAAATATATACGTATATTTGTTGGAACAGAGTTTTTAGTATGAATCAATAGAATCAATGAAACGTCTAATTTATTCATTATAATTAATACGTTGGAAGGTAGATAGGTCTTTATTTATGCAGCACTAGAGCAGCACAATTGGCTATTGGCGCCGGTCTGGGAAACATCCCAGAGGATGAGCCTAAGACATGCCAACACAATTTTGATCCTTTGTAGAGGGGATGGCTCCTCCGCTTTGGTAGCCCGAAGACCTGCACGAGTACTTTACGGTAGAAAAGTTTAACGAGCACCGATACCGCGCATCCTCGGTCCCTACGTAGGCAGATTAAAGTGGTCCACTACCCGCTTACTTACAGCAGCCAGTAATGCTTGACTTCGGTGTTTTACGGGAAATCGTGTCTTTACGATCAGTCCACTGCGAGACTGATTAATATGTGCCGTTAATTCCACCTACAGTAAATCATTTATCAAGAAACTTATGTAAAATTATAGAAAAACGGAAAAAATATGCAAAATTAACGGAAAGTTTCTGTAAAGATGCAGAAAATATTCACATGAGACACAGTGGTTCTTCAGAAAGAAAAAATTTTTTTTCTTTGAAAATGTCATTGCAAGCTTGAAGTTAAATAAGAAAAAATACAACTATCATAAAATTTTACCAGCTGTTTATTTATCGTATAAATATATGCGCATATGCGTGTAACAGTCTTACACATAAATTTAATAGCATCAATAAAACTTCTAATTTACTCATTATAAAAAGCATGTATGGATAGTGGTTAATATACACTATAAATGCTAATCTACAGCTAATCATTTATCAGAAATGTTATGTAAATTTATAAAATAACGGGAAAAATATGCAAAATTAACGGTAAATTTCTGTAAAAATACAGAAAATGTTTAAAAGAGACTGAGTGATTTTTCGGAAATTAAGTAAGAAAAACTAATCACCTTCCAGCTCTGAAACTACGGAGGACATAAAATTAGAGTTGAACAATTGCGACGCGATTGAAGAAATCTTTTATGAAATATTGTTATTTAACCAGTAATAAATTACGCTAGTGCTTTATAGAAAAGTAAACTCCAATAATAGAATAAATAACAAATGTGATTACTTCATGCTGTTTCTCTTGTTTCTAAATATTTCAAACCCATTTGTAAGACTTAACGTAAAATACTACATTACCAGGTAGTGCAATTTTTACGAAGTTTAAATGCTGAATTTATTTATATTTATAATATTTTTTATTGCTATAATAATTTTTTAAGAGTTAAGTTTCAATACATTTCAACTTTAATTGATTGTTTTTATAAATTTTTTATTGAATACATACTACTTTAAACAATTATGTGTTCGATTATATTTTTTTTTTTGTTTTTATTAATCAATATTTTTCACCGTTATTATATTTTTAAAAAATTTTATTTTGTTCATTTAGTAAAGTTTTAACTTAGTCGCGGAATTTTGTAGTGAGATAGTTGCAAAAATTCACAAAAAGATTAAAAAAGTTTTTTTAAAATAATTTATATTCAACCTACATCTGTTTGTAATTGATGTTATTTAACAATACTTTGGAATACTTGAATTTGAGACATATAATGCAATAAAATAAACAAATACATAAAAAATAAGAAAAGAAAGAAAGATCACAACTCATTCGCAAACTCATGGGACATACGATTTCTTGCCGACAAAATAGCGTGAAACAAATTCTTACAAAACGTCGTAAAGTATAATCTTGCGGAAAATATAACAATATATAGTATATATAACAATATATAACTTATAGACAAAATATTAATAATTATTTTTAGAAATGCATTCAATAAATTAAAAGAATTTGATCTAAAGGTGATTTATCTGGTGGTAACTATAGTGCGAAGAAATTAACGACCAACTATATCAGGCATATTTTGAAAGAAATGAAAATAATTTGTGTAACAATTGCCTTTATAAGTATGTAATCTATTTATTTGAAATCAAGTCACATATCATGCTCTTTATCTTAAAAATGCCGCTTTTAACTAAGATTAAGATGAAAAGCATTTTGTACTCATAAAAGCAAACTTTTAAAGGATAATGTTCGGTTTTGTCTAAAGCCGCACAGCGGGTTGAAAATAACCAGACTATAAATTGTTCACGCAATGTCCAGTGTATCTGAACAATTAAGTTCAGCACAGAAAAAAATGAAGATATATATAAGCAAAGGCCACAGGTTATAAGTTTTTGTATTTTATTTTAAAATTTTAAGAGCAAAAAGAAGTCTCTAGAATTCTAAATAGTCAGATAAACGAAAAGGACTGTTCAACTAAAGCTTGCGACAGTGAGTATTTTATTTTGCTGTCGGATTAGAATGTAGGCACTAAACATACTTTTTACACGCGCTTCTAAGAAATATGCTCGTAGGAGCAAGCAATTTAAATTCTTTTACATACTTTTTCAAACGCAAGCTGAATGATAATTTAAAGAAAACTTTTAAAACAAACATTATGCACTATAATGAATGAAATTTAACATATTTTGAATAATAGCAATGATGCCTTTTTTGTGGTGTTTTAATTTTTATATTCCATTGAATGGATAGTTGCTATGATAGAAATAATGTCTAAATTTCTAGGAGAGCTGAGTGTGTTTTCAGTTACCGCATAGTATATTAGTCAAATTTATTATTATTTGATATCAACATATTATTTTTTTAAAAATTACTATCATTTTATTTTGTAATACTGTTTCATATTTTCTTTTCTTCGTCAATCATATTCATTCGATAAAGGCTTTAAAAAAGTAAGAAAATATTGTATTAATAATATCAGTTTTATTAATAAGATAAATCCTTCGTAATAAAATTAAGATTGAGTAAAAACAAAGTTCAAAGTCGTAGATTATAAAATTTATTCAAATCTTTATAAGGTACACCTTTAACAATAAGATAAATTCATCAGTAGATAATTAAATGTGCTGAAGAAGGTGTACCTTGTGACATCGAAACTAATATAAATAAATTTTACTATTTGTGATTTTAAACATTGTTTTATTCAAAATATCTAAATAGAGTTTTTCTTTAAAGGTAATTATTTCGTTAATAAGAAACAAATTATATTGTGTTAACTTATCATTATTAACAAATTAAATTTGCGATAAAATAATTAGAGAGTTTGTTTCATTTTTTGCCTCATCGCTAATATAAGTTCATTTATACTTCAAAATTTATACGAAATTTTCAGCGACTATATTTATTCATATTTAATTCTATAATGCAATATTCATTTTATAATAATGATAAGCAATTTCAAACAAAATACAAGTAAATACTTAGGAAAAGTATATCAGAAATGCAAAAAAAAAAAAAAAATTGTGAGTTTATTTTGAGCCGAACTGTTTTCCGTGCAAAATAAGATCAGCAATGAATCACAATATTTCCATTGTCAAAAGAAAATACTCCGTTAAAAAAAGAAAAAAAAAATTCTTCTTCAAAATCACTTGTTTGCATAAATTTTATTTTAAATTACAAAATGTTTCAACTTGAATCAATGTCATTATAACTACGATACGAGTATTGAAAAATTTTGACGAATTTGATCCTTTTACGGATTTGGGCTTATGATAAAGTTACATTTCACTATAGTATAAATAAAATAAAAATTTTTTTTTTTAATATTTTTATCTCAATTAAGATTATGTCGTAGTACCTGTTAGAAATCAGCATGATCCATCTAATTATTCGGAAAAAAATGACCTGAAAAAACCAATTATATAACTTCTTAAAATATATTTGCCAGTTTGTAATCCAAAATAATACGGGAAGTGAATTCAAATATAAATAAAACTCGCACTTATAAACGAATGATTTGCAAGATAAAAAACGTCTGTAAATTAAAGAGAAAGAAATGGGTTCTAGATTCGAAAAGGCAATAAAACAAGGCAACGTAAATACATCACCTTATATCTTCTTACATAGCTCAAGCTTTTCTCACTTCCAAAGATTCAAAGCGCATTTAAAATATTCAAAACAAATTTGAAGCTGTAACGCATAAGGCATGAACTTTTTCTTGCAGTAAATAACATCGAATAAGACTATAAACTACAGTGCAAACAATGCTTATAGATCAAAGATCATCAGCCATTACAGTCTATCTGAAGGTGGTATAATCGCACTGAGAGACTCGGTTATTTGATATATTGTTGTTAAAATGCCACACTTCTTATCACTACAGTAAATTAGAATAAAATTCGAAGTAAAAGAAACAGTCGTCACTGTTATTTTAATATTAAATGGAAGAGATATAAGACTTGCCACTGTAGTTCCTTGTACGTTTGATGTTTGTTTAGAGATTTTTTATATACCATTCAGGAGGTAGGAAGTAATGTAAAGGTAAAAGGTTAGTGTGAAAAATGACTGAGAAATCTTAAATGACATATTAAGTAAGAAACTAATGAAAATGCAAGATTTATAGCTTATTATCAAAACTAAGCAAAAGAGATTTGAAAAATAAATAATTCAAGAATGTTCTACGCTTGCTCGAAAGTAATATAAATGACTTATTAAGATTATCCAGAATACGCTTTTTTAAATGTTATTATTTTTTTCGCTAATTAAAATCTTGATAAATATTAATCTAAAATAACCATTCCCTAATTGTTTTGACTCTTATCAATACTATTTTTATTGTTTTTGATAATATTTCAAATGGGTAATATATTTTTTTAAAACATTGTTTCAAATCAATGAAATATATATAAATCCAAAAGAACAATTATGGGATTATTTCTGCTGAGTATTAATTGTTTTTGAGTTGTAATAGTTAACCATTCGTGGATTTCTATTTTCAAAAAGTTTGATGAATTTAACGTCAAATAGTTATCCGTGATGACTATAAAAAAGAATGGTTAGTAATCAGAAAAAAAAAATTTTTTCCTTTTTTTTAATTTACTTAAAATAAGGTAATGCATTATATCACTTAATGAATGCCGATGATATAATTTATTTGATAAAATGTTTTAATTGAAGGGTTTGGAGTAATGTAATCTTAAGCCATTCTATTGAATTGTTCATAAGTGTTTTTGATGAAAAACACAGCGACTATTGTAAATTCAATAAGATGTCAATGAGCTAGATTAAATGAATTTATTTATGAATCAATATTTTTGTTACGATATATTTAAATTTTATCACTAAATGCTTAAAAATTTATCACCTATTTTACACAGAATTCAATAAATGAAATTTGATAGTACTCTTTTATCTTCAAGAATTTTTATTTTGTAGTGATTGAAGTAAAAGAATTATGATGAGGGTAATGTTGTACCCGAGCAAAATTGGGCAAAAACTGATAAAAAAATCCGTAGAATATTTTATAATTTACAGCACTAACTTCGAAAAAAAACTCCGTTGATCCACACTCTTCTTATTAATGTATTTAAATATATTTCAGAAAGTTAGTGTTTGTATTTTGCGAGTGGTTATTTCTCATTTTGAAAAAGTAGTCATTATTTTAGGGTTCACAATTGATGACACTGATTTTGTTTTTTTCCCGTTAACAAATATCCAAAAATGTAAATATTTATGGAAAGAGTAGTTTAACATAATACTAATGTTATAAATATTAATGAGAATTTTAAAGATACATTTATAAACAAAAAACCATTTTATATCTAATGACATTGTTTGCTACGCAGTTTCTGATAGAAGTATAAGTGATCTATTCTCAGAAATATTTCTTTAATACATTTTTATATAAAAAAAAGGAATCGGCATTTATTAAATTAAGTTGATTATTAGGAAATGGAAAAAAATATTTTTAAAAGAATAATGAGTATAATAAATTGCATTGATCAATACATTTTATTCCAACACATATTTCCAGCTTAACATTAAAAAGAAATCTTTATAACTTAACTGCGCTCAAAGTAAGAAACAGTAATAACTTTATATCTAACTATTGAATTCTCATGTAGTATGATGCAATTCTCCGAGGAAATGTTAACCTCATAATATGCAAAATATATGTGCTGATAATACTTAAAGTTATAATATCAGGCACAAAAATGCAACTTTAATGAATAAACAAGCCTTTTTTTCCATGGCTTTGGATTCTTAAACACTCAAAGCCGCAATCGTAGCCGTGCTCTGAAAAATATGATCTCAATCGTTTTGGAAGGAGAAAATATGGGCGTTAACTTCATTTTTTACATATTTCAATGTAACTTTGGAACTATTTTAAATAATAAAGTAATTTCTGCAATAAAACTCTTTTATCCAAAGACGTAAAAAATACATTTTATAATTTTTATTAGTTTCTTTACTTTAAAAATCGTCAAAAAACTTTTAATTAAAAGGAATACAAATCTTTACCTCATTTTTATTTATGCAATTTAAAAACTGAAAAATACGAAATTCAAATGGAATTAGTTAAATTAACTATTCGATTCATGTTTTCTATATAACGACTTCTCCCTTCTTATGAGGAACAAGAATTTAAATCAGTCTAAAAAGAAAGGGAAATTTATTCTGAGAAAGTTCGTTTTTGTGTCTGATTTCGTAATTTCAGACATCCTCTGTAAAATCAATTAGCAAATCTAAGTTGTGTCACTCGAACCAATCAGTTTGTATCATATTACGTGACAATTCAATCTCTACATCAAAAGTTATTAAGACATTTTGTTTTGTACACTGAACATCTTTTTTCGAGAGAGGGGATAAAAATCAATTATTGATTAGATAAATGACAACGTGTAACTGAAATAATATGCTATAAAAATACATACTAACGTGTTGAAAAGAGATGCTTTATCTGAAAATGCAATTAAGTATAAATGCGAACAGTACATTTTAATAATATATTACATAGAAAACGTATTATTTCTCACAAAGTGCACCTTTTCTTAGAAAAGGCATCTCATATTTTTAACAAACGTTATTTACAATATTTTTATCATTTCCCATTTGCCCTAATGGTCAAAACTACCAGAATAGGGTAAAATTTACAGTGTTTCTGACTATACAGTATACAGTCACACGCAAAAAAGCACGGTCATTTTTATTGAACCACTTTAGAAATGACTTGGAAAAATTAACAATAAAATATACTTATATACCCGGCTGTTTCGTAGTAAATATAGAAAAAATTGGAATTTTTTTTATGATACTTTAGAACATGGCATAAAATAATTTATTCGGTTAAATTTACTTTTCAATTTTGTATTTGTACTAAATGTGTGGTTATAAAACTATATAATAAGAAGCCTGAATTTCCAATAAGCCGTTACCATACGAACGAAAATACTCGCAAATAAATCGTATAAGGGTGATTCTCACGAAATATGACAATTCCTTGCTCCAAGATCTAATACTATAATACTAAAATAACTTTTTTTTAAAAAAATTAATAAATAGCATTGCTGTTAGCATTTTAAAATAACTTTGCACTAGCATTGACTGTTTTGTATAGTTAAAAAATTTAATTGATCTTCAAAATGTCATTTTCCTGGCATGTCCCAAACAATGTTTCCAATAAAAACTAGCTTCAAAACTTCCTATAAATTTTTCAATATCTAATTTTTTTTATCGGTGTAACCGGTGTAAGCACTTCTAGAATATACGCAGAGGGCATTATTTACAAAAACTTCGTTTAAATTAATTTTTTCTGTCAATAATTTGTTTGTCCCAAGAAAATCTGTCATTTTCCTGGCTACTTTTATTTAGTGGTTTATAACCAAAATAGATAGAGCCAGCAATCAAAATCTTATGTTAATAGATTGATTAGATACCCTCCTATATGAACATGTCTTGTTGCATGAATAAAGAACCAATTTTCTGGTTCAAAATCTATTTCAAAATTTTTTTTATGGTGAGTAGGTTTTTGTGTTGTCATTTTCCTGGCTTCTTGAAACCATTAATAACATAAACTACGTAGGTTTATCTGAGTTATTTTAAGAAATCCTGTTGTTTTCTACAGAATATAAACGTCTTAGGCCAAAATATTTAATTAAAGTAAAGCTATATG
Organism: Parasteatoda lunata; assembly: GCA_949128135.1. Classification (NCBI taxonomy): domain Eukaryota; kingdom Metazoa; phylum Arthropoda; class Arachnida; order Araneae; family Theridiidae; genus Parasteatoda; species Parasteatoda lunata. The sequence goes on along the minus strand of OX421980.1, from coordinate 17,547,956 downwards.
CTATAAAATGGCGAATTTGTTATTATCCTGGCTGTCATTTTCCTGGCTTATGAATGCCGGAACATTGAAGTGTTACCAGAAATTTTTTTTAGCTGCAAATACTGTAAGGAGGGAAAGCAAATATTAACCTAATACCAAGTTTATGTATGTTTGTAATATGCTTGGACGTAATCAAAGTTATTTATTTATTTAATCATTGATTATTATACACCATTTTATTCTGTACATATCAGCAACAAAAATGTTTTTGATTCTTTCTACAGTTGATAAAAAGAATTAATTTAAGCAATTTATGGTTCATCTAACATAAAGGCTTAAGTTGAGTTAATTACTATTAACTTAAAATGAATCTTTTTTAAACTTCTAAGCTAATATGTCATTTTCCTGGCATTCAAGATTTGGTGAATTTCTATTTTATTCCCCCCCCCCCCGAGCAAATGTAAATAAACTACGCTACTGTGTGTAAGATATTAATAGGTGTAACTAAAGAAGTGTACAAAAAAATTTTTAGATTATTTTGACGACTTTAAATTTGAAGAAATTTTTTGTTCCGAATTGTCATATTTCGTGAGAATCACCCATAAATACTTATATTTTGGTTTTACTAGAATAATGTTTTTTCTTTACCAGAAATATTATTACCATACTAGTACAATAATTCTGCCATACTATTTTTTTCTCCGTGTTTGATTCAAATAGTTTTACATAAGTTTTTTTTTAAAATTTAAATAGTAATTTTAAATATTTATACAAAATATTATTTAGGACAATACACTTTCATGCAAAAACTCATACGTTAATATCCTAGTTGCATATTTCATTATAGCTAATTCCACAATTCATTATTAGTATTTATATAGTTTAGTAAAGTTTACGATGCTTTACAGAGCAGCGCTTAAAGATGTCTGCTTCATTTCACAGAACACATTAAAATAGTATAAATTTCAAAAATAGATACTTGAAGCTATTTATAACCATATTTCAAGCAAAAAAATAATTAAATTAATCAAGAAGTAGAAGGAATTGCATTTTTGTCTACTAAAAAATGTGGATAGAGCTGTATAAATTTTAAAAAGCATAAATAATCAGCAACAATTCTAACCCTAATAATGAGAGCCGATTTTCACAAACCTCATTCTATCGCAATGAAAAAAATCTACTTTATTAAAACAGTCACAAATTCAAGATAAGCTTTAAGCAAAATCAATCCGTGACTCGTTAATTAGAAATAATCAAAAAACATCCGAAATGCAAAACAATGAAGCACATTATTTTGAAGCAATTTTTATTATGCTCTCTGATAAAGAGAAATAAATTATAAAAGAAGAGGGTATTCTTTTAATCAAAATAAGAACAAGCCCTGTCTCCATTACCATAACACCCCTAAGGGCGAGAGTTATATTCGACGATAATTAATGCCTCTACTTTAATCATTAATATCTTAGTTTCACGGCTTAACAATTTCTTTGTCAGTATGCTGTTTCCAAAGATAGCTGCAGAAATTAGAAATAAAAAGATCAAAAAATAATCGATCCCTTTGAAAGTTCGAAGGATGATTTTGAACATATTTTTTTTTTTTTGCCTTTTTATTTTCCCACTGAGATTAAAATTAATGCCTCGTCATGCTTAAGTTATCCTCGTCTGTATTGCAAAGTATAACATTCATTTTTTAGTTAATTGTTGAAGGAATTGGAGCGGATGCAATGAATTCTAAGAAAAAAGAGTTTTTATAAGAAGGGAGATAATTTTCTCCAGACTTAGATACTTATTTTGAAGCTTTTTTTGAAGCTTGCAAGACAAGATCGTTCTCTACTTAGTTTGAGTTGCAAGAAAGTTTGCATTTATCATAAATTGTAACGCTGACAAGGAATCGGGGAGGAAAAAAAAATCCAACATAATAATTAAATACTCTATTTCACCACAAATACATTTTTTACGTAGAATTTTTTAAAATGTGAATGAATTATTTGATGGAATTTGCGTTTAAGAAAATCTGCTGAAAAAATTTTTTAATGCCCCTTAAAATTTTATATTTATTAAATCTACTAAGCAATTTTTAAATTAAGCATAAAATGTTTTAATGCATATTTATTTATTAAATATAGGTATAACTAAAATTCCAAATATGATATTTATATTTTATGAAATATGTTGAAGTACAGTTATATTGAGCCCTGAATGTATTTAAAGCAAATATATTAATGAAATATGAACTGAAAAAAGTATGATCAAAATCATTGGAATATGTTAAAATTTCCTATATTTCTGTCTCTAAGGGAGCAATAAAAAGCTCGGTAATTTGAACCGAAGTGCTTTGAAAATGATTTTGGCAAAATTAACATTAAAATATGGTTTTATAATCTGTGATAAAGTGTTTAGATTGTGGCAAAATTGTGTAATTTTATCATGATATCTTAAAACAAGACATAAAGACTATTTTTTCGGTGAAATTTGCTTTTTAAATTTGTATCTTTTACTAAATGTGTGGTGTAATTAATAACTTTGAAAACCAGAATTTCTGGTAAACAGTTACCTTATAAACGGAAAAATTACAAAATGAATGGTTTAAATACCTTAATTTTTTACTTTTAATACCAAAATTATTATAGTATTTTTTTTTTAGCAGAAACATCATTACCATAAAGTATGGTAATTTTGCCAGAATTTTCTTCTGCGTGGGCAGCAGAATTATTAAACATTGATAGTATTCGCATTTGTAAAATTTGCTCTATTTAAATTGTTAAAATTAATGGAATAGCTACTTTTAAGTTTTTGATGAGATGAAATAGGATTTAAATGAAAATTGTGGAAAGTATCAGAAAAAAGTATCGTTGTGATTCAGTTTATTTTGAATTACACTTTGTCAAAAATTTATAAGTATGTAGTTAATATTATTATTAACATTCAAAACGAATTAAACAATCGAAGACAAATCGAAGCATATTGCTTTTTTTTCTTTTTATTTTTTTGTAAATAATTATGTAGTATATTGCTCAAGCATATTGCGAAGCATATTGCTCAAGTAATATTACTACAATATGATACTTTTATCTTAGAAAGGAATTCTCAAGTAATACTACTTTAGTACTGTTAATTGTAATTTAGTAATATTTTATTATGAGCAATAAAAACAAAACAATTTTATTAATCTTTCTGTAAATTCCCGAGAAAGTAATTTCCTATGTAAATCACAAAATCAATCTGAATTTCACAATGTTTATCATTTTAATGTACAAAAATCAATCTAGAGACCAAACCACTAATCAGAATTAATTAAACCAGGTTTAATACTAATCTTGAAGACATTATTAATACAAAACGAACAAAAAATACAAAAACGAACAAAAAGACCAATAACAGAAAATTTAGCTCTAAGTGTACAATAGACTTTCTCTCGACAAAAATGTAAAGATATTAATTTAAAATAAATAAATAAAGATTACACTCTATGCATCAGATAGGTAGGTTAATATTAAAAATTATAATGAAAAAAATAAGATCTGTATATTATATAGAAATATATTTTGTTTATCTTGTTTTATAATGATATCTGGTAATGACCTTTAAAAAATCTATAAATTCGGATCAAATAAACTGGTTTTTTTAGAATTTATTTATGCTTCTAAAAGTATTTCAGCCAGTATCAATTCTAAATAGGGAGGTGGCGGAACTAAATGAAAGCTAAATGAACTATTAATATTTACAGGGTGTGACTATTTCGTAATAGATTTTTAAATAATGTATAAATAGGCTTCAAGTGATTTGCATGTTAATTTGATGTTAGTGGTAGCCGCTTTTTATGGCCTATCTTTGATCAAAACAGAGACTCAAATTTTAGCAGGGTATTTCTTTTTATATTCTTAATTCAGGTATTTCTTTTTATATTCTTAATTCAGGTATTTCTTTTTATATTCTAAAAATTATTTATTTATGAAATGTCAGGTTATATAACCTAGTAAAGATATTTTCAGGAACTTTAAAGGAAGAAGAAAAATACCTATCCTGGTCAGGATTTTGACACTTGTTAAATTTTTTTTAAAGAATTAAATCCATGGCAAATTTAAAATATATTTTTGGATCGGAAACATTTTAGTTCATTTTTAAAAACAAAACAATAGAAACTGTACTAAAAATGCAATTATGCTGATTGGAACCAGTTATCTATCTTTCGTTTTTAGAAATAATTAGTGATTATTATCCAATAGAAGTAGGGTTATATATTGATAATAAAATGGGGTAGAAATACAGTTTATGAAATTTGGTAAAGTAAGGTGTTAAAAATATTATACAGAGTTTTTGAATGTTATTCCAGGCTTAAACAACTTAGAAAGGCAAACAAGTAAAAGAGTGCAAGTTTCAGCAATAAGTTTAGAATAATGTGGTTAACCAATCAAGTGATTGAAGTTAAAAAAATGATAGTTAGAAAAAGGACTAACTTTAAAGCGACGAACCTTATTGCGGGCAAAAGTTACTGGGGCATTTATCACAAATGTAAGCATTCTTACAGTACTCAAATCAAGTAAAATCGTAAATTTGACTTAAGACAATGAAAATACAAGGAGAAATTTAATATATTAAATGATCTTTCATTTATTAACAATGTTAGATCTCTAACCATATCTTTGGATGTTATTTGCTAAAAAAAACGATGCTTTTTTATTTGTTACTCCTTGCTTATGCTATAAACGTGACATATATGACAAATACATGTAACATTTATGACACATTATAGCAATAGCATTAGTTTCTCTATGGATAACAGGAAACTCACTTTGCCGTCTTTGTATCTGATGCATTTCACTTGCTAGCACTACTTCACTGCATTTTCATTCCAGATGCATCATTTTTTATAGGCTTAAAAATAAGGAATCTCGTCAAGAATAGAAAATGAAGACAAAGAAAGCAGTGGAATCAACTTATGAAGTCACAAGAAAACCTTATTGCTACATTAAATTCTTCATTGCGTTGCTGTCACATTTTCTTGAGAGAGATTGAGTAAGGAAACTACTATGCATGTCAAAACTGTGTGATTTTAATTTAGACTTTTAGATCGTTTCTCCATCAATCTACTTTTTGACTATTTGTAGTCAGATTACAGAAGTTAGTAGTACTCAAGTTAGACGTTAGTAAATAATTTTTGTTTCAGCTTATATTAACATTGAAAGATGATAAAAAAATTATAAATCACGTGCACGCTTCGATATTCGCTGCAGTGACGCTATTTCAATGGCTCGAACATCGTAAGGCACAAGTAAAATATAACAACATGATTTGCAATTACATTTTTACTTTTATGCGGAAAACTAACGAACTGTATTACATGAAACTCCCTGGAACTAAAACAATACTGGTGGATTTCAAACTAAATAATTAACTTTTTAGAATTCATTTAGTTCAATTCAATTGTTTTCTTTATAAGCTATTTGCAATTATATTTTTATCATAATTGTTAGTTTAATCTCATTCAAAATTCACACATGTAAAATCTATGATAACTATTTTGCCTAAATCCAAGGGATCATTGACCACAGGATTAAAAATTACGGTTTGTTGCTAAAGGTTTGTTGACTTAGCAATCAGCAACAAGTCATCCAAAAATCTATTGATCCCTAAAAAGGTCATTTATCGTAAAAGGAAATGTCGAACTGGAAATTGGTCACCTCAAATTAGGCCTAAATGATTTCCTATGCTAGATTTCTTCAAAGGAAAAATAAAACATTTCTACAATTTTCTACGTTAATCATGGAAGGTAAATACCAGGTACGATTGCCCCATTAAGAACTCTTCTTCTTATATTTTAGAAAATTTTCCGTAAATTTCCATCCTGTCAGCTAAGTAGTGTCTGATGAATTCAAAGATACAGTACATCGCTCCTTCCTTTTATCATCCACCCATCCGAGCTACAAACTGATCTTCCATCCATGCGTTTCCAGGTCTGTGTTGCGAAGGTCGAGCAAATAGCTGTTGATATTTCAGATAGTGATTTTTTTCCCTTTGGTTTCGCTTCAAATCAATCACTGGAATTTTGATTTTTGTATAGATAGTCAATTTTAGAAAAAACACGTTGAAACGAGAGCGAAAAATAAAAAGGTAAAAATTTGACTCTCTCACGTAGGCAGCCAAGTGTGTTGCAGCGTATTGCTTGGTGACATTATTATCAACTTCTGTTCAAAAATAAAATAATTCGTGGGAAAAGTGGTCGTGTTTCCGCTACTACTGCGACTCAAGCAAAAGTATGGGAAAGCGGAAAACGCAAATAATCATCAGTATGGTACGATGCACGCAAAGATTTATTTACTCTTTCCTTCAAATAATATTTTTGACAGCCTTCAAAATTTAAATGACATAAATTATTCTTTAAAGTTATAAAGATTATTCTTGCATTTTTGTTCCTCTGAGACAAGGATGTTACAATTTTTATTTTATTTAAGTGTCTGAATTCACGTTATTTCAAATTAAAATTTCAAAATAAACTAACTTAAGTACCACGGCTGAAAATTAACAACATCTAGTACTATTGTTCCTGAACGAATTGGAATGACACGAATTATAAAGGTATTCTCAAGAAAAATAATTATTTTTAAACTATTCCTTGCTGATGATACGTTTGCGTAACACTTCGAGACATTATAAAAAGTACCTTTCTAAAGAAAAAAAAGTGATAGATAATTAGCGCTTAAGCTAATTTGATAAAATGTTTAAAGTTTAAAATTGAAATTGTGTTTAATGTTTAAAATTGTGTTAAATTTAATGTTTAAAATTGTGAAAAGGCGACATTTTCATATTTTGTATAAGCGTGGTGATAATAAAACTGCTTTAGAATAGAAAATGAAGAAATAAACTATTTTAACAATCGGAAAATATAGTGTAGATTAAACCTTTTTAATAATTGGAAAATATTGTTTTGATAAATAGTTTAAAAATAAGAAAGGGAATTATTTTAAAACTATTTCCTGCTGATGATGCGTTTGCGTAACTGTTCATGATATTATAAAAAGTATCTTTTTGGGAAAAAAAAGTTATAAGGGATTAGCACTTAAGCTAATTTGATAATTTCTAATATGTCCGCTGATTTAGTTAAAAAAAAATATTGCAATTGCATAATATCATATCAAAATAAAACTACTTTCATTGTATAGTATTACGTTACATAACTTTATGTTATATCGTTATTAAGAACTCTTAGTTAAGACAATTTTCGTTTATTCTCTTAAATGAGTTAAAAAATGAAATAATTAAATCACAAATTTTAATTTTTTGAAAAAAATGTCATAACACAGTGTGAGTGTTTCGGCATTTAATGGGTTAAATGACATTTTGATACCCACTCAGATGGTACCATTTAATTGATTTATTCATTACTAAATCCATTACTTTAAAACTAAAATTTCATAATTTACTTATATAGGTTTCTCAAATAGAAATTAACAACTGGGACTAACAGTTGAATTCAAAAATATTTCAATTAAAAAACTGGAAATTCAAATGTCTAAAATTGTGAAAAAGCTACAATTTTATATTTTGTATAGGCGTGGTGATAATTAAATTATTTTAGAATAGAAAATAAAGAAATAAACTATTTTGACAAACGGAAAATATAGTTTAGAATAAACATTTTTATTAATTGGAAAATATTGTTCTGACAAATAATTTAAAAATATGGCAATATTTGTATTTCTAGCAACAAAATTTTCAAAAGCATATCATTTATGTATCTTCATGGAATAGGTGCTTTTAAGTGTTTATTTTCAATTTTTTAATTTTGTATATTATTTATTCGTAACTTATGTGAATTTTTCCTGACAGAAAGTACCGAGTACCAAACTTTGGTAAAGGTTTTTAAATAGAAATATTTTTATCATGCTAATTTCAAGAGAAAGGAAAAAGATCCAGTTTTATATACGTTTATACGCTGTATTTTACTAGATTATTAGTTAAAAACGCTAGGTAAATTGAAGTTGCACTTAGACAAGTCATAGTTTATCTGTTACTTTCAAGTAAACAAACAAATAACATTTTTTAAAAGTGCACCATGAAGTGTCATGATGTGTTACATAATCACACATTTATTCCTCTACATGCATTTTGCTCAAAAATGAGTTTTATGACGTTTCAATTTTGAACAACAGGGAGTTTCTCGACTATATTTGTTTCGAAGCTATTTAGACACATTTTTGCTCAATTTTGAGACACAGCGTGCTACAGTTTACAGCGTGCTTCTGTAACTTGCAATACGTTTAAAAACTTCAACAGTTCAAGTAAAAGCAATTGGAAAATTTGAAGTCGAAAATGTTAAAATAAATGAATGAATGAATAGAAATCCAATTAATTTATATATTTTTTCACTGTACATATTAAAGCAGATGAAATGCGCAAATCACTGAATTAAATAAGACGAATCTTTTGGAAATGTTTTGTTTGCATAACTTGGCATATGTAGAGTTTTTAAAAAAGCCACTAATACTTGTAATAATTTGCCTAAATTCAATTAAATGTTGCTTTATCAGTGGTCTCCAATTTTTTTTAGATTGCCAGCTTGGTGTCTTTTCTGTATATCGGCTCTCTAAATATGCCCTATGCAAACTTCTTTTATTATGAACACTTCGTAACAGGACTTGAAAATAAATATTATGTCTGCATTTCTTTATGGTGCTCTTGTCAGTATTTTGGGTTTCAATGTTTTGGGTTTCAATGTTTTCAATATTAGGAGAGAATTTAGATGTTTGCTCGATAATAATTAATAAATAATTCATTTTTGTAATATTTTCTTTCCCAAGTATACCAATAAATTAACCATGATGTTGAAGAGAAGGACAGAAGTAAAGCGTAATATTTATTGAAACTACTGGTTTTCACAAGTTTAAGTATTACTCCTTCGATTTATGTGCTACAAGTTATTGTGGTATTTGGCATTATAATATCTTTTTAGAACTGCAATTTTTAAAAAAAAATTTCGTCATTTTATAGACAGTAAGAATAAATATTTTCGATTTATGATTTTTATTTTTGTTTTTATACTTAAGTTCCTCTACACAAGAGATAAGTGATAAACATTATTAAACTATGAACATATGCTAAAAGCAACTATTAAAAAATGTATAATATATAAATATGCTTTACGACTATATGTAAGTAATTTCTTTTATAGGTTATTAATGATAATAGACAATATATTAGCAATATTTAGGTGCATTGATTTTTAATTATCAAGAAAAAAAAGAGTAACACGATTTAAAACGATGCAAAATAAATAAATAAAAAATCCATGAAAAGTATTCCTTCTATCATCCTTTGAATTTTTATTGTAACATTAGAAGGCGAAACTGTGTTCCATCTGAACTGTGCAACTGTATAATTACGATTAAAAACAATTCTTTCAATTATGATAACTGGAATGTGATTAACCGTGGCCTTCTCCAAGGCAAAATTCTTAATGGGACCATCAAAATATTTTAATGGTTTATGTTGGTTTCATGATTGCCCAACACTATTTGATGGTAACCATCATCCAACGATTCCCGTCATGTTGTAATGGAATTTAATGGGCCTATCAATTCGTGTTGGAAGATGATATTTTACTATATGATGGTGAGGTGAACCAACATGTTATGTAAGAAATTGGAAAATGTTGCTTTAGTACTATGATGGTCAACCAGCAAGTTATACGTGAAATTTTTGGGCTAACAACTTCCATCGTTTCATGATAGTAAATGTTGTTTTACTACTATGGTGGTCAACGATCACATTATTTTTCGGTATTGGTAAACCAACATCCATCATTTGATGATGGGATGTATTAATTGACCATTACTAGACTAGTAACCTATCAAGTACTGTTTGCTATCAATAACGGAGCTTCATCCTTTATTTCATGATAGAATAAGTTTTAATAAACCCATATATGATAAACCATTTCACATTGAATAATCATGTATTCTCATGCTGACAATATTTTGTGCCTGATATTTTTCAACGTGAAGTTATGTTTACCTAACAACCATTTTTTATAAATATCAATTTGTTTGCTTATAAACACCACTTGTCGGTTAAATAAATTTAAAATTCATTTAACGAAAACTACCAGAAAAGTCTATTATTTTTTCTATGTAGAGGAAAAGAAGTATGGGGAAGATGATGTGAGTGTGCGGCTTTAGAGGAAAAAATACTCTCTTCGCTTACTTCGGTGAGCAGCTAAAATGATCATCGCTTGGTAACGCACCTTGTAAAGGTAAACTCCACTGTTTAAAGTGAAAGAAGCCCGCCCATCAAAACCAAGCGAAGAGAGTAGGACTGAATCAGCATGAATCTGGGTTAACTTCAACATCGGAGCGTTGGACAGTCTTGATGGTCCCAACAAAAAGCATGATGGTTTGTGATGGAAAATTATAATGGTAACCAGTAAATTAAGTTGGATCCTAAAGGATATTTTTTTGGATCTTTCAGGATAAAAATCCATCATACTGTCATGGGTATGCTATGTTGGCCCAACATGAAAATGTTGTAATTCCCAGTTTGAGATGTTGGGCAGATTTGATGGCCCATCAAGCTGTATGATGGTTTTTGATGGAAATTCAAGAGGGTAACCATCACATTTGTGTTGGTCCATAAATGAAAAGCCACTATGATTTTTTTTCTTAGGTCGGGTAGCACATTATACGGTCTGAGTGATTCAATGCCGTTTTTTTTTTTGTTCCTATTTTGGACTGGGTTGTTCTTTCATTAAAGCAGTTTGACGGATTTAACTAGTGTTACACCCAGGACGATAACGCTGGATGCGTGATCTTATTTCCTTTATAGATTTATGGTGATAATGGGGAACGAACTAGCCTGTCCAGAGCTGAGACCTGAGTGGAATAAAATGCCACTAGCTGTCATACAACGATTTGTGGAAAGCATAGGTTGATAATATAATTGCTTCTTGTGAAAGTTTAACCAACTATTGAATATGGATAATTCCTTTTTATCATAGGTCTCCAAATATTCACTGACAGATGTTGGTAGATGGTGGTTGTTGAACTTTTAATTCGTTGATCAAACTCGACTCTTTCCATAAGGTTTATATATGACTGACTTGACACATATACTAAATGCTTGATTGGCGAGCACAGACTTATATCATTTAACCTCATTGTCACCATGCCAATTCATTAGAAACTTAGCAAGCTGGCAGCTCTTCTTGCAACTAACCTAGGTCCAACTCACAAAAATTGCTGCAGCGAAGGAAAGACAACCGAAATACAACTCTTGGTGTCAACGTAAATTTGGACAAAGGATCCCAGTCCATACCATGAGAAATGCCCCACACTATTATTCCACTTCCAACGATACACCATGCAAAAGTCTATGGCTACTAAATTGATATTTTAATTTGATTACAATAAAAAATATATATGGCCATTATTGGTCTGTCTAAGAAATTTTAGTGATCCCAGAATTATATCATTCATTTTAAATTATTAATTCGATAAGAAAAAAAAAATCCATAGAAAATAAATTTTAAATTTCTAGTTGCGCTAAATCCGTGGCTGATGCTAAAGAAGAACGTGACTAAATAGTGTTGTATTAAGACTGAAATAATAAAACACTTAACAGACTAATTTACCAAAGAACAAATAATGGAAAACAAGATCACGCTTGACAGATAAGCATTTAGAAGAGATATTTTAGTAAATTTCAGACACAAATATTATTCATAATATGGGCATAAATGCTTTAGTTAGGTGAAAAAAGTAATTTCAAAATAAGAGTTAAATGGTATTCATTTCATTTTTCAATTAAATATTTTTTTAGTTCTAAAGTTACAATTCAGATTTGTAGTTATGTTTAGAAAACAGTATTAAATTTAGTAACTATATTTTTTTTCTTTCTAAGAAAGTAACCAATATGCATAAAGTGAATTGATTCGACTAACTTTTTTTTAATTTATTTTTTAAATAAAATACCAATCTGTTAGAAACCTTAAAATTTAGTTGTTTAAAATTGCCTTTTAAATTCCACCTGCTAATAGATTTCTTAGCCAATGATGTAATGCGTAAAATTTTATAAATACACTTTAATTCCAATTCCTTATATATGTAATTTAATTGTTTTGATTTAGGTCAATATTTAATTTGTTCAACTAAATTTGACTAACTAATAATTTTACTAAAACAATTTGAATTCAGAGTTATATAATTCTCAAATAAAATAAGCAGTTCTTATTGATTTCACCTTCAACATCAGAGGGTATTAAAAGATCAAGGATATCAGTGACAAGAAATAATGCCGTACGTGATGTAGGTCAAAAAAGATAACGCAAATCTTCAGCAAGACAATTACAAAACCTTTGTCAAACAAAAACCAGATGCAAATTAAGGCCGTTACTTAATGAAGTGCGATATTTCGATTATTTACTTTCGTGAAAAGTTTAATAACGTGTCATTTTGCGCATAAGTAAGCTTTTTCATAACAATAGAAATCAGTATATAACGGTAAAATATATTTTACGTTGTGTGTGAAGGCCAGGTTGTTGTTCTGTACGTGCATGTATGTCAGGAAAGTCAAATCTCTGTTTTTCACGGATGAAGAATCACCCTTTCACTATATCACAATACCACGGAAATATGTTCCTTTCTTTTCAGAGAAATATACGACCGTTTACAAAAGACAGCATTTTCAAGTTTAATACAATACTTCGAGGACTTCTTTAAACATGCTCTCTAGAAATAAATCCAATATTTATTTCGTTTGACTATTAAGTATCTTCTTGTGGCGTTTATTATTACCAATAATTAAATTAAAACTGTGCAAAATTTTTTAAACACCATAATAACGATGTATCACGACCATAATCGATATTATACAGAACGTTGACTTTGGTAACGAAAATATTGAGTAATGAAAATAGAATATAGAGTAAATTATCATAAAAAATATCATCATATATAATAAAATATTCTTATTTCCTTATGACAGATAGTATTACTAAAATTATGATATCGTTTAACCCTACTTACAATGAAGTTTAAATGTAGCTGTATAAAATATCGTAAAAGTTTCAGTTTAATTTACACCACTGTAATGTATCTGAATTAATAAATAATAACTTAACGAATAGATGAATATCAGAATATTGTTGAATTTGATAATTACCAAGATTTTGTAGTTGTGAACTTTCGCTTGATATATCCTAAGAATACATTTCAAAATCATGACTTAAGTAAAAAAAGTGTGGCCAATTTTCATAAATTTGTCAAAAAAATTTCGAATTAAAATTTGAACTTTGTCTTTTGTTAAATAATACTGAAACTAATTTGGATGCATACTTTTTTCGTTCCACTCTACTTCCAGGACAGGTCATAAAATGCCTTATTTGATCTATCGTTTTTTTTTTTCTTTTTTTCTTTTTTTAAATTTTTTAAAATTTTTTATTTATTTATAAAAAAGCAAGAAAAAACAGAATGGAACTATTATTATTCTACAAATACCACCATAAATTAAAAGTATTAACATTTTTTAACTTAATTGTTAAAGCTTAATAAATATTAGTTGGTATTAAACGACTGAACTATATTCTTACTAAGTAATAAAAAACCGGTTTCAAGGACAATTTACTACATTAGAAGGTGCAACATTTACTTAGTTGAAAAAATATTATATTATTATGTAGATTTTGGCTTTTATTTTGTAAAGTAGTAAGGCAAGTTAATATTAAATATCTGTAGAGAAATAGAGGCATTTATAGAAAATGAACGCATACACTTTACAACAGCTGAACAAAAACTAATAATAAAAAAAAACTTGATAATTAAAATTTCAAATCAAAAAAAAAATAAATTGCATTAAAATATTAATTTTTCTTAAATTTGCCCCCATACAAAAATTAATAGAATTTAATAAATGAAAGCTTAAAATGCATATGGTATCGGTCTTTGTTAAACTGTTCTACCATAAAGTGCTCAAATAAGATCACCTCAGCATAAAGTGAGACATTATTTATTATGTGCATATTACAAAGCTCGGTTTAAATGCCCTTGTCAAGTCGAAATACATGTAGAACAAGAATATAGAGAAAGACATCACAAACATATATCATGGGATATGGTGGGAATTGAACCCGCTACTTTCTCGTTACAATAGATGCATCTTTGATGACAGTCTTAGAGAATTTACTCTATTTTGAGATATCTATTCTTTAACTTGACAAGGGCTTATAATAAATCGTACTTGGCAATGAGCACACAAGCCGGCATATGTATGTGTAACAATAAATAAATGAATGAATACTTTTATAAATAATATTATAAATAATGTTAACAGTAAAAATTTTAGGTATGTAAAACAGAAATATTCTACTTGTTCACCCCAATCCAATACCCACCCATCTTCTGCCTATTTGTACTTTTATTATTTTTTTAGACAGTGAAAATTAGGTTTTTTTGTAATTCTTTGATTGACTTGCTTTTTGTAATTCCTTGAATCTTACTCGTGAAAAGATAAAATAGTTAGAATTCAAAGATTTGTTAACTTTTTAAAAATATTATTAAATTTTAATTAACTTTTAAATATTTTATTTTTATTAAAGTTTTTTTAAGAGTTTTATTAAAACTTTTCCTACTTAGACACCAGTCTTATATTTACAGAGCTGTGAGACTCGAAAAATAGTAAGTTATGATATGAAAAATAGTCATTATAGTAGTTGCCAGATGCACAATATTTATAATTTAATAACATATAATAATTAAAATAATGCAAATGTCTTAAACTCAATCTGTTGATGATGCCTAGATCTGATGTTATGTAGATTTTTTCAGAAATTCTAAAAAAAAAGAAAGAAGAAGAAATAAAAAAAGAAAAAAAAAGAAAACTTTTCTTTTGAATTTTTAAATTATTAGTTTAACTGGAACGATATAGAGAAACGAACTGGATAGAGAAACGATGCAATCGAAATCTGTTAGTAAGCATAAAAAGTAAATAAATTAAAAATTCGACGATTCCTAGAACTGTGTTTTAATTTATTTTCATAAAGTATAATAAAATAACTATTAAAAGTTACTATATTAATAAATTATTAATTAAAGTTATTTTATTATAATCATTTTTATAAATTATAGTAAAATAACTTTAACTAGATTGTTGGCCATCATAGTGTGAATGGAAAAGGATAGAGAAATGATGCAATCGGAATCCATTAGTAGGCATAAAAAGTAAATAAATTAGAAATTCGTTGATTTACAGAACTGCAGTTTTATTATTTTTATAAAGTTATGTTTGAAAAGGCAGGTTTGAGGTATGGAGATAATATAACAATTAGAATAGTAGAGTTCCTTTTCAATTACAAAGAATAAAGTATATATGAGTCCTGCATGAAAAGTGAACTGCATCATTTAAAAGAACTTTTTAATAAATATTACTAGGAATTTAAAAAAAAAAGAAGCAGTTATGAATTGATACAAGCAATAAAATATCAATCTTTCTAAAAATTGATCGGATCAAAGCTAACAAGTTTCCAAAATTAAATATAACAGTCATGTGAATGAACGATCGGTCAAAATTACGTAAAATTAAATCACAATAATAAGAAATACGGAAAAACCAAAAAGATATTAAATATGTTTTTTTCTTGATGAATATAAATTTACTAATAATCATTAAAATAACCTATTTTTCAATACTATTATCACTAAATACGAGATTTATTATTTCTGAAAACAATTTTTAAAATTTTGATACCTATTTCATTAGAAACAACGGGTTAAGAACATTTGTATTGTGTTTACATGGATGGTGAAAAAAATCTTATGCATATACATCAATACGTTCTTTTAACGTTAAATTATATTCTATACATTTTACATTAATATGCAATTGTCAAAAACAAACTTGGTGTTGAACAGTCAAGTCAATTTTGAGTTTACGAATATTTTACAACTAACCCGCATTTGTGTTACATGGAGAGGAAAACCTCGAAAACCTCCCACGGTTCGTCTGACAGCGTAGGGACTTTAACTCATGACACTAGGGCTATTTTAAGTCAGCACAGCGTGAGCCGGATTCATTATTTACATAGACCAGCCATCGCCGAGATGCGAACCAGGGCACATCATTGAGAGGCAAACGCTCTATTTTCTGAGCCACCCAAGGTACGAAGATTTTATTTTATTTCATAGTTGTCTTTCAACAGCCGATCCAAATTTGAATTTACGACTACCAATGTTCACCTCCGTAGCCTTCTAGTTTTAAACCCAATCCAGAAGACAAGCGAATTCCTGGATCAAGTATTGGGTGAAATTCGCCTTCGTAGGGGACTTTTTAATGGTATTAATCCACATTTGCGTTTCATGGAGAGGAAAACCACGAAAACCTGCCATGGTTAGCCTATTAGCAAAGAGACTCTAACACATCCATCTACCACTGAGATATTTTGCGTCAGCACTGTGATCGGTGCGAGCCGAGTGCGGAATTCGAATCGACGAGCCATCGCTGGGATTCGAATCCACTTCAACTTATTAGAAGGCGAAGGCTCTATTCCCTGAACTGTTCCGTACCGCAACGAGGGAAATAAAATTACAAACTGATTTTGTTTAGTATTTAATTATTAAAAAAAAAAAAGAAGTTGCCAATATCTTACAAATGATTGCAAAAGAAATATTTTTGCTTATAATTTGGTTAAATTAGTTACCGTAACAGGGTTTTTCTTCAATATAGTAACTTTTTTCGTCTTTTTAGTAGCCAATTGCTGCCCTGTATTTACTTCCTAATTTTTTTTCAAATTATGCTACGCTGATAATGAAGTTTTATGAAGTATTAGATTCATCGATTTAAAAAAAGTTTCAGAGATTGGTGCAATCTCTCATCAACAATAAATCCTTTTTCCTTGCTTGTTTGTCTGTTGAAAAATATTTTGAGTTTCCTAACCGCCAGAAATAAAATAGTTTTAATTCAAAAGAGTTTTTGATTTTTTTATATAAAGGTTTTCATTTTTTTCCTCTAAAATATAGCGTTTTGCTCTTCAATTTTATTAAATCATATTTAAGTAGGTTTTTCAAATATGTAATATTAAAATTTTTTTAAATCGGACATTTTTCTCCATACCTTTTAAGATATTATAAAAGAGTTTAATAAGAGATTTTGAAAATATTTTTAAAATTGGTGCACCCTGATTTATTTATTTTCTTTCAGCATGGTCAGCCTTCTTATAATCTTGCACGTTACCTTGAAAAACCTAACCAAGAGAAAAATCCTTTCAAAAACTAAGTACCACTCCCTTTACTTTCAAATTTCTTCCTCTTCTGAATCATACACTCTCCGATTTCGAAGATTATTAAAAGAAAAACAGATCTTTTTAGATCTGGTGTGGACATTAACCTTACATTATCGTCGGCGTTTTTGCTAGCGTACCGTATCTACCTTCGGGGCATAACAAAAAATAAAGACTATCTGTCGGCTATCGAGAAGTTGCATTTAAAAAAACTATGTTTGTGACCTTAGCCTCTTCTACCCATTACTTATTAAATAAAGCGTACATAATATTTGAGTTCATGAAAATAAAACAAGTAAGTTTTTTAGTTAGTTAAATAGAGTTTTTGTAACCAATCTAGTCCAAAAAATGGATCAAAAAGACAAGCAAAAATGCTATAAATTACAAGAGCATCTTACCTACATTTATTTATTACAGAGGGGTTCGACCCCCAACCTGATAACTGTTTCATGGTCGCAGTTATTTATCTTTGATAAACTGGTACCAAGGGTTCACGAAGGATTGAAAGTCAGACCACCTGCTTTATAAACCGGATGGAATTGAGTCTCGAAGGTTCACCTGCTATCGGCATTTTGCTCTCAAAAATGATTAAAAATAAATATCAGCTAATGATACCGGATCAAAACCGACATCCTCTCTAACTTATTAAAAACATCATTCCCGGCATTTTCAATTCATTTTCTTGGAATAACAGCAATTTTTTTTCTATTTTACTTTTCAAATATTTTTTTTTTCCATTTTGTTTTTCTAGCATTTAAAAGTATTTTACATACTTTGATTAAATACTGAGATTGATTTAAAAAAAGTTTAGTAATAAAAACTTCAAAATAAGGAAAAAAGTTCCTTATCAAAGAAAGGTAGGCTTACGCATGAAACGTTAAGTTTGCTATTAAAGGGAAGAAAAAAAAAACATTTACTGAAAATTACAGATGGAGCAGGTCTTGAAACGAAACGCCTCAATCATAAATAATGCAAAACAAATACCTAAACTATATTTAAATGTAACTGAAATAAGGTTAATTGGAAAATACATTGGAAAATATTTTTGTTATGAATTGTGGTAGCTTTTTTTATAATATATTGTAATATAATAATTTTATCGTAATTCTTTAGAGCAGGGCATAAAAACCATTTATTACGTAAATTTACTTTTCAATTTTGTATTTTTTACTAAATATGTGGTTATAGGAGCTATAATACTAAGAATGAAAGGAAAGAGAAAATTTCCAATTCCATAAAAAAAAGAATTTATCAAAGAATATATCTATCTCTCTCTGTATATATATATATATATATATATATATATATATATATATATATATATATATATATATATATATATATATATATATATATATATATAAACTCTGAATTGCATTATTAGTCAGGAAGCTACCATATTGGAATGTTGTTGTAGTTAATTCACGACATCTAAGTAGATAAGTTTGTTTGTTTCAATATGTCAACTCATCCTTTTCTGTTCTTTTGGTTTCCAACTAGTCTTATTTTTTGGTCATTTCAGATAAAAAAGAATTTTTTTTTCAGTGTAGCTTATAATACGTTTATTTAAGATTCATACCCTAACACTTTAACAAATGATAAGGATTTAGTTCAATAGTAGCACTATTTTGTTACTTTTCGATAACCTCTGCTCTCTGGATAAAAGCATGTACTACTGATTTTTGCACCACCCCCCTTCACGTGTGTCTATTCTGAGCCCACGAAAGCTGTAGTCCAGTAGAGGAAAAAGATAACTACATCCAAGGCTGAACCAAGGTTTTACGGGCCCCAGGACAAAATTACGGGCTCCTATTATCTTATTTTCTAGAATTTGTGAAGACTCCTGATGTAAAATAGTAGTTTTCTTTTAGATATAAAGAAATTTCTTCAATTTTCTACACAAAAAAAAACCTAATTAATGAATAGTATATTTTTTGTAAAAAATTTTGGTCGGGCCCTCAGAAGTTTCGAGTCCTTCTCTCTTCCCTGCAGGACTACGGCCATGACTACAGCAAATGTAAATTACATGCATAATTTTCATAAATTATCATGCGAAATGCCTGCTACATTTTCACTGAAATATATATATATACAGCAAAATAAATAAATACAAAAAAACACGAAAAATATTAAGAAAAACAATAAGTATCATTTATTGCGCATAAGCTGCAAGTAAATAGAACTCATAAGATAAGTTCAAAATGAAGATAAAACAAAGGTAAATTACAGACAAAAGAAAAAGGGGGAAAAAGAAAAATAATAATAATAAAAATAACAAACAACTGGGGAAAGAAAAAGAATTAATAAAAAAATATGTATATATATTGATATATTTTGCTTTGACTGTATTGATACAATATTAGAAAGCACTCTTTTTTACGGATATAATCGTGTGGGCTGATGAAAAGATTATATCTTTTATTTTCCGATTTTTAAAAAACTTTATCCTTTTTTTTTTATTAATTCTTTTTCTTTCCCCGGTTGTTTGTTATTTTTATTATTATTATTTTTCTTTTTTCCCCTTTTGTCTGTAATTTACCTTTGTTTTATCTTCATTTTGGTCTCCATTTCAAGAAAGCGGGGAAGGCTACGGTTGAGATGAGCTGACTCAGTGGAGTCTGATTTTCTCGATCAAAGGTAAATCGAAAGTCGTCATGGAGAAATCTTCAGAGGAAGGCATTGGCTCACATTGGGCTGTCTGGCCAACTATGATGATATATATATATATATATATATATATATACATTAACAATGCTAGTATACTATTAAACGGATTAAATAAAACAACAAAGAAAAAATATGAGAAAATAATCATTATTTTAAATAAAAAAGAGTATTGTAAAAGAGTATTATAACATTTCAGTTGAACGGGACGACATGAGCTTTATAAAAGGCAATGATGTAGAAAAACAGGCGTTTTCTATAACTGACCTTATTTTATTAGAAGTCAATTTATGGATTTCGTCGTTAGAAAACAATTCTTTCTACGCACCGTCACAATTTAGTTATCAATAAGTATTTCTTTATGCTCTATCATTTCAAATAACCATTCACTACTATCATTTCACATAAGAATTTACTTAAATAGTTTAAATATACAAAATTACGAAACTCCAAAAACAACCTTTTTCACCAACGAGTTACAGATTGGTTTAAGTTTTATCAGTTTTGGGTGTAAAGATTTAACTACACCCTTTGCAATATTAACTTGATTGAAACTTGAAATACAGTATTATGGTATTAACTTGAAATAAAGTAATCATTCACACCATTTTTACAGTTTTTCAACTCCAAATTCAAATAGGTTTTATAGTGTAACAGTATATTATTTTCATAGCAGTTTGCTTATAAGTTTCGCATTTTACAATTAAGTCAGAAGTCTTTACAGAACAGAAGTCTTTACAGAATTTCTTCACCT
Source organism: Parasteatoda lunata (assembly GCA_949128135.1). Taxonomy (NCBI): domain Eukaryota; kingdom Metazoa; phylum Arthropoda; class Arachnida; order Araneae; family Theridiidae; genus Parasteatoda; species Parasteatoda lunata. The sequence goes on along the minus strand of OX421980.1, from coordinate 17,527,299 downwards.
TTATAAAGTACGGATATTCATTTGGTTACATTAATTGCTTGGAGAGAGAGAGAGAGTGGTACCAATTCAGGTGTTGTTTACGTCGTCTTTCCGGTGACAAATTCACATTGCATTCCAACCATGACTGTTAAAAGATTGAGCCCTGAAATGGTGCTTGGCCATGGCTTTGTGGTATGGTTTTATTATTTGATGTAGTTTTAACTTTTCCTTTTTTTTTTTGATTAATGCTATTTGGCAAGCGTAATAGCAATTTTCTTTATCTATAAGTGAACCGCTGGATAGGCAAGATAGAATTTTTTTTTAAGAAAAGTATTTAATCGTATATTGAAGTCCCTTTGCTCAAAAAAATCTTATTCATTGAGCATGTCATGATTCACATAAAGCTCGTATCAAAACTACACTCAATTCATTCCATAGCTATTAATTCGTTTAAAACGTTTAAAAGGGCTTAGCTATAGATTGTTGTGTGAATATGCATAGACTTACATGTTCTTGATTTTTTTAATAAGTACTTTAGATGTAAATCAATAAAGTATGCAATTAAGAAAAATTAAATATTGAAAACTTGTACATGGGCTTAGGACTTCTGTTGAATTATTTTATAGTCTCTAACAATTCTTTAGTTATTTATAACTTAAAACTTTTTATTGAACACTGTAAATGTTTAAATATTTAAATTTTTATTTTAATTTAAAAACGTGTAAGAATCAACAGTTAAGAAGTCTGCTTGTTATGGTTCATCACTATAAAATAACATATACACAATTTCCCGTCTAGAATTATCATTATTTAGTTTTTTATTTAATGTGAAGTTGTTTAACTCAATTAATAATCCATACCTCTGCTTCTGAAATAGGAGTTTTCTCAATCTCGAAACAATCTTCATTCTCTGATTTTTAATAACTTTTGAACTCATTAACCTCTATTGTGTTAAATTGATGCTGTAGATGGGAGAGAACAATGCACGAAAAGCTATTAAGAAGTGGAATAATAAAAATAAGATAATTCTGTCAACTGGCCATGATCTTAATTACTTCCTCAAACTCGACTGGCTTCTGTTGTCTATTTCCATGGCTCATAAATGCTTTTAATACAATTAATATATCTGGTGAAATTAACTTATACATAGGTTAATGTTAATCTTATTTAATTTTTTATAAGAACTTTTCTTTGAATCTGATTGAATGATTGTAAATGAATAAATACAAGTAAAAGTAAAATTTATTGTCAATATTTTAAACATAGTTTCTACATAATATTCTAAATGACTCTCAGAGAGCATTTTAAAAATCTTAAAATGAGAGGAGAAAATATAAAATTAAAATTTCCATTCAGGATGTTCTTGGTTTATTTTCCATAATCACAGAAATGTGAGAAAAAACTCGTATTTTATTTTAAAGATTATTACAATCAATATAAAGCCATAGTTTTAAATGGAAGAATTATTAATTATTTTTAAATATTGAAACTCAAAAAAGTCATTTTTTAGTACATTTCATAATATTTAAATAAAATTTCCCTTTTTTCACAAATTTGGAAAGTTATCATCAGAGTAATATATTCATCGAAGCGCAAAAATTTTATTTTATTTTGAAATTCCAATAGCATTTCTTTTCTTTTAGTCCTATACTGTTTGTCTGATACTACTATTAGTATTTTATTATGAATTCACATTTGGGAAACTTTTAAAATGTTTGAGCAATTTTAGCAATTTTAACCAAATTGCTTAAATTTTAACCTAGTTTTAGGTGCAACATGACCAAATCATAGCACCAAATATTTACAGCATTCACTCACTGTAGTATATTATGTTGGTATAAATAAAAGTTGTTAGTTTTAATTTCCTCAAAAAAAAAAAAAAAAAAAAAAAAAAAAATCAGATCTTTCAAATCCCAGTGATGGTTAGTTGATACGAATTTCGCTTCCAGTTCGCATCGATCACAGTGTTGACGAAAAATATCTTCAGTGGTAAATGGATCATGGGATAGCGTCCTTTGCCTTTAGGTCAACCGTAGGAGGTTTCCGTGTTTTTCCTCTCCTTGTAACGCAAATTCGGGTTAGTTCCATCGAAAAGTTCTACACGAAGGCAAATTTTTCACAATGCTTGATCCCGGGAATTATCTTGTCTTCTGGATTGGGTTCAAAATTACAAGGCTACGGAGTTGAACATTGGAAGTCATAAACTCAATATTGGGTCAGCTGTTCAGCGACGGTTATAAAATAAAATAAATTATTTCTCTACCTAAATTAGGATCGTGATCTTCCTTCTTTATAAATTTATCACTTACGAACTTAGATAAAATTAATTCATAACAATATTACAATTAGCCTTAAAAAGTTAAACTAATATCCTTAAATTGAACTATATAAATGACTAAATATTATTCATAAATGAAAATTAAAACTTTTGCGCAAACCCATCAATTTACATAGATTAAAACAAAAAACGCTTATTAACGTATAGCATACATTAGGTATTAAGTATAACCGTCATCACCAAACCGTAATCTTTTTTATTTGTTAATGTATCGTTTATTTCACAAATTCGGAAAAACTAATACAATTAATGTTAATATCCAATTATTAAACAATGCTCAAATTATATTCATAAATAAAAATTCATAATTTTACACAAACAAGCCAATTTACAAAGCGATTTAAATAGAAAAGACTAATAACTAAATTTCAGAAAATCAATAATCATATTATTAAGTCCAATGAAGAAATCGTAATAATAACTTCCTTTATATTTGCATGAGTGTGACTAAAGAACATTAAAGATTACATTAGCATTTAAACGATCATCAGTAAAATCAAAGCAAAAGCCCCAGGCTACTTATTTTAAGAGACTTCAATAAAATCGAATTGCTCTATTGCTTTTACAACAGTTTGCTTTATGGTCTTCTAGTTCATTTGAAAGAGTACCTAAAAACGAACTTTAATCTCTTATTTTATATTTCGCAACCTATGTTATCACAACTTAATAAACTAGGACAGAGAAGTTCGTTGATGTCCAGATTGTAGTCTTGATTTAGCGCTACACAAAGTGGACACGTGAAGAGGGTCGTATTTTGATTGTACCCGTCTTTTTACAATTGCAACACTTGAATATTTTCTATTTATGACTTTTTCGAATTATTTATTGGCAGTGTGAAGAGCAATAAATCTTGCACCAAGAACACCGATGGAATTTACAGCAGAAATTTGAGGACTCAGATAGGGTGAGAATCTTGTCAACTGGAACAGATTTAGAAATTTCTCCCAATAAAATAAAAAGATACGCTTTGTCAAATAAATATAAGTTTAAAAGGTTTATTTCTCATGGTATTTAAACGATTAAACTTGATTAGAAATTGGAAGTAGAAAGCAAAAAGCTCATTTTTATGATATTGAGTTTTTAATAAATAAAATCTTTTCATTTATTGCTCAACTCAATTTTTGCAAAACAATTTATTAATTAATTAATTAAATAATAAAATAAAAATTACTAAAATGTTTCTGCTAATTTTTGTTGTATGCAAAATTATAGTTTTTCTATTTTATAACATAAATTCATCAATCAATAAACGTATCACGACAATAATTATAGAATATAAGTTTAGAATGTATAATCGGATAAAAATTCTACAAATTGAAGACTAAAATTGACTTTTTTAAAGTGCGTAAAGGATGTTATTGTGGTGTTAATAGTAGGTATTATTAATTGCATATTATAAATAAATATTTTAGTTAATTGAAAAATACTATATTTACGTTAATTAAAAAAAAGAGAGAATATTTAGGAATTTGTTTACGATTTTTAAAAGAGATTTCATAAGATTCATCGTAGGGATGGGGTAAAGGGGGAGAGAAAAGGATATTCAAAAAATAATTTCCCAGTAGAAGTTCTTTTCAAAGAATTTCAAGAAAAAAAAATTCTTTAGAAGCTATTTTCAGATTTGATTACTTTTAAAATTCATTTTTAGTATTAAGAGTTAGTAAACTTTGGCTATTGAAGGCAGTGGCCTCCATGTTTTTAGAGACTTTACAAAGGGAAAAAAATAACTATTAAAATTATAGTAGATTTAGAGAACAAGATACGTTTAAACGTTTTTCAGTGTTTACTTTAATGAGGCCAATAACCACTATATAACTTACTTCTGTCTCTCATTTTGTCTATGCGTCTCATTTTGAAAAATATTATATTTGAGAAATATGAATTTGTGAGTCTCATATCCCATGTAACAGTAATAAATATTAAATGATGGAAAAAAATAATCATAATAATTCTAAAAAATATGAAAAAATTGCTATTTATCACTTTTACATTTAAAAATTGCGTTTTTCAAAATTGAACAAAAATTTTTTGAAATATATCCGAAACAAATATAGACGAATTTGAAAATCCCATATACTCATTATCGAGTATTAGTGACATGCTTTTAAAATTGAAACACCTCTGAAACTCCATCTTTATTCGTGAAATAAATTTAGAATGTAAGCGTAGTACATTTTTATCTAATTATATATTTTTTTAATATTTGTTCATTATAAACTAATTAAGTTTGAATTTTGTCATATTTGATGTGCCATTTTGTCATGATGTGACATTTTTGATATTATATTTTTTGCTCCCAAATGAATACATACTGTTTCTATTTCGAGCATTTCCCCATACTTAATAATAAGTACAGGGTTTTTTAAATTCTCTTTTATTTGTTTTGCAGCTATTTTCACGCATTATTGGTCAATTTTGAGTAACCCTATTTTACAGAGTATGAGTAAATGAAACGAAAAATTACACAAACTTATTTCGATAAATAAAACAACAACTCTATAAGTACAAGGAATTCATAAATGATCCTATTAACTAGCTTCGGCACGGATTTTATGTTTAATTGTAATGTTTGAAAAGTTTCTTTTAAAATAAAACTTTCAACTTCTGCAAATCCGTTTTTTTTTTTTCCGTCTAAAAGTATTTTTGTGGGAGTATTTTTTAGGCTAGAAAAAATGAAAAATAAATTCCTGAAAAAAAGTATTTAAAAAAAAAATTACGGAAAAATAAAAACTAAACTCGCAGCAAGCAAATGATTTTAACAAAAACTGAAACCCATCTGAATTTCTTTATTTTTTTAAAGACCTTGATTGTGGGAGATTCGAAGTTTAATTAAATTTGAGTCAAAATTCCGCAATATTAATTTAAAAAGAAATTAAAATCATATACTATGGAAATTAATTCTGACTATCCATTTTAATAAAAAGTTTCCTACATTTTTTTATTTATATTTAAAACTTGTTTTCCCATTGATTATTTCCTGCAAAAACAAATATTTCTAAAATTATTAAGAATTTTTGATTGTTTATTTCAATAGAGACCGAAAAAAATTTATCATAAGGTATAAAAATAACAAATTGCAAAACTTGAAAAGAATCGGTCGAATAGCTCTTGAGATGTGAAAATTTAAAAATACGACTTTATTGAAACTTTTATAATCAAATACTAATGGACAGTTTCTGCTGAATTTTAGATTTTGTTATTCAAAGTTACATAATTTTTAAATGATTTAAATACTTCCATGCCAAAATTTTTTCGATCATAATAATACACTATTTTTATTATTATACATCATTTCTACTTCCTTTTTTTGTTTAAAAAGTATAAACCACTCTAATATTTTTTTTGAATGAAAGTGATGTGTAATATCGCGATGGACGATGACACTCTGCCATAGGCAAACTATTTGTGATTTAAACTATGGCATACCTCTTCCTGTAAACTTAGACAGAGGAGTTTTTCAAGGTCGTTGTCCTGCCTAATCTCTCCCTCTTAAAAAAAAGACCCACCCTTTCTATTTCTCGTAAATTGATAAATGGAGCTATTACTTCAGTTTGTAACACTTCAACACCGAAAGGTTCTCAGATACCGGTTTGCAATCAGTTAATAACCATCGGGTGCTTTGAATTAAACTTTTTGTAACTGACTTGCTTGATTTTGATGGCTTTTTTGGTGATTGCAATCTATAATTAAAGTGTCAAAGAACGGGTTAGTTTCTAAAATGTGAAATATGAAGAGTATAAATTGATTTGAACCTATTTTTATGTCTAAAATTTCTTACTAAAATCGAAGCTTAAACGCATTTCTTGACCGTTGAATTTCAGTTAAACTACTAAAGTCAAAATGTAATGAACCATTGCGTCACTTTTTCTACCTCTCTCACGTGATCAAAAATTTCAGATGAGTATTAATAGTTGGACATTCAAATTTAGGTTTCCAATGATTTGTCTTATTAATGACTTAAGATAGTCTATCTCAAGAATTAGATTGCTCAAGTTTAGGAATTCATTCCTAGTTCCATATGAAAAAATATGCATACTTATAGTAGTTTACAAATATGACAGTTTCTTCACAACTTCGAAATTCAAAAATATTGACAACTGATTTATTCGAAGAAAATCGTTACATCCAAATAATATCTGAAAGAAAAGCAAATTATTAAAAAAATAGTTCATAAAAATACTTATAAAATTAAACATTATCAAGTTATAATTAAGGAACGATAACAGTTATTTTTACGACATGATTTTGAAGTTCTCCATCAATTCATACAAACGTTATTTCTGATGCAGTTTAAGACTTATAACTATTGTTTTAATGTTAATATGTTATTTAAACTTATCAATCAACGTCAAAATAAACTTACATACAAGCATAATAACATCGCTAACATATTTGATTTCTATGAAAGGAAAATTAAAGCTTGGCAAGAAAAATCATTAGAGAAGATGACACAGCACGCATCTTCATAACAATTGCTTGTGAAAATGGTTAACTTGGTAATTAAGTTTGCTCATTAGCAAAACATAACGCACACATCAAGATTGCAAATCACAATCAGTTAGGTCCACCCAAGAAATAAAAACTACTGCGTGAAATTCCAGTCCATTGAAAAGAGTTTTTTAATGAACCTATTGTCCTTTCTAATGAGCTATACGACTAAGGAAAGTTGATACGGTCACATATAAGTCTAGCCCTATGGCTATGGCCTCTATACCTTGATCAAAACGTTTAACCTTTCTCAACTGCAACTACATTTTGTATAGATAAGTTCATACAGTTCGATACTTATAATCTTTTAGATAAATCAAACAATATGATGTGCGAGTGTCGAAGGCGTTATATTAAAAGGTAGAAACAAGTCTCAGGTCACAGACCTATCGTACATTTTTGTTAATCATTGGGAAAGGTCTAACCTAAACTTAGAGTTTGACAGCTTGTTTAGGTGCCATTCAGATATTGATTTTGCTAAGTTGGTATCTTGTCACTGTGCTGTGTGAAAGAGACAATAAGTAGCGGTTTTATTAACAATGAGACAGTGTGTTTTTTAAAGTACCAGAATAAATATCAAAAGTTATGCTTTAAAATGACGGTGTCCAATTTGACATTGACATATGTTGTAACAGGGTCAAAACAAATTATAATGATTAATTATGACGTTACCTTGCGCTTGTTATTTTAAATGCCTATCATTATCTATAATAAGAATGCAATGTGAAATACTGTTTATAAATAAGAAGATTCAGAGAGCCATAAAAGTTCTGTGCATTTCAATTAATATCAAATTAATTATTTCTCTTGAAATAAATCATTAAATTTGATACCATTTACTTTACTTAAATGACAGTTTTAATTACTTAGATGATACTTAGGCAAATTTACGATATTTACTCAGATAAATTTACTTAGATCTTTAATTTTAACAACATGTTCAATTCGTAAAATTTGTTCCATAAAATTTTATAGTAAAAATTAATTGTACGGTAAAAAGCACTGGCATCTTGAATGCAGGTACTTTTGACTGTAATTTTTTAATGTCTAACTACTTAGGAAGATACCTAAAGTACCACTCGAAAATCAAGCGAAATTTTTTACGCGGTTTTGCAGTGATATGTATAAAAATTTGTTTGATTCTCACAATGGGAGAAATAAATAAATGAAAATATAAACTTGGGTGAAAAAATCGCAAAGAATTGCAAAAATTTTGCTGTGTGTGCGGTAAATAGTAAGTACAGATACTCGAAGAACCGTGTCGAAGATACTGGAAATTTTTTTTTTAACGAATTCAAGTTGGAGCCCTATTTCAACAAATAAATTTCCCAATTAAAAATTCCTCTAAAATGAATTATTATGCAGGAACTTTGCAATTTATTACTCAAAATTTTATTCTAAATTTGAAGTTACATTTTTTAGTTTTAGCTTTTTAAAACGCACACATTAAAATTTCCAATTGTTGAGATAATTTTTAATTAAGCAATCTGTGATATTTCCTTACTTAAATAGCTATATATATATATATATATTTATGGGTGATCCTCATGAAATATGACATTTCACTGTCCCTTGCTCCAAGATCTAATACTATAATACTAAAATTACTTTTTTTTATTAAAAAAATTATTAAATAGCATTGCTGTTAGCATTTTAAAATGACTTTGCACTAGCATTGACTGTTTTGTATAGTTAAAAAATTTAATTGAACTTCAAAATTTCATGTTTCTGGCATGTCCCAAACAATGTTTCCAATAATAACTAGCTTCAAAACTTCCCATAAATTTTTCAATATCTAATTTTTTTTTTATCTCAACCGGTGTAAGCATTTCTAGAATATACGCAGAGAGTATTATTTACAAAAACTTCGTTTAAATTAATTTTTTCTGTCAATAATTTGTTTGTCCCAAGAAAATCTGTCATTTTCCTGGCTACTTTTATTTAGTGGTTTATAACCAAAATAGATAGAGCCAGCAATCAAAATCTTATGTTAATAGATTGATTAGATACCCTCCTATATGAACATGTCTTGTTGCATGAATAAAGAACCAATTTTCTGGTTCAATATCTATTTCAAAACATTTTTCAAGGTGAGTAGGTTTTTGTGTTGTCATTTTCCTAGCTTCTTGAAATCATAAATAACATAAACTACATAGATTTATCTGAGCTGTTTTAAGAAATCCTGTTGTTTTCTGCAGAATGAAAACGTCTTAGGCCAAAATATGAAATTAAAGTAAAGTTATATGCTATAAAATGGCGATTTAGTCATTATCCTGGCTGTCATTTTCCTGGCTTATGAATGCCAGGACGTTGAAGTGTTACCAGAAATTTTTTTTAACTGCTAATACTGTAAAGAGGAAAAGCAAATATTCACCTAATACCAAGTTTATGTATAATTGTAATATGCTTGGATGAAATCAAAGTTATTTATTTATTTAATGATTGATTATTATACACAATTTTATTCTGTACATATCAGCAACATATTTTTTAAAATTCTTTCTACAGTGGATAAAAAGAATTAATGTAAGCAATTTATGGTCCATCTAAAAAAGGCTTAAGTTGAGTTACCTAAAACTTCAGTTACTTATACTTAAAATGACTGTTTTTTATACTTCTAAGCAAATATGACATTTTCCTGGCATTCAAGATTTGGTGAATTTCTATTTTTTTTTTCTTGAGCAAATATCAATAAACTACACTGCTGTCTATAAGATATTCATAAGTGTAACTAAAGAAGTATAATTATTTTTAAGTTAAATTATTTTGAAAACTATAAATTTGAAGAATTTGTTTGGTCCGAATTGTCATGTTTAAAAAGAATCACCCATATATATATATATATATATATATATATATATAGTCCCTGGTCAAATTCTAAGACGCAAGAATTGCATGTTTTGCACGAGTTTATATGCAGTACTTTTATAATTAAACATACATGTAATGGGTATTTATTCAGGAAACTTTTTATACACTTCCTATTTGTATTTATTTTTAATGTTTTATATTGCAGCGTTAACCAATTGATACACGAAAGTAAACAAGTGCAAACCGGTTTCAGCCGCATGAAAATAATAAAGCTGTATAGTGTCACCTGATAATTGTATATAGATGCATATACATAGATATATTCAACCCAATTAGGGAGTCTTATTTTTGATATACCTTCCTTGCAATATATTATTCTTTTTTCTTCTTTCAAATAGTCTTAATGAGTAGACAAATTTTCATTTGTATTACATGCATTAAGTTTTATTCAAAGAGAAACCTACATTTTGTACAATAACGGAAAAACTTTAAAATTTGAATCCAATAAAAGAAACATCACGACTGAAATCTTGTTTTTCTTTTTTTCCAAAATCATTTCACCCAGATTTCAGTTAAATTGATAGATGTGTTTCAATAGTCATGTAATTTATTCAGCGATCCCTACATCCTGGACAAGAATTGTAACAAAGTAGGCCATCAGGGGCATCAGATTACTGATTGATCGCTTATCAGCAACTACCTGATTAAAACTTGTCTTCAAAGGTTAAACTGTTGTTAAAAGATTAAAAAAAAAAAAGGTTAAACTGTTTTTAAAAGAGTCGAAAGGGATTAATAAAAGTAAATGAATTTAAATATTTCTCTTTGATGTCACCTTAGGGGAGGCAGCATTCTTATTTAATAACGTGAAAAGATTTAAGACACTGGTCTAAGATGCAGCAAGCAAATAAGTTTTCTTCTTTTTTTTTCTAGGCGTTAGCCAAAGGAAGTTGTTTTTTTTTCTTAATAAAAAGTTAGAATTTTAAGAAAGTTTCTATTAAGTTTGGTGTTTTTAAGTATATTGGTCGGTATTTTTATTAGTGTAGAATTTCATTAATGAATCAAAATTATTGAACAACTTAACAAAATTATTTAATTAAAAACATTATTCAACAACTGTGAAATCAAAAATTGCTCTTTTTTACAGACTAAAAAAGGTACAATATTTTCATTGTTTCCAAACAATTGTACATTGTTTGAAAAACGTATGGAGATACGTTTTCCAAATCCTTGAATAGTGAAATGTATTTGATAATTGTAAAGATTAGTAGAAGGATGTACTGAATGACATTTTTGGGAAATTAGAGTCATTGGACTTAAATACAATAACAGGTTGTTTACCAGACATATTTTCTGATTAAAAATCGTCTTATTTAATTGAAAAAACAAAATAAAATAAAATCAGATTTCTATAGCTGTATATGAACACAGCAGATTTTTAAATCTAAAATTTCGCTTTTTTTCAAACTGTCGCTTGAAACAATTTTCCACTAAGCTCTTAATATTAAAATTATGGGCACTTTAAGAAAAGTCGGTTAAACCTAGAACCGTAATACAAGATCTTTAAACCATAATGAAGTACAAATTTGAGGCAACTATAATTTGATGCTAATGTTTATAATAATGTTACTATAATGTTAATATATTTGATGTTAATGTTTTAATAATGTTCCTATGTTTCAGTTAAAATGGAAGCATCGTATTGTGAAATAAAATTTAAGAAGTAAAGAATATGTTTCAACTTAGCATCATGTAATGTTGCAGCAGAATTGAACAATATTACAGTACAAAGCATTCCAAAATTTCTAAAAGGGACAATAGTGAAGTATCTAGTAGATCTAATCTAAGATATTTTTTCTATGTTTTTTTTTTTTTTTTTTTTTTTTTTTTTTTTTTTTTTTTCACTGTTGAACTATCGATTGAACTAAAGAAATTTCCTGGATTATTGTTTAAAACAGAAGGCACTAAAAAGTTTTCGCGTACATTATAATTAAACCAATAAAAAAACTAATTAAAATGTAAATTAAAAAAAACAATAAATGTAGTGGCACAGAATTACAGATTTTCGATGAAACTTACCTTCATTTCCGTTACATGGAGAGGAAAACCTACCATGTTTAATGCTTAGGCAAAGGGATTCGAACACATCATATATCTACCCAGCCATGGGGTGCCACATGAAGAAGGGAACGCTTTATTTAAAGAGACTTATCACATTCTTATTTAGTATATTTTGTTGAAAAAACTCTAAAATATTTACGGATATTCAGATTTTTATTCACCCAAATTCCTGTACCGAATACTGTAAACCATCTGCAAACTTTTCGTGGCATGCCAAACAAACCAATCAAATTATCTTAAAGAAATATGTTTTTGATGTTTCAGTTAATTTAATTTACATCATTAATTACAGGTAGAGAAACCTTAATCAAGAAATTAAAGCTTCTAATTAAGTCAAATTACATTATTAAATTAGAGCAGAAGTAGCTGGATTTGAGTTATATTTAAAATTTATTTTTCAAGTGAATCGCATTGAATCGTTCTTAAGCTTTTAGAAAGCATTATTTCAAAAAAATGTTCATCGATTGTTAAATGCTTTATGGATTTCATTAGAAAATTCTCTCTAAATGAAAGTCAAATTTCCAATAGAAGAGAAAATATAAACATTTGACTTTTCATTAAATGAAATATGATGTTCAGAAAAAATTGTCATTTAATTGTCTTACCTTTTCATTTAAAAATTAATATATTTTAAATGAAATTAAAAATTTATAATAGTAAATAAAGATAGAAATATTTTTAGATTATTCCTGTACATTATATTTAAAACAAAACAAATTAAATGGTTTAAATAAATTACAAATGTATTTAAATTTGCTTCGGAATGAAGTGACACTCCGAAATTAGGTTGTCGAGCGCTCATAAATCAATTCAAGTCATACAAAAGGAAAGTTCATTTAATGGGAAATAATGATAATCTTGGCGAAGACGTTTTAAAGACAGTGAATGAAGTACAGTGGGTTGGTATTCAACCCACGGTTGTTCTCTTATCTTTACAAGATAAGCCACTTAACATCGAGAGGCTGTCAAGGAAGGGAACTCGAGATGATTTCTGAACAAAAAAGTAAATACCAGCTGGATGTCGAAATCAGAGCAATTTTCCGTAGGCATAACTAGTCCATGTTACGTATCGACAAGGTGAAATGCGAAGGGCTACAAGACCTCAAATTCCAAAACTAATCCTTTGTCGGACATTGCCCTGTCAGTCCCTTGGATGATGGGTTTATCCACAAAATATATTAATTTTGACCTGACAAACCAATTACAAAAAATGTCTTTAAGGATATACAATCTGTTTTTTAGTTTGAAGAATTACGGTGTATGGATATTACTTAAAGTTTAACTCACCTTTTAACTCTAATTAAATTGATTAATTGATTTTCAAGACATTCCAAAACAATATTTTAAGTTTGGTATGCTTATTAACAGTAAAGACTTGTTTAAAACTCTGGGAAAATGTATCGGTTTTAAGTTAATAGATTTATTGTTATTTTTTAAAATGTAGATTGTTTCATTTATAAAATTAATTTTAAAGCAATTTGATCATTCATTTCAAAGAAACGAAATAACTATTTCTATGCCGCTGTATTCGACAAATACGCTGCGTTAAATATTTAAAACAAAACTAAAAATAAAAGGAATGTATACACTGTGACAATTTAAGCTTTTTTTTTAAAAATAAATAATTGCTTTATAATTATATTATTTGACATTCTGAAAGGTTTCCCACTAAATCTTGAGTTTGAAAGAAACTTCAAGAGAATTTCAACAAAATAGCATAATAAGATTTTTTAGGCATACGCATTTTTAATAAATCTTAAATTAGATAAACAAAATAATAACTTAATTAAGATATCGGGAAAAAATTTTACTAAAATGTGAAGGAGTTTGAAATGTTTGCAATAAATGACAGAATATCTTAAAATAAATCTCAATAACACATAACTATTATCAACAATTTTAAGAGGGTAAATTTTCGTGATACCTCTCGAAAATGAATAGGAACCCCGTAACAATTTTCAGTCTGCCCTTACTATTCCTGGACCACTAGTGTCAACATGAAATGTCTTGACAAGTGCAGACTTTCTCAGTTTTCTCCGATTCTTGAGAACCTTAATGAAGTTCATTAGTGCAACTTGAAGACAAAACAATTATAGCTAAAACTACGAACTTGTATAACATCTAAACACAAATTTGCAGCTTTCGCGTTTGGCATATGGCAAACCTGGTGGTACAATTGAACAGCAGACAGTTTTTTTTTTTATAATAAAGAGATGGTCGTTATTTATAAATTCGACTGCACTTGATTACAGAACACTGTGATTCAATTTTAATGGATATAAATAAATCAGATTGCATTGACCTGAATAATATTTAAATTAAGATAGCTTGAAAAATATTTATAAAAACTATATGTAAGACTGTCTTTGAGAAAAATTTGAAAAGATAAACTAATTGATAATAAAATAATGATTTCAAAAAGTATAATAAGTTTAAGATGAATATATATTTTTTAACTTCCCGGTCTTCTTTATCAAACTTTACAAAACTTAACTATATGATTCATTTAGGTAAAGGGGTTTAAATTTACACTTTATTCAAATAATGGGAACAATGGTATTCCAGTATAATATATTTGTATTAATATAATTGAAGCACCCGAGTATAATATAATTGACGCACTTTTATTTATAATTGAAAGCTGAAGTTTAATTATATATTACAATAAAACAAAAATATTGTATTTGGGTTGTACATTAATCCATGACTGTAAAAGTGAAATGACAATATTTTATGTTAACATTAACAGTGTACTCTCAGAAATAAAACTCTCAATTTTGATGATTCAGCAATCCTTGAGCTGTATTTCGTTAATTTTGAGAATCATTTCATCACAAAATCCCATGATTTTTGATGAACTCTTAAATTTATGTCGAAATTGTTTCCTCAACTCGAAACCTCATCATTGTACATTGAGGAAAATTGTTAACTAGAATGAAAGCTAGACGATCAAAAATAAAGTAACGCAATAAGGCAACCGGCTGCATGTGGTCAAGGAGTTGGCCTAGCCTCAAGTATATCCTGGATTCGAATCCCGCTTCGGATATGGGTGTGATTCATCTCACTGTTTTATCTGTTCTTCTTGTGTTGTTGGGGTGCAATTATCCACCTATATGAGGTGGATAATTGGATAACCTAAAGTGACTATTAGAAATATTAGAAGTAACGAAATATTTTTTTTAAAATTTTGATGATTGTTTCTCGTTGATTCATTTCATCATAAAAGTGACGAATGACAATAGCTATTTTGTCAAATTGAAAAATTTGTTTTCGGAGCTTTTACCAGGAAATGGTTTTTTCAAGTTTCGTGATATAGAAAATTTTGCGAAAATGAATGAAATAGACTGGGGGGATGATGAAACTGATTGTGTTGTGTATTGTTGTACTTCCGGATTTTATCAATAAACCCATGAGGTTTCACCAGTTTTTGTAAAGAACAATGGATTGTAGGATAGTGTATCTTGATTTTGTCTAGTACAAGAGAAACTAATTAAAAAAAAGGATCCCTCTTCTAAACATAATATCTAATGATGATGTTGATTTAAAAGTGCAATTATAAATAGTGGCAATATCAATAATAATAATAAATAATAGTAATAAAGTTAATAATAATAAATTAATAATACTAATGGAAATAATAAAAATAATAATAATTCCAATAACATTACTAAAATTCAATGCTTTTATTTCATTTTTTTTCCCCACCCCTAAAAAAATATTATATATAAATAAATAGAATTAAATATATGAAATTAAATAAATGAATATAATAAAATTGATTAGTTATTGAAAATTGATTAGTTATTGAAATATTTTTATTTTAAAATCTTTGTGTCGATGCAATAGGTTTACTGTGAGCTAAAATAATATTATGGCGATATATTAGATGTTCAACGGTCACCTCACCCAAAGTGGCGACACATTAAGCATTTCTTACCATTTAGAATAAAGTTTTGCTTATTCGAAATGGACATTAAAAGATCGTGAAAATATATTTTGAAAAATATTCAGAGCTCTACATTGCAATTTAGACCAGATATTTAAAAAACAAAAGTGTCCCAGTGTTATCCCACTTTATAGTAATAATAACAGCATGATACTTTATTTGAAGCGACTAAAAATGATAAATCGAATTTAATCAGGTTGCATTCTGATGAATAATATTAAATAAACTAGGATGATTTGATGATGCGATAAATTATTTATAAATACTATGAGTGGATCTATTTTGAAGAAAAATTAAAGAAGATAAATAAAATAATGAATTTTGATGCATCGTAAAAGTGTAGAAAGCAGTTTTTTCTATTTTATTCATAACGTGAACCCGGATGAATTGCGAACTTAAATATGGGGTTCTAATAAACTTATTTTCTAAATAAACTTATCTGCAATTATTCAGATATTTTTCTTCAATTCAAATAATAATAGAGGAAATCTCTTTGGGCGTCCTTACAAATGCCAGCAAAAACGCAAGTATATAATTTGATTAAAAAAAGTTGTTTTGTAAGATTTTTAAATTTGAAATAGGGAAAAAAATAAGATAATAAAAGAAAATCAATCATTATCTGACGTTTTTAAGTAAAGGATATGATTACATTAATTTATTTTAATAGAAAAATATTTCCTTAAGTATTTCAAGTATCAAAGAAATAGAGTACTTGAAACAGAAAAAGGAATTTTTATTTCTTGATTATATCACAAATACTCAATATATACTTATATTTAAATATATGTTTGTACACTAAATATCTGCTATGTGTAAATACACTTAATATATTACAGGCACTAAATACATTAAATATATTAAAACTTAAATATATTAAAACTTAAATATATATTTGTGCTCTAAAAAACATACATCACATGTATTTATAAAAAAGTTATCTTAAGTATCACTCGTAAATGAAGCTGATTTTTTTACACATTTAAACATACATTAAGTATACTTAAGTGCACAGTCAAATAACGTATAGAATTATTTTTAAAATTCAATTTGGTTGCAGGGAATTAAATTACTGAAATATAAATTTAAAAAAAGAAGCGAATCTCAGAAATTTCTTCAATTAAGCAATCACGAATACAATTGAACGAATTGCTTTTAAGTAAATTATTTCTCGTTTAAGTTCTAATTGAGAAAATAAATTGTTGTTGTATTAAGTTCTAATTGAGGTATAAATTTAATAAATAAAAAATTGTTAAATGCATAATTGTTAAGAAATTTTAAAATTCCATTGCTCAAAAGAACAAAGTTTTTGTTCCAATTTTCAAATTTAGTCTTTTAATTTATGCCCTATGAAACGCAAATATGAAAGTTTCTGAATAAGGAGTAAAACGTTAAAAATTAAAGTACCTTACAGCCTACAAAACTCTTTGTCTGCGGGGCTATAACATCTCAGTAACTATTCTAGGTAAAAATTGTACTCTTGATGATTTGATATCTACTTGACAAAAGTTATATATTATTTCCTGGCATAAAAACTATCCTTAAATAAAAACTCAAGCCATGACGAACTCGTTATTTATAAACAAATTAGAATAAACATTTTGGATTAAATGATGAGCAATATTTAAAATGTGTCAGTATGACATTTTCCTTGATTTGATTTATTTTTAAGAAAAAAGAGTGATTGAAACTAAATCGTTAACATTCTGCAAACTAGCATAATAAATTTCTATTAAATATATAATAAATTTCTTGGACATACAATAGTAATTTGATGCATTGTAAATGAAGCTCTCTGAACTAAAAATTTTACTTTTTATTTGACGATATAACCTAATAGTTAATAAAAAAATATAGAGCAAAAAGTAAAAAGATCTCTTGTTTAAGTTAGAGCTTGAAATCTGGAAATGGGATTTAAAACATTAAAAATAAGATGAAAAATCAAAATTTTATTTGTTGTTAAAGTATTCAATAAATCAATTATTTTCAATATTTCAAAATTTATTATGTCATTTATCTTATATCTTTTATGGATGTTTTTTTTTTAAACTTTATTTAAGCTTTTTGCTACATATTAATTTCAAAACAACAATGCAGAGGTTTTTTTTTGATCATCTGCCAATCGAAAAAATCATATATTCTCTAAGATTCTTCTTTAGTTTTATTTGTATTGTATAAGTTGGTTTTCATGTTATTACAGAAAGTATAAAGTTCAAGTCTAAATAAAAATACATGACTAATTCTAATCGTTCTAAATTAGTGTAATTTGTATCTTAAATTTTTCAAGAATTAAATAATAAGATTTAATATGTTTTCCTAAACTCGTATTTATTAATAAATTTTTTGATAATTTTCATATGTCTATAAGGTAGAATAAAAACTTAGAAAATTTCAACTATTTAAAAAAGAAGAACAATTTACAAAGGTATTAAAACTAAAAAAATATTTTCTTTAAAGAACAATTTGATATTTATATCAAATTGTTATTGGAATTCTTAAAATCAGACGTATTGAAAAGTTTTTCGCAATTTTAATATAATACATTAAACTTTTGTTCATGTACCATTTTAGAGAACAGTAGGAAAAAAGTTAAAAAAATTCTTTTGAAAAAAAAATTATAAGAAATAGAATTTTTAATGCAAAGTATACGAATATTTGTAATGCAAGCAGGAACTATTCAAACTATTAACTAATCAATGGTAAAAAAAATATTATTTCCCATCAAATATTCATTTTTTTTTTATCCCAAATGTCAAGAGAATTCAAACTTTATTCCTAAATTTGTTCAAAATCACATTTAATTTTCAATAAAATATTTTTTTCAATAAAATAAATTATGATCATTCTATTACCCATTAAAAAACTAATTTCATAAAATAAATAGCAAGATATAAAAGTTTTTGAGTCCTTAGTTGTTGATTGAATTCCAGCTTTAGATATATGTCTCGGACCATCGCTCCTTTTTTACACATCACTGAACAAAAGGAATACAGAAGCACTCTTTCTCCATACTCTAACAAGGCGAACTAATCACAAATTTTAAATCGTAGAGAAAGTATCTCACAAAAAGGGTAGATTCACATTGATGTGCAATGATTTAATCCAACTGATTTTAGTGATTCCCAGTTCATTTTACTGTCACTACAGATGTTAATAAAAATTATTATTTTTTAATTATAATCAAAGATTACAAAAGTTTGGTATCCATAGAACATGCCCTTGAGCATTGCATGTGTACCATAGGCCAAGGTCTTTATCAAGGTTTCGTCAATAAGCGGACGAGGAAACAGAAGGTGTGGTTTTATTTGATATGAAGACCAGATATTGAAGTAGCCTCCGGTGGTATTCAAATAAATCGACTCTGCTATAAATTAAACAAAAAGGTAAAATGTGGTTGGTTCATGGTTGGTCTAAATTAGCATATGAAGCTGCGTAGCTGCATTCTTTATGCAAATTGCAGAAAAATATCCAATGGCGCCATTTAATTTACAAGTTTTCGTGAAAAAGTAGGCTGTAATTAGCGATTTGTAGAGAACTAATTTATTAACTCTTCGCAGAGAAACATAAATCTTACGTATCAATTATAAAAAATGGAAGCGCTATGCTTTCTATAAGTAAAGTCATGCGTGTTATTAGGTCTTGAATTTTGTTTGCGTTAAAAATCATTTATTGTTTCTGAAGAAAAACTTTCAAACAAATGTGAAGGATTTAGACTGTTCAATATTCATGCAACATAAACGAAAATTTACAGTATTACTTGTACAGTTAAAAAAATACCGATGAATTGAGTTAAAACTATTTTTCCTATAAAGCAAAAAATCTTAAGAGGAAAAGCTTCAAAACAATTGTCAATAAAATAATTACTATATTGCATAGTATCCAAGTAAATACTACTGTCAATTATTGATCCCACCATACGTTTGCTCACGGAGAAAAAACAATATGGTAAAATTGCCGTACTGTAGGGTAATGATATTTCTAGTAAAAAAAACTATAATTCTAGTTAATAAATTCAAAATATGCGGTATTTAAACCATTCATTTATTAATTTTTCCGCTAGTATCGAAACGATTTAGCGGAGAATCTGGTTTTCAAAATTATAGTCCATATTGCCACATATTTAGCAAAAAATAAAAATTACAAAAAAGTGAAAAGCAAATTTGACTAAATAAATGGTTTTTATGCCATGTTCTAAGGCATCATGATAAAATTACCACATTTTATCGCATATTTTACCGAAATAATTTCTAAAGCCCTTCAGTAAAAACTACTGAGCTTTTTGCTGTTCCCATAAAGCTAAAAACAAGGTCAATTTTACTATATTCTGGTAGTTTTGACTATAATTTTTCTCTCAGTGTTGAAAGTCCTGAAATAAACTTTGTTTGATAAAGTATAAATTTTTGAACACACGCAATTTTTTTGTAGTTAATAGAGTTGATTTCAAAAAACAATTTTGATTTTCTTATTCCAGTGATCTTGAATTTCAGAGGAAATAATATTGATGTCCTTAAAATAAAAAATAAAAAATCGAATCACTAATAGATATTTAAGAGAGTACAAAGCAGAATTTGTACTTTTTAGATCTTAATATTGACACACCAGTACAATTTTTTTGGGATTGTGTAATTCTCTACAATATTTAATACTGAACAAATAAATTTGTTTGAGAAATTTTTTAAAGTTTGAATTCATTTTTTTTCAATTTCATACTTATCATATTTACCCTGAACATTTGATAGAAAATTTTATTGGTGATTAATCGTAGTAAATGACAAAAATAAGAATTTATAAAGAATTACTTAAAAAAATTAAAGCATAATTCAAAAGTTTCGAAAATTAAGATTAAATTCAATAAAAAACAGCATTTGAATTTAATCTTGAACACATATACAAATGTGTAAACGTATTTTAGAAAAAAAAATATTCCGTTTCAAATCAGACCAATAAGAATTTTCGTCACCGCAATGTCCAAATATGTCTATGGTTAGTCCACTTGTTATTTGTTTTAATTTTTTTATAAAATATTGAGTGAATATATATTTTTCATAAATTTTTCTTCAGAAATTACCTTCACAACTCAAAAAAAAATTTGTTTATTTTTTTCACAATTTATACAAATGATAGAGTCACATCAGAGGAATGAAGATATTTTTAGTGAATTTATTACTTTGTTTTACAAAATACTATCATTTTCATTCGCTGTTGCAATATAATTTATGTTAGGTTATTACTGTTTTTACTAATCATTCTTATCTTTTAATGAAATTAAAAACGCAATTAAAATTATGTTCTTTTTATAATTTTAAAAATTCAACTTTTAAAGGGAACAGTATTTTAACAAATTAACAACAATTTTAACAAATACAACTTTTATAGGGACCGCTTCATGTTCTTAATTTCAATATTTAGGTTTCGAGAATTTCTTGATACCTTTAAAACGTTATTTGAGTCTAAGCTTAAATTTCTTTAAAAACCATCATTTGATAAAGTTATGCAACTGAATCTATATTAAGTTTGAACCATTTCATTATTAATAATCAACAAGTATAATAAAAAATTGCTATTGCATGAATTTATAATACTATTCACATGAATAGTAGCTTTACTATTCTCACTTACATAATAATTTTAATTATAATAACAATATTACGGCAATAATTTTTACAATAATTGCAATACTAATTCCATTATTTATTTTATTAACTTATACATTTTTATTTCTGAAATTCTAAAAAATTTTTAAAATAACTATTTTTTTTTATCATTAAAAAAAAAAAAAAAAAAAAAAAAACTAAGACATTAAACTCTTGTGACAAAAGAAAAAAATGAATTCATGAAAAAGTGCTGACTTTCTGCTGCTTGATCTTTGTTTCAGAAGTACAAAAAGTGTGGACGTCATTCTTGCTAGGAACCTTTGAAATAGATCAATTACTTTCATTACAAAAGTCATCATATCAAATGGGAGAGAGTTAAAGTAAATTGTTCTGATTAATTTTTATTAATTCACTATATTTTATTTACAAAACTACCAAATCTAGAAAAATTAAATAAATAAATAAAAAGAAAAAGTAATACAGTAAAATTTCATGACAAAAGAAAAATAAATGATCTGAGTAGAAAATAGTAATTTTCTACTTCTTGATCACCCTTTTTGAGCAGTACAAAAAGCATTGAAGTCATTCCCATTGGGAACCATTGAAATAGATGCAAAAGTCATCGGATCAAATGGGATAGAGTAAAAGTAAATTGTTCTTATTTAATTTTATTAATTCACAGTATTTTATTTACAAAATTATCAAATTTAGAAAAATTAAATAAAAAGAAAAAAATAATAATACAGTAAAATTTCATGACAAAAGAAAATTAAATGAACTGAGGAGAAAGTAATAATTTTCTACTTCTTGATCACTCTTTTTGAGCAATACAAAAAGTGCGGAAGTCATTCCCATTGAAACAGATCAATCAATTTCTTTACAAAACTTATCAGATCAAATGGGAGAAAAGACTTTTATGAGGGTGACTACATGTTTATTCCAGTCAGGCTTTAACAACTTTCCATGAGCTACTGCAAATGTGACCTTCGTTGATGGTTGAGGTCTGACATATGATCTTACAGGCTTGACGAACGAGGAAAAAATGAATATCTTTCATTCTTGCAACTCGACCCTCGCCTTAGGCCATGAACCAGTTTGTTGATGACTTGCACCCATATGAGTGGCAATAGACAGAAAAAATAATTTATTCTATTTAGAACAGAAAACAAAAGTTGGATATTCTCGCTGAGATGTGTCATTCTATTTTTTCTTTTTTGCATATTAGTAATTGAAATATCTTTTATGTATTATTTGTATTTGTTTCAGAAAAGATACTCTTGTTGAATAATTATTTGGTTCGGACAAATAAAACTATTTCCTTTTCTCTTTAAACCGATTCATTTTGAAGCATAAGCATTTTTGTAAATAATGTTTTTAAATATCAACATGTAAATTAGATACACATCGAAAACTCCAGGAAAGACCACCTCTTTGTAGCGACCCCTTCTATTCACGACCTCTTTTGGGAGGCACAAAATTTTTTTCCATAAACTTAATACTTAACTTTCTAATAAACTTAATACTTAACTTAATACTAAACTTAAACTTTCCATAAACATAAGTGGCATTTCCGCACCAAGAAAATGATGCTGATTAAAATTATAATCGTTTGCGAATAATCGTTTAGGCTTAGCACAAGCAGCTTTTTTCGTTCCTCAATGAAATAGATATACCATAAAAACAAATTGAAAGAAATGTTTTATTCCACAAGAACAGCCTAATTTCGATAAGATTTTGAAGTGAATGGAGGTAACCCCAAAGAACGACCATCCTCCATTAACGACCATTTTACTGTGGTTGCTCCCGAGAGGTTTCACTGTTTAATTTAAGGACTTTAATTTACAATATTTGGTTTGTTTGTTGTTTTCAAAATATGAACAAAATACGAAATATAAAATATTTAAAAATATTAGAAATATAATTTTACTTTAAAAAAAATAAATTTTTCCATAAAAATACAACAAAATTTACCAAGATATTTTAAAAATGGTTCAACGACGAAATTTTGGAGGAATTATTTTCTGAAAATTTTTTGTTTGTATGATCCGTTGGAAAAAATCACGGATAAGATACTTTTATGAATAATGCCAAATGATTTGTTATTAAAATTCTAATTTAGCTAATACAATGTTATTTAAAAAAATAAAAACTTTTTAAATGCGGAATTTAGTATTTAAAGCAGTAGAATTTTTATTTTAATTTTATAATTTAATATGTAAGTTTAACTTTTCCGATAAAGGAGAAAAGT
Organism: Parasteatoda lunata; assembly: GCA_949128135.1. NCBI lineage: Eukaryota > Metazoa > Arthropoda > Arachnida > Araneae > Theridiidae > Parasteatoda > Parasteatoda lunata. Next base: position 17,503,780 of record OX421980.1, on the reverse strand, counting down.
TTTAAAAAAGACATTTATGGCCCACAATGCTCTTTGGGGAATGAATTGGTGACACATTCAATTACTTGGTGACACATTCAATTTATAAATTTTATTACTTATAACTTAATTACTTAGAAACAAAGAAAGGTAAATTTTATATATGAATTCAGAACCTAAAATAAGCAGTAAAAAAAAGAAAGAAAACAAAATCAACCTGTCTGGCAAATGACATTTTGCGTAGTTTTGAAATGATAACCAAGCAAGGTAGCAACATTCTATTATTACCATTTAGTCAAAAACACTAGATTTCATAACAAAATTATTGCCAAGAATAACAAAATACTGACCAAGAATTGTTGAATCGTCGAATTTTATATATAAAAGTGTAATCAAAAAAATTTTCAAAATTTTCAAAAAGAGTTTCAAACAAATGATTCAATGATTTCAAATTTTCTTAAAAATTAAAAAAAAAAAAAAAAAAAATAAAAAATAAACAGGCGTTTTTTAGGATTAAAATTCATATTTTTTTTCAATACAATATGCACTGAGAAAAATAGTATGGTTAAAACTGCTAGAATGCGGAAAAATTTACCGAGTTTATTTAGGAACTTCAAAAAGCTCGGTAATATTTACTGATATATATGAACGGATAATTATGATATAAACAGAAAATTGTCAAATGAATTGTTTAAATACCGTATATTTGGTTTGTTAACCACAATTCTGCTTCAGATATGTCATTACCATGCAATATGATAGTTTTACCAGAATTTTGTTTCCTTGAGTCAACTATTCAAAAAGAAATTCGAATAACTTAAGAAATTATTTTAATTCAACAAATTATTTTATAATCAAATTCTTTGATCAAAATACATTCATGCATTATATATATATATATATATATATATATATATATATATATATATATATATATATATATATATATATATATATATATATATATATATACATTCTTGCGACGAATATAATTCGTATAAGGGCGGTTTTATATTAGATGTTCAATCAATTTTTAAATTAAATAACTCTTTTCTACATAATTTTATAAACTCAAAACTATTCTAAATTTGTCTTTTTTATTAAACTAACAATTAGGAACTGTAGGAATTGTTCATTGCCGAAAAAGCGATGTGTTTAAAGTTTCCTGAAATTAAATTTTACGAAAATTTTATTTTGTTAGTTACCTGACAGAAAATGTATTCAGTAATTTGCATGTTTTATGATACTAGATTAAAAAACAAATTTTTTCCGTGTGATTTAACATTTCAAAATTCCTTGTGGTGAGGGATTCTCAGTTAATGCCATTATTAAAATTCATAAAAATAAGCATAAAATATTTTTAACTTAATCTAGAATAAATTTACTAATCGTTTTTTTTTTTTCTTATAATGAGCCATACTTTTTTTAGCGTATAATTCAAGACTCTTAAAAAAACACGATTAAATTTATGATGAATTGCTTTTGTAGTACAGGATATCATAAAATATAACAATAGAAAAGATTCCAATTGTCACTACAATAAAACACATTTTTTAAAAATACTGTGTTGGGTTCATTTATTTTTTTTTAAACATTATTTGTATTGATTTTAAATCTTTGAGTTTAGAGAAATTCCAATAAACCTGTGAAATTGAATGAAGCACTGAATCAGAAATTGTGATATCTCCTCAAACCCCCCATATCTTTTAAACTCAAAAGTAAAACCTTAGAGCGTTTAATGTGAGTAAAGTAAGTCGATAAAAAAACAACAAGAAAAAAAAATAAAGCTACTTATCTGTTATGGAAAAGGAGAGAAATTTTATTTATAGTCTTATCCTAGGTGGAAAGTTTTGCAGAGATAAATTTTTTTGCTGCTCTCAAAATTCGTATCTTCAACGCTCTTGTCATTAACAATGATTTATTACTTATCCCAGTTATTACTATAAAAAAAATCTAATTTATGTGGTTTATTTCAATGTTTTGAGTTGCTGGTAAGCTTTCAAAATGGCTAATAATTTCAAAATTTAAACCACGTTAAAATGGTATAATTTTAAAAACATATTGATTAAAATTAAACTAAAATTTAAAATACATACAAAATTTAAAATACATTAGGTAGTGTACATACATACATTGTGTTTCAAAGAGAAATTAAATGTTTCAGAATTCAAACAATTTCTGCTGAAAATTCTACAAAGAAAATCAATAATCCACTTTTTAAAAGTTATGTGAATCTTATAAATATATTTCCTTATCCAATTAATTCTTTAATTTTTAAATTTTCGTAGAGATGAACATAAAGATAAACTATATTTATAAAAAAAAATCCTTCTTTATTTTTTTAATTCATTCCATTTTTAAAGTATATTTATTGAATACCTAATCAAAAATAAGCTCTATTGATAGTATTTATCGTATTTTTCATTTCCAGACAGTTTATTCAAATCTTTTTTATTAAGAGTGTTTTTGCCATAATTTGAAAAAATGCTGCTGAAATTGAAGAAACAATGATTAATACAAGTGTTTCAAGCTAAGTAAACAAAAAAAAAATATTTCTTTTTATCTCTTAATTTTTTTCTCCATTCACAAACTTAACTAACGTTAACTAAACGTTAAGTTAACTACATAAAAGTAAGAAATTGTAAAAAATGCAAGGATTAAAATAGAGCAACATAAAAAAACGAAACTGATAAATCTATCTTTGTTTGAATAAATTAAAATTGAATGTAAATAATTAATTACCATTTTTGAATTAAAAGCACTAATTAATTGTTATAAATTATTTCAATATTTGGTGAAAATTTATTTGAAGATCAGATAAAAAAACTCAAATAAAGTATAGAGCAAAATATTTTTACGCTAAAATTCGCATTTTTGAATAGCAGAAAATTTTAATTTAAAAATTATTGATTTAACAAATAGTGATTTTGTTTACATTTATTTTATGTGTATTTATATTTCGGTATAGTGCTTGAAATTACTTTCTTTTTTATTTTACAATGATTTTTCTTTGCTCTTTATATAACCATTGGTGTTTTCAGAAAGACAATTTTAATGCAACTCTTTAACTAATAAAAAAATTGGGCTGATAATACTTTTTTGAAACAAATAACTAAAACAGTGGTTCTTGAGTAGGTAATCCTTTTCTTTTAAAGCGAAAAATAAATATGTGAAATTAGTTTAAATTCAAAGCAATCGAAATTTTAAAATAACACTACACATATAGTTTTTATAAATTTTCGACAATTGAATAATTATATAAATACATAAATACAATTTATAAAATAAAAGTTACATAAGAACTTTCATATTAAGCATTCGTATGAATAAATGTTTCAAAGAACGAAAGCTCTCAATAAAAAGAAAAAAATGAACTATTTAAAAAACTTTTATTAAAAAAAAAGAAGAAGAAAAAAGAAAAAAAAAAAAAAAAAAAAAGAAAAAAAAAACAAGTAGCCAACTATCTTAAAATTCCAACGTTTCGTATTTCTTAAAGACTAAAGGATTTAACTTTCATTAGTAAACTTGCAAAATGCCAATAAAAGGGGTAGTGGGTTTCACGACCTTGGCAGTTACAGGTCCAATACAGGTCGATAGTTCAGTGTTTAACAATAGACAGGAACATGACCTGTCAACCTTCTCCAACTTGTTCATATTGTCTTAATCTGCTTAGATATCAGAATAAAGTTAAGCACGTTTTTTCTATTTTCAAAGATCATCCTTAAGGGTCCTGCAAAAAACAATTGAAAGGTCAGACTATCTTACGAATGCGTTAACTATTGTGAGATACTAAGTTTAAGGATATTTTCAACAGTTATAATCCAAGTCATTAACTCAAGTCTGTAATTGAGAAACTAAATGGTTGCTTTTGACTTTTAATGAAGTGTATATAATGTCTGTACTTATTTGCAAATTGAACGTTGAACCATTTCAATGATTTCTTTGAAATATTTCATCGTTCAGATATGCTACAGTTTTAACAATGGCTTAAACTGTTTCCGTTCAAATTGAACAACACTATTATGCAATGAAGTTCAATAAAAATTACTACTTGAAATTCAAATAAAATTTAATTATTAGGGTTGCAACAAATTTTAATGTTATTATGATTTAACGACTATTAATTTTAACGATTTAACTCCATACCTAAATGCTTAAAATTTTTCACTTTCAATGTTTTATTCTTTGTTATTAAAAAGCTTTAATTTAAAATACATTTATTTAACTGTTCTTTAAGTCATTTAGTAGTTAGACGTGTAGGAACTTGTTTGATCATCACAAGTTAGCTGCTAACTGAATGTGATGTCGAGTAAACCACATTATCAGGAAATTATTTCTTCTTGAACTTGATTCTAAGATAGAATAATTCCAGTGGAACGGATAGATAAAAACTGTATTTCAAGAGAACTTTTTAATATATACAGCTTAAATAAGTTCAAAAATTAGTTTATTTCTTAGAAAAAAATTAATTAAAATAAAAAAGAAAATAATATCAAATTTATTTATTAACAAAAATTTATTTTGAAACCTTGTTTGTTTAATCAAGAAATGCATTTTCCAAAGATTATTATAATTGTAGAGTTCATTTTTCATTGTAAAGCAGCTGCATAAATTGCAATATCTACTTAATAAATATACTTTTGATCATGTAAATCAAATTAGATAAGCTTTTTTTTTAGAATGAGGCAATAATCAGTGTAGTGTACGTGTTCCACTGCACTTCATTAACGTAATTTCAATCTGGATATTATGTTATCTGCAACCCATGATTTTGCAGGATTTTGTTTTTTCATTTTACTTCACCCCCTTCAGTGATTTTTCCCAATTTAAAGCATCCATGATAAAGATATTTAGTATTTAATATTGTTACAAAATTTCTTAGGTAAATCTTTAAAAAAAACTAATCTAAGTAAAAGAATACTAATATATAAAGGTTCCTAAACAGGGAAGAATTAATATTTCTGATGACTAAAAGAATTTTACTAAGTGTGCGGGACTCACAGTTCTGCCCCTACATCAAAATTAATCTAAAAAAATGTTCCCATCTGTTGAGCAATTAATGAGATTTAACTCTCTATCGAGACAAAACTAACCAAAAAAAACAATAGATTATCAATAGAAAATCATTTTACTTTAAATATCTTACGTTTTGGCTTTGTATCTAATTTAGTAAAAATATTCATCTTTATAATACAAATTAAGACGTTCGTAAAGATTAACAGTTTTAAAATTCACTTTCTTCCGAAGATAATTAAAAGATTTATTGTAATTAATGCTGTAAGTACCTCTTATAGAAAAAAATTTCATTAATTTTATTATCTCATTTATACTTTTAATGATAGTTCAAAACAAAGAATTTTGTAAAAAAAATCATCTGGCAAAGCTTTAAATTTATTGATAAAATGAAAAAAGAGCTTATTAAATTTGAAAGAAGTAATTTTGGTGGATGGCATGTGCACATGGAAATTAAATATTCAGAATGTGTGGCTTTGAAATTAGGATTGACAATACCACCAATCACGCATATTTCAATGGCATCAAGTCCATTGCCGGAATTTTAGAACTTATGATGAATAATAAGTGCTTGAACTTATCCTAACCTTTAGGCATGTCAAGACCAAAGCATAGCATTTAGTGTAAGTCGTGACTGGAACGACTTTAACGAAAAAAATATGACAATCTCGAAATAGTTAGATGCAACAGTCTGCGACATAAGGTTTAAGTTTGTCATTTTTAGGTTCCTTAAAAATGAGGACAGCTCTGCTTCCATCTTATCTGACAGAAAAATAATAATGTTGCTTTTCAGGTTGGATTTCAAAACATTCTTCTTTTTTCTTTAGATGACATGGTTGATAGATTATCGGTGAAGCATCAACAGGCAAAAGATGAAAGGATTGTTATCAGGAAGTACGAATATATAAGTTTTTTTCCAATATAATTTTTTTTTTTTTTTTTTACAACTTAAACATTTTGTTTACAGTCATTTGACTGCATTATTCTTTGAAAAATATCTAAGTGTCTTTCATATCAGTTGAAAATGCTTGTAGTTTTTTTTGTTATAAAAAGAACATAAAGATATGATAGATTACGAAAATTGTATTAAGTTAATCGGAAATTATTATATGTATCTAAAATATAATACTAAAAAAGAATTGTATTTTTTTTTAAACTGAAGACGAAAACTTTTCTAATAAGTCATATACCTACTTATAAAAAAACTTGATTAAAGGAAAAATTTTCTTGAAAGTTATAGATTATAAAAAATTGAAATATACGTTATAAATAAGCCTTCAACAGTATGCTTACAATCAAAACACTGAAAACTATTAAGAGCCTAGCTAATAAATGAGAGCAGGGTTTAAAATATTTAATCAGAATCAGAGCTAAATTTATAATAATTGTCAGTAAATTTGTACATTTGGGAGATTGAAAATGAGTTTATATATATATATATATATATATATATATATATATATATATATATATATATATATATATATATATATATATATATATATATATATAAATATATATATATATATATATATATATATATATATATATATATATATATATATATATATATATATATATATATATATATATATATATATATATATATATATATATATAAACTTACATGATTTAAGATGATTAACTATTTTTACTTCTAATTTAAAATGAAAATTGTAATAAGAAATGTATATTATGTTATGATTGAAACTGGATTAAAATATTGCACAACCAGACAAATTATAACTAGAATTTAATTATCATATAAAACTAACATGGTTTAATATTTTGACAAATTCTTTTACTGAAAACGGAGAAATTCTCACAAAAAGAAACATAATCTAAAAAAATAATACCATTAATTTCAATTATAAATTATATTTTAATAGTACTCCTTGAAAAGTTTTCAAGTAATTCATATTGATATTGTAAATTTTAAACACATTCAAATAATTGAAAAAGTCGTCACTTTCCTCTAATTTTTATCTTTACTCTTAAAACTCATTCTGAACCGGATTTCGTAAAACATACATCGTGTTTATTGTAGTGTAAGAAATATGCTGTTCATAAAATCATGCCTTTAGATAAACTGTATCCTTTGATTGGGTTTGTAATTTGACCGAACGGAATAAAAAGGTCGAATAATAAATTTTAAGAGATTTCGTTTTTTGTAAATGGCCAACAGTATTGAGTAACTGTCTTATCCAAGCATGGAAGGGTCAAGGTTTTCATTTGAGGAAGTTCAAATAATTCTCAAATCTTATTCTCATATTTTTAATAAGTAAATAGCACGCAATGGAATTGCTTCCTTTTGTCTGATAACGAGTTAAATACAGAAAGTTAAAATCTTGAAAAGTACAAATAAATCTAAGGCATGGACATGAAAAAAATTAACCAAACTAATAATGAAAAGGACTGACCATATATTTTTTAGTATAGTATCAAATAAACTATGCTTATATACATGTTGTTTTTACCAAGAAAAATAAAATGTTTATATTTGAAAAGTTTAGAAGCTTTCAAATGGATTTAACAAATTATTACATTTTTAAATAATGCCATTGTTTAACAATTTTAAACGAGTCTTTCATATCGTATACACTTATTATTTAAAGTATTTTAATGTGATTTGAATTTAAGTTCAGAAGTGAAAGAATTTTAATGTGATACAAAAGTTTTAGTTTACATTAGACAAGTAGGTGATTTCTTTTTTGCCTTGGTAACAAAAGTATCCTAATTTTGAGAAAAAGATTGTAAAATCATTTTTTTTTCCGAACAGAATTATTTTCAGTGTATTTTCTTTTCTTTTTATTTCTTAGAATAAGATAACCATTTATTTAAAAATTAAAGTCTATTGCTATGTCACTAAGATAATTAGAAAATTATTTTATATACATATATATTGTATGTATACCTACATATATTCGTACTTCCATACATTGTATGCATAATTGGACATTGTATATTCATAAGCTTTATGTTCATACTTTTATTGTACATCCTACTATACAAGGATCTGATGACAGGAATTTATACTTTAATCGTATACTATAATCGTATATTTTGATCACTTGCAATCATACATTTTTATTAATTGTAATTAAGACTACACGTAATCATACACTTTGATTGCTTGTAATTATAATTACTTGTAATCACTTATTTTGATTTTTTTTATCATGAATTTTTTTTATCATGATTACCTGTATTTGTGTCTTGATGCGATAACAAGTAATCATGACAATATATAATAAATCAGATGTCCTGATTCCTGGTAATGGTAATTACCTGTAATGATGAGTAAAGTAATTCATTATATGGTAGTAATTCTTTGCAATTAATATCAGTTGTAATCGATTACTGTAATCGACGCCTCATATGGCACCTTTTTTTGGTCAGCTAATCAAAAAGTTTCTCTAGATTAACAGTGGATTACTCTGATAGGATATCATATCAGTATCTCTGTTACATTTGAATTGAAATTCTTGGGTAATCAACCTGCCTTTATCTGCTTGATTTGCATTTTACGATTGACCACTTTTTGCTTTTCTCTGTCTGTAACAGTCTCGTTTGTTTTATGCCTATTTTTCTAGTTTTCTCTAATTTAAAAAATAAAACATTTAGTTATTAATGTCGTATCATAATTGAATTCTTCATAATAAAAAAGTTGCCGTTAAGTCAAATAAAAGTTAGTCTGCTTCTGATATGGTCACTCGGGTCATTGCTGCTAACTGAGATATTTATGTTTACCCTGATTCCTATAATTAAATTACTTTTAAAGTTCTTTGTTTTATTATACTTGAGTTTTATTAGACTTGGCATTTTTAGTTTTAATTAGACTTGAATTCTTTACGATTTTTTAATTTTTTTAAATGAATAATAATATTTCGAAAGCAGTTAAATTTTAAATAGAAAATACGATTTTAATTTAATTATCTATTGATCAATATGAATAGTAAAAACAAGTAAACTAATATCAATTATATTTAGAAGAATTAGACCATGGAGTTAAAAGAGTTATATTCATTACACATATTTCTTATGTAACCTTTCGACAAATTTTTGAACTCCATGTTTTTGAAGTAAGACTATTTACAAGGAGAAATTAGTTCAGAACAGTCCATTATTCTTAAGATAAGCACAAAAAAAAGTTTTTATGGTGACATCTAAAAAAATCCTCAAACCATGGATGTAAATAATATTGATCTTCTTTTTAATATTCAAATGCATATAAAAAGTCATATTTTGCCTCGTGTTTCAACATGCTTCTTATGAAGTAATTCATACTGCGTTTACATATCTTATTGGAATTTATAATTTTGCCCTTCGTGTGCCTATTTTCTCACATGAGTCTCTAAATTAAGGAAATTAGAGTATTTACTAATTAATTTTTTGTTAAACTAAAGGTTCTATTCAATTATAGATGCATGATATATATAACTACGTATTTTGTTTTCGGTTTTAATGATGGGTTTATTTTGATTTTAAAGATCTTCTAGCCTGACGTTGCTGTAAGAGCAGCACGTGTTACTCAATTGTTATATTAATATCGATGTTTTCTTTAGCAGTGCTTTCCCCAAGAAGTAGGAAAGAGAAGCATCCTATGGGAATATGTTACTATACTACTATGGGTAAATATTTAACTATTCTTGCTGTGGAAGGATTTTTTCAACGATATCATAAATATCGGTTTGTTCGGCATATATATTTAAAAGGCATTTTTACTCTAATATTTGTTTGAAATACATGCATCATTGTCTTTGAACAGGTTCTTATAAAATCTCGAATAACATTAAAAGGATAGTTTGTAAGGTTTCTTGGCCCCTTGAATCATAATTATAAGCAAAAAAATTTTATATTTTAGAAAGTTTAAGAAAAAAGAAAAGAAGGTTTTCATTCGAATGTCAAAGTTCTATAGCAACTTGTCTTTTTGTGTATTTCAAGAATGATATTAAAACTACTTAAATACAATTTCAATATTCCAAAGATGTTTTTAACATTAATAATATTTAAAGTTATTCATAATTTCATCACTGATTTTAAAGGATAAAAATATATGACAAATGGAACATGCATTACTAATATAAACAGTAAAAGAGTTTTTTCTTTTTGTTTAATCGACATTTAATAAGAAAATTATGTATCCATAGGATTTATTTAATAAATATTTTAAAGTAAAGTGGTCATAGGAGGAAAACATACTAAATTATAAAACCCAGTGAAAAATTCATTGAAATAAAAGGATATTCCAGAAATTTGTTTAATGGCTGTTTCAGGCGCGTTATCCATGCTAACAAATTTTTTTGTTCAAGTGTTCAAAATTCCTCGTTCAAGTGTTTCACTATTTAATGCAGGGCTCAATTCTGTAGTATTTGTCATATTTTATTATTTCTATTTTTAAAGTTTCTTAAAAACAGAGTAAGAATTATGAACAACCCCATACATCATGTATTTTTAGGAATTAGTATATGGTATTGTTGAGGCAAGTTCTTAAATATTAATGTATTAATGGGTCTCGCGAGTATGAAAAGGTGACCATCAGCCCTAATTCAATACTTTGATAATCTGATATTCTTTTCATTAATTTTAAATGAATTAAATATATATAATTTATTATGAGATATTATTATTCATTGCGCATTATCCTATAAATAACAATTAACTCTGTTTAATGTAAAATGTGTTCAACGTTATCTTAACAAAGAAAACGTACTTATCCATCTAAAGGTAAGGAAGAGATAAATTATTCAAATTAGTAACATCAGATACACATTTATTGCGCTTCTTGCAATTTGTTCTAATTGCAAAACACAGGTGTTTCTGCATCTTCAGGTTAAAGTTGTGCCAAAATGGTAATAAATTCCCACGAAATTGCTTAATAATTACCATTTGGAATATTAAACAAATGTAACAAAAATACAACTCACGATTTCTTTATTACTGCACGAAATTCCCTCCTCTTTTTTAACACTACAGATATCACTACCGCTAGCTTCTGGCTACAGATGCCTCATCCAGGATTGAAAAAAAGGGTAATAAAGCACCTTAAGAATGTAAATCCCGGAAAACACCTCATTGTAAGAAAAGATGAATAAAATTGCCTTGCAATTAAGAGGCAGCAAGAAATTCCATGGTTTTCAATGGATAAAGAAACCAGCAATTTACAAATGAACAGTTATATTTTTAGGAATAGTATGACCAAACATTAATTGAAAGCGTTCGTAATATTTTTGACAATGGTTTAGTTTATAGAGCATATTTCAATGTTGAAATTGTTTTATCGGAATCAGTTCTTATTACTCTGTACACCATTTGGTTATGCACGGGTAGTTAACTCGATTGATATAGATGAAGAGTTTCAAATTAATAGTTTGCCTACAGGGTGCATTCCTCGGTTCCTACAAGGAGTCATTGACACAGCACCAAGTAAAATATATTATGTTATCAAATTTTCTGTGCCCTTTTTTCTTTCTTCTTTTTCTTCAAAGAAAAAAAAGAAAAAGGAAAAAAAGAATGCTGTTTATACAAAATAGTATAGTAGTGTGAAAAAGTCATCAGTCAATAAATTGGTGTTTTAATTTGATTAGTATAAAATAAAGTTAAAATAACTTTTCTTTTAAGATATTGTATGTTTATTAAATGTTGCAAAATTTTTATTATGCATCTTTTTAAAATGATATGCATAAAAGGCCGAAATCTGTAACAAGTTACATACCAGCTATGCATACCTGTCTGTCCGACTGGTATAATACCAGCCGGATACTTTCGCACACCACTGCATTTACTTTCTCTTATAACATAGCACTTTTAACCTTTTAATTTCAGTAAACATTACTGACTTTACTTCATAGTTGCTATTTATTATGCGAATTCGTCTGATATTCTTTCATGATACTATTTAAAAAAAAATGAACAATATGGCGGCGTTAAACTTCAGAAAATTACCTTATCATTGTTAGATTTTTTTTGGAAAATTAAGGTTTAACAAATCTGAGTCACTCCAGTGGTTTTTAATTTTATTTCTTCAAAAAAAAATTGCTTCTGCTCTTAAACCAAATGTAGTTTATATTACCATTTTATTTCATTACTTTGAATACGTATCATCACTTGAGTTTGGCACAGAATGCGAAGAACATTAAACCCTATGACATTCTATCGAATCCCATTTATATTTAATCTAATGGATCACAAATTTAATCTAATGGTCCATCATAAACTAAAAATTCTATTTGATTAAAATAATCAACTATCGAATAATACTTTTTTAATCGAATTAACTATCTCTAAATTATGTATTATATGGTGTCTAGAAGTAGAATAAATAAGTAAAGTTTACTAAACTAAATCATGTCAAAAGTATGAAAAGTAAAGATTATGATCAAAAAGAGGACTCATTTAACTAAAGCAGCTTTTTAGCTGCATATACAGTTGGAAAAAAAAGCATTAACTAAGCTAACTGAAATCCCTACAGGACAAATTAACCAACCTAATCCAAACTATGATATTATTTACCTTTATACAGGTAAAAATTGAAGAAAATGGAAATAAAAAGCAAACTTGCTTTAACAGAATTTAAAAAAAAATAATTAGAATATTCTTTTGCAAAAAAAGTATTAGCACACTTTGAGAAACTAAAAATAATATTTTGCATTATCGGTGATTTGCTTTTTAATACATGTTCTATCGCTTTCAGATTAGAAGATTGTGGGGCAGTGCGTAGCCTTCTTGGTGCATTATAAGGCAACCATTCCCTTTTGACATTCGTGAAATGCTTAGGATCATTACCTTACTGGAATATATAAGTGTCTTGGAGGCCTAATTTTCCAGCACTGCATTTCAGATTACGGCGCAGCACCTCTATGTAGGACAGAGCTGCCATCCTATCATTTATAATTTCCAAATTTCCATCCCCATTACGACCCATACTGCCAAAAACCATAACATTTTCTCCACCATGTTTAATTGTTAACAAGATATTTTTTTTATAAAGAGCAGTACCTTTTTTTCCAAACTGCTAAAATGCTTGTTGGAAGAAATATTTCAAACTTACTTTCATCAAAAAAAAGTAATTTGTTTCCAGAACTCCATTGGCTTATTTCAATAAGTGAGAGCAAACTAAAGTTTCTTTTTCTTATTAATTTTCACTAATGAAAGGTTTTTTTTTCTTGGCTTTTTACCCCGAATGGAGTGCCCACCCATATGGAGAACATTTCTTATAGTGTGTGGTGTCACTCACTGACTTGCCAGAAGCTGACGCTAAGTCTCTGCCCCTAAAGTTTGAGCAATTTGAGTTGGATTTTTAAGGGCCATTTTAACAGGCTGCCTCCTTTCCTTTCATTTACTTAGACTGAGTGACCTGATCGTGGTTTATTTTTCGTGGAGCCTGTTTCTTCCACTTTTAAAATATTGGAACAAACGGTTGAAAAGCTCAATTTTAGCTGCTTTCCAATATCCCAATAACTCTTTCCTATTTCACGGAGACATATTATCTTTTCCCGAATGGAGTCTGGAATTTCACTTTTCTTAGGATTCACAATTAATATAGAAATTCAAAATAATAATCAATTGGACTTAATGCTCTAGTTTTAGAACAAGTTTTGAATCAGTTTCAGTAAGTGAATTAGTGGTTTTATTCTTCTTTTATCCAGTAATTTTTGTAAAATTCGAGTGTGCCAATATATTTTTGCAAAAAAAGTGCACAATGAACAATGAATGAACAATGTCGGGAGTTTTAAATTATGTGATATAGTTTTCTATTGAAAATTAAGTGTAATACAGTTTAATGAGTAAAGTTAGAACTTTTAATTGCGCAAATATTTAAAAGGATAGTAGAGTGCCAATACTTGTTTTGCCGATTGTATTTGTCAGTGTTGCGAAAGTATTACACGAGAAAACATCATCATGTAGTTTATGACTGTATTGGCTATGCCAACTCTGCTGTTATGTAATGCTGTTAAGTAATGTTTTTGTTATCCTATGCTGCTGGTGTTAGTTTTGAAAAAAAACTAAAAATTGTAAAAAAAAAAATAAAAAAAAATAAAAAAAAAAAGTAAAAAAAGTAATTATTTTAACTTATTTGATATAACAATTTTGCACATAATTTGATTCTTTCACAGTAAATAAACTCAAAATGGTTTTAAACACGGCACGAAAACTATTGCTTGAAAAATTATGTGAAAATATTAGATACCCTGTTAATTGCATAACGATAAATGATTAAATTTGATACTCATCTTCCAGTGTTATTATAATACTTTGAAACAAGTTTTTATTAGCTCTTAGTTTTTTTCTTACATAATATTGATAGCTCAGAGAGTCAAAACCGATACTTTTGCAATAATTGGAGAACAAATGAAACTCACTTGGAACATGGTTAACACTGACTAAACGTATGGAAGATTTTCATACGTAGAATGTAGTAATGCTGATAAATTACACGTCACGTTAATTTTTGATATTTTTAATGCATGTATATATTCCTTATTTTCATTTATATGTTCTCCATTTACTTTATATATGCTTAATGCGCATACATTTCTAAATAAATACAGGCAGACACCAAAGAGACATTTTAGGTTATATTTTTAAATCTAGTTAATTTTGTTTACTAATTTTATATACATGAAACGTTTTTTCATCCAATGATTTATACATTTCATAGTTAGTTAAAAAGCGAAAGAAATGTACCGAAAAAGAAAAATTCTTTTCAACATTTATATATTTCTTCTCAACAAACATTTTCAACAAAAAATAAATCTAAATCAAATGGTTTTTGCTTATAATGGTAGGGTATTCCTCTTTAAAGTAACATAATAAATAAGTTTCACTACACATATTAATTTGTCGTTACAACAGTTTGAAAACAAGAGAATTCTATATAATCCAAAGTAATAATTAAGATATATAACGTCAATGTTATTGAGGTCTGCGATTTGTAATTACAATTTTTTGCACTGATCAGTTCGTGTCAAACAATAGATACACGATGCATGTAATTTACCTTCTCGGTTGAAAAAAAAAAACACGAAAAAGATGGGAAAAAATATAACAACCAAATTACTTTCATCACTTCATTCAGAAAAAGGGAAGTAATATCTCACGACTATTTGAGCAGTATAATACATATTTTTAGACGATAGATTGCTGTGGGTAATAATTACTCTTTATAATTTTCTCGAACTCTAATATAAAAAAGTATTCATGCGTATAGTGACGATATTTTATTGGGAATTTTGTTTATTAAATTCATGTGATTTGTGAGTAACCTGTAAAAAAAAAATTGTGAATCTAAACACCAAAAATGGTTGCAACTAATTGAAACCAAAGAGGTGTTTCACTAGATGTTCAATTACACCAAAACCAAGAATAGTACCTAATGCAGTGCTAGCCTCGCTACTATTATCAAGTTGCTTACTTCATTAATAGAATAATTTTCAGTGTAAAAAACTTCTTTGTATACAACATTATTTAATTAAAGTTTTTTTTTCAAGGTCTTAAAAATTCAGTTTCATGTTTAGAGCAGAAGTTTTAACGTTGCACCACCGCAAAATATGCATTAAACCCTTTTTAGAAGCTGGCAATTATAAATATTTAATATGCTCTGAAATTTTGGAGCTTTAAAAAAATAGTGTCAACATATAGAATGTTTGAGAATTTCTCTCTATTATAACTAAGGCCCGGATTTTGATGACATTTGCATTTTTTTGCACTTTTTGCATTTTTGGACATTTTTTGTCTTTTAGAGCATTTTTTTAGCTTTATAGGGCATTTTTCTTTAAATTTTGGTGCATATTTTGCATTTTAAAGCATTTTTTAAATTTTTTGTTAATTTTTTCCAATTTTTATTATTTTTATTATTTTTTATCATTTTTCATTATTACACTGACTTCCAAACAATGAAGAAAATCTCTAGGATATTAACTGATGAAGCAACATCTTTTCAAATTGAAGAAGAATTGTCAGTAAGTGAGACCGTCTTTTTCAAGTACGCACCAATAACATCAGTAGACGTTGAAAGAAGCTTCTTTAGGTATAAAAATTAACTTTTAGACAAGAGACGCTCGATTACATTTCAAAATATTAAAAAAAAAAATTATAATCTAATGTAATTCTGATATTTAGTAATATTATGAGATGGAAGTTGTTATATTCATTAAAGTTTCTATACAAAATGAAAATGTTTTGGAGTCAATATATTTTCCTCTTTTATTTTTTTTTTATTATTATTATTATTTTTTTTTGTTACTTTAGGATATAAAACATATTTTTCAAACTTTAATGAACGTAGAACAAGTATTGCATTGCTTTATATTTTTTGAAATGACTCATAATAATTTTAAAGAGTAAACAATTGTTTTAGTTCAATATTTTTACTTTATTTAAGTCATGTCATTAGGCATTTTTAGCGCAATTTTCGCATTTTAAGGGCATTTTTTGCATTTTTAAGGGCATTTTTTGCACTTTTAAAGGGCATTTTTTGCACTTTTTAAAGGCATTAATTGAAATTTTTTGGGTCATCAAAATCCGGGCTCTAATTATAACCATCTGTACTGCTGAGGTTTAAATTCTCAGTCAGACTCTGGTCATCACTAGCTTTTATATTTTTTCCTCAAAAATAACGTGATCAAATACTAGTACGAAATGTTTAATAAAAATATATTTAGAAAATGGATTTAAGGACCACTTGGTGAACTTCAATAGCAAAAGTAAGACTGATTGTGGGAGAAAACTTGAACTGTGAAATAGACATGTTAATTAAAAAAATAGACGCGTTGAAAAATTGAGCGACTTTAAGAAAATATGAAAGTTTAAAAATATCTTTTATTTACAATATAAGTGTCATGCTATATTTGTTGGCCATTGTATTAAAAACTTTCAAGCAAAATTACACAATGTTTAATACCACCAACCATGGTATGCATAGTGCATGATATAATATAATTCGCTGTAAAAGTTTAAAAAAATACTTCAAAACTCTTAATACAATTTATTATAAACATTCTTTTTTATTACGGTACATATCAAAACCTATTTATTTCCTATGAACCTAAAATAACTATTTTACATTAAAGGATATTTCCAAAGCTTCATTCCTGTAGTCAAAGTTAAACATTGTTTTTGCAGAAGAAAACGTTCATAAAATAATATATATATTTATTCCAATCGTTTGAATGCTGGTCACACCAGTGGAGAAAGATCGAACGTTAAGATCACATATTCATCACGATAGGTCTTGACTGACGTATGTCATTAAAAGCAAGTACCACCGTTCATTTCCATATGTTTGATAAACAAATTGATGAGTTAAACAAGTTATAACATGAACTTAGATTATGCTAATTTTGCTAAAAGTCTCGAAATTTATTTCTTAGAAACGGAAGTATCGGCTACTAATTAATAATGGTGAAGGTTCTGGAATATGTAAAACATTTCTTATTTTAAAAAAGCGATGAAACGTGATTTAGCTTAATTAATAGCGATGTTTAGTTTTAGGAAGTATATTTTGAATAAATTTTCAAAGAACATTTATATTTATTCTTGTCCCCTCGGATTTTGCTCTTCTGAAAAAATACACGGAAATAGCGTGTTTCCGGATACAGACTAGAAAATTATTAATCATGATATTTATACTTATTCGCTATCGTAAGTGTTGATGTTGAATGTCAATGATATTTATGAATGAATAAGTTTTATGAGGTTTAAATGATTGTTAAAAGTTAAAATTTTAAACCAATATCATACTTTTAGGACAGATAATCGATAATATTAGCTCGAAAAAAATATTAATTATAATGATTTTATACCTCAGGGGCTATCAAAAGGAAATAAAATTCCGTAACGCGAGCACCACGTTCTGCAATCGAATTAATTATATTTAGAGCTGTTTCACTGAAAAACAACTGAGCATTTCATACCTTGGAAAATTAAACTTCTAGAAAATAATTTAAGAAGTTTGAATTAAAGTTAAAAAAAATTGTTTTTAATTATAAAAAAAAAAACACCGAAACATAAGGAGTTTTATTACTGAGAGAGGTGATTTCATTATTGTGAGGCTTCCGTAATAAAGCTTTCTGTAGTACTCAATTTATCCCGCAAACAGCATTTAATTTAGTTCAGAATATTTTCGTTGTACTGTAAGATTTTATATTGCATCATTGTTTGTATCTTGTAGCCAAATTTTTATAAATCAAATTTAATAATTTTTGTTAAACATGACAAATATGAAATTAAGACTGGCGATATAAAATTCTTTTTAAGCAATTGGAGAGGCTGTGGTAGGTTTCAGGTAACAATTTTTCATAAAATCAAATGCATTAATCAAAAGCAGCAAATTTCTAGTTCTATTAAGATGAAAATCGCTTTTGGTTTTAAATAAAAGGCATGCAAAAATTTAAAAACTGTTGATTTTTAGTAATATATGAATGGTTAAAATTTTAGCACCCATAAATGTTTTATTGCTATTAAAAATGTAATTTTGTAATTAAGTATTTTTTTATGGCTATTACTTTTCAGCTTGAATTATTATAAAAAACACTTCTCTATTTGTAAATAACTGCATATCCGTGTTCAAGCGTAAATAAAACCCATTTACACTCAGAGTAAATACACTTCCGTTGGTGTTAAACTCAGCCCGATACAAACAATGAACTGAAGAGATCTTGACACTCACGTTTGAAGTTAGTGGCAAACTGAGTTGAGTATTTAATAAAAAAAAATCCATTCCGAAATGAAAGTCAACAGTGGAAAAGCATCTTTGAGCATGAGAACGAAGTACTCCCGTTTAAGACCATGGGTGGGCGCTATTGAGAGTTAGGACCTTTAGAGTAGTATTTGCATTTGAAGGGGAAGAGCAAACTCAAAATCAGCAGATTACACCTTTTATCTACCGAGTTCAGGACCTTTGTGCAGTCCTTATCCACTAACTAAACCCACACGGGCATAATTTAGGGCTTATGTAGGCGAAATTCTATATCAGAATGGTTTTAATCAAGAGATATGGTCCTTCTGTGTTAGATAAAAAGTGTTAGGCAACAACTTGGGGATCAAATCAGTTCGCAAAAGTGTTCTCGCGTATTCGTATCAAAAATGCTTTGGCTTTTAAGAATTAAACATTGGCTTCAAACATAAAAAAACAGCAATGCATATTTTGGAAAGGATACAAAGAAGGAATTTTTTTTCCTTTCGAAAATAAATATTTTGTGAGAAAGACCATATGTCTCAACAGTTTCTTATTTTGTTCACAACTTAATAAAATATAAATAAAGTTTTTTTAACGAAATTTTGGTAGCAATCTTTGAAAACGTAACTGTTAATTTTAAACATCAGAAAAATCAACATAATATGTTTTCAGACATTTTCTTCGCACAAAAAATGTTTTAATGTATATGAAAGATAAATAGTTTTTATCAGAGATTTATCAAAGTGAACGTCAAGCATTAAAAAAAAAATATGCAATGAGTACTTTATAAAACTTCTAAGATATTAAACGATTTCAATAAAAATGTCCGAAAATGAGTAATTAAAAGTAATACTTTAGAATTAAGTAATTAATTATAAGCAATATTTAAGATTTATATTATAAAATAATTTTTTTAATTTTTGGTAGTTAATTAAAGGAAACATAATTCTTAAAATTTATTAAAGTTCTTTTGTATTCAAAATATCGAATTGTACGAAAATCTAATACTAGTCATTCATCATGAATTATTCCCAAGGTATTGATTATGAAGAAGTCTAGATGTTAAAAAAGTAGAACAGATGCATAAGTACCGTGTAGTTGATGAACTTCTAAATTATTTCTGATATAATGACATCGGGTCACTGAGACAATTTGCAATTTTTACACTTTCCCTCTTAAAGAGACTCGCTGCTTGGAAATTCTCAGTCTACCAGTCGTTGTTGCACCTTTTTGCCAGCTTCTTTGATTGATAGTGTGTGGTTTTGTCATTGTTTCGGTTTTAGTTGTAACTTGCTTCTTCTCTGACTTTCCCAAAAGTAAAAACCAGGTGATAAAATTCAGTTGGGCAAAAAGAAGTTCGTTAAGAAGGTTAGTTTCGTAGCAAAAACAAACCCTTGTATAGGCACCGAGATATCCCCACGAAGAGCACATTCACACGATGAATTGCCAATTCACGTTAAATTCTCCCATATCATATTTTCTGTGACTCTCCGACCGGAGTCATCACATCATCCTCATCTCCAGAATGACTAAGAAAATCTGTGACTCTATATTTTTTATCCTGATACTCCAGCCAGGGGATTAAAGATGTTTTTCTTGCAACCGTAACGAATGAGGTAGTTGCGGAGTTTTGTTTGATGTCACTAGAGAGTTTCGAGTTTTCCGCTTGGGTTGGTAGATACACCTTGGGGTTGAAAAAGCAGCCATGCCTTGGAATGTAGTCCCCGAGAAACAATATTTCCCCCATCTATCGAATTTCCCATTCAGTTTCGAAACGAGAATGCCTTTCTCAGTGGTGACTCCTTAGCGCCACGCTAGAGCCGCCTGATTGTTCGGATCTCTCTCAAACAGTAGACATGTCCAATAACAACTGTTTTTGCCCTCCATCAAAATCAGTGAAAAAAACAACTTTTGACTGACTTTTTCTTTACTCAGTGATGATATTCCTTCTAGTGACTTCGCTAGAATTTTCATCAAGGTTTTATATTTTTTCTGTTATTTTTCTGATGATTTTTTAAAAGAAACTACTGGAACAATTTTAAAGTATGGTTTGTTACGAAACAACGCCAGTGTTTTACCATTTGGATCAACGCGCCTCAAACTGTACTAAGTGTATGTATTTATTAACCAGTTTGTTTTCAGAAGGTCAACTACTCTTTTACCCTTTTTTTTTAAACAATTTTCCGACAACTTTATTTTTACTTATGGTACACAAAATTAAAACTAAATAATTATTCATTTTAATAATAATTATTATCTTTTTTATTCATTTATTATCCTTTTAATTACTTGTATGGCACTATACGGAAACAAGTAAATTTAAATACTTACCTTTTTCTTCAATTTGATTCTTTGCTGTAAATGTAGAATTTGTATCACTTTGCTTATTTTTTATATCAGGCAAAGTAGCATCCTTTGTTTTGCTGTTTCTTAGCTGATCGATGATGGAGGTTAATCGACTTTCTTTCTTTGGTTCTGGACTTATGCTGTAAAAATATAAAACAAAAGTCATGATATAATATAAAACGTTTACGATGCATTAAAATTATATCTGATTTATTTTTAGTACAGACGATAGAAGCCCCACATTGCTAGAAATTTTGAAGTATACTGAACATTAATAGTGTGCATCTTTGCAACAACCCTAATATGGTGCCAAGTAGAATCACATAATCATACAAACAAAAATCTTATACTTGATTACACGGTATTATGGTTCAAATTATAAATTAATGCTGTAAAAGTGCTACATATATTGGTTCAACGTTGAGCCGATTTTTTTAGAGTGCTTTCAGATTGCTGACACACAAAGTTTTGTAACTAGCATGTCTGCTTGATGGAGAATAATGTTGAAAATTTTTGATAACAGGAGAAGATTATTCATAATTTTTTAATTGAGCCATGGTGGCTTAGGGGATAGAGTGCTCGCATCTTAATGAGGTGAACCTGGTTCAAATCCCAGCAATGGCTGCTGATTGATACTAATTCCGCTCACAGCTCGCCCCGACCGCATTGCAGACTTAAAATATCCTCAGTGGTAGACGGATCATGGATTAGAGTTTCCTTGCCATAAGGCGAACCCTGGGTTTTCCTCTCTATATAACACAAATGCGGGTAAGTTCGATAAAAAATTCCTTCAGGAAGACAAATTTCTCCCAGTACTTGATCCTGGAGTTACCTTGTCTTCTGGATTGGATTCAAAATTACAAGGCTACGGAGTTGAACACTAGCAGTCGTTAACTTAATAAATTGGGTCGGTTGATTTTTTTCTTCTTCCTTATCTCCTTTTAGAATTTTTAGAATTTATCTCCTTTAGAATTTTTAGAATTTATCTCCTTTAGAATTTTTAGAATTTATCTCCTTTAGAATTTTTTTTCTTTATCTCCTTAGAATTTGAATGGATTAATAAATTATTGAAGAATTTCCAAGATTAAAGAGTTTAAATACAAGAATTTTTCATATGACATTATTTGCATTCTTTTCCCCTTTGATTTTTAACTTTTTTTGAGATTTTATACTAAAACTAAATTTTTAAAATTCATTTTAATTATAAAGAGAGTTGTAGGGAAAATCATCTTTACACCATCGATAGAGTCTTCCAGGCAAGAAGGTTTCGAGACAATGGAAAAAATGTAGATTATCTGGTAGAGATTTTATATACATTCACGTAGTTTTATATAATTCATGATATTTCTGTAATTAAAAAAATTAGTGAATGTTAATTGTCATTTTTTTTCTTTATCTCCTTAGAATTTGAATGGATTAATAAATTATTGAAGATTTTCCAAGATTTAAGAGTTTAAATACAAGAATTTTTCATATGACATTATTTGCATTCTTTTCCCCTTTGTTTTTTAACTTTTTTTGAGATTTTATACTAAAACTAAATTTTTAAAATTCATTTTAATTATAAAGAGAGTTGTAGGGAAAATCATCTTTACACCATCGATAGAGTCTTCCAGGCAAGAAGGTTTCGAGACAATGGAAAAAATGTAGATTATCTGGTAGAGATTTTATATACATTCACGTAGTTTTATATAATTCATGATATTTCTGTAATTAAAAAAATTAGTGAATGTTAATTGTCATTTTTTTTCTTTATCTCCTTAGAATTTGAATGGATTAATAAATTATTGAAGATTTTCCAAGATTTAAGAGTTTAAATACAAGAATTTTTCATATGACATTATTTGCATTCTTTTACCCTTTGTTTTTTAACTTTCTTTGAGATTTTATACTAAAACTAAATTTTTAAAATTCATTTTAATTATAAAGAGAGTTGTAGGGAAAATCATCTTTACACCATCGATAGAGTCTTCCAGGCAAGAAGGTTTCGAGACAATGGAAAAAATGTAGATTATCTGGTAGAGATTTTATATACATTCACGTAGTTTTATATAATTCATGATATTTCTGTAATTAAAAAAATTAGTGAATGTTAATTGTCATTTTTTTTCTTTATCTCCTTAGAATTTGAATGGATTAATAAATTATTGAAGATTTTCCAAGATTTAAGAGTTTAAATACAAGAATTTTTCATATGACATTATTTGCATTCTTTTCCCCTTTGTTTTTTAACTTTTTTTGAGATTTTTTACTAAAACTAAATTTTTAAAATTCATTTTAATTATAAAGATAGTAGTAGGGAAAATCATCTTTACACCATCGATAGAGTCTTCCAGGCAAGAAGGTTTCGAGACAATGGAAAAAATGTAGATTATCTGGTAGAGATTTTATATGCATTCACGTAGTTTTATATAATTCATGATATTTCTGTAATTAAAAAAATTAGTGAATGTTAATTGTCATTTTTTTTCTTTATCTCCTTAGAATTTGAATGGATTAATAAATTATTGAAGATTTTCCAAGATTTAAGAGTTTAAATACAAGAATTTTTCATATGACATTATTTGCATTCTTTTACCCTTTGTTTTTTAACTTTCTTTGAGATTTTATACTAAAACTAAATTTTTAAAATTCATTTTAATTATAAAGAGAGTTGTAGGGAAAATCATCTTTACACCATCGATAGAGTCTTCCAGGCAAGAAGGTTTCGAGACAATGGAAAAAATGTAGATTATCTGGTAGAGATTTTATATACATTCACGTAGTTTTATATAATTCATGATATTTCTGTAATTAAAAAAATTAGTGAATGTTAATTGTCATTTTTTTTCATTATCTCCTTAGAATTTGAATGGATTAATAAATTATTGAAGATTTTCCAAGATTTAAGAGTTTAAATACAAGAATTTTTCATATGACATTATTTGCATTCTTTTCCCCTTTGTTTTTTAACTTTTTTTGAGATTTTATACTAAAACTAAATTTTTAAAATTCACTTTAATTATAAAGAGAGTTGTAGGGAAAATCATCTTTACACCATCGATAGAGTCTTCCAGGCAAGAAGGTTTCGAGACAATGGAAAAAATGTAGATTATCTGGTAGAGATTTTATATGCATTCACGTAGTTTTATATAATTCATGATATTTCTGTAATTAAAAAAATTAGTGAATGTTAATTGTCATTTTTTTTCTTTATCTCCTTAGAATTTGAATGGATTAATAAATTATTGAAGATTTTCCAAGATTTAAGAGTTTAAATACAAGAATTTTTCATATGACATTATTTGCATTCTTTTCCCCTTTGTTTTTTAACTTTTTTTGAGATTTTATACTAAAACTAAATTTTTAAAATTTATTTTAATTATAAAGAGAGTTGTAGGGAAAATCATCTTTACACCATCGATAGAGTCTTCCAGGCAAGAAGGTTTCGAGACAATGGAAAAAATGTAGATTATCTGGTAGAGATTTTATATACATTCACGTAGTTTTATATAATTCATGATATTTCTGTAATTAAAAAAATTAGTGAATGTTAATTGTCATTTTTTTTCTTTATCTCCTTAGAATTTGAATGGATTAATAAATTATTGAAGATTTTCCAAGATTTAAGAGTTTAAATACAAGAATTTTTCATATGACATTATTTGCATTCTTTTCCCCTTTGTTTTTTAACTTTTTTTGAGATTTTATACTAAAACTAAATTTTTAAAATTCATTTTAATTATAAAGAGAGTTGTAGGGAAAATCATCTTTACACCATCGATAGAGTCTTCCAGGCAAGAAGGTTTCGAGACAATGGAAAAAATGTAGATTATCTGGTAGAGATTTTATATACATTCACGTAGTTTTATATAATTCATGATATTTCTGTAATTAAAAAAATTAGTGAATGTTAATTGTCATTTTTTTTCTTTATCTCCTTAGAATTTGAATGGATTAATAAATTATTGAAAATTTTCCAAGATTTAAGAGTTTAAATACAAGAATTTTTCATATGACATTATTTGCATTCTTTTCCCCTTTGTTTTTTAACTTTTTTTGAGATTTTTTACTAAAACTAAATTTTTAAAATTCATTTTAATTATAAAGATAGTAGTAGGGAAAATCATCTTTACACCATCGATAGAGTCTTCCAGGCAAGAAGGTTTCGAGACAATGGAAAAAATGTAGATTATCTGGTAGAGATTTTATATACAATTACGTAGTTTTATATAATTCATGATATTTCTGTAATTAAAAAAATTAGTGAATGTTAATTGTCATTTTTTTTCTTTATCTCCTTAGAATTTGAATGGATTAATAAATTATTGAAGATTTTCCAAGATTTAAGAGTTTAAATACAAGAATTTTTCATATGACATTATTTGCATTCTTTTACCCTTTGTTTTTTAACTTTCTTTGAGATTTTATACTAAAACTAAATTTTTAAAATTCATTTTAATTATAAAGAGAGTTGTAGGGAAAATCATCTTTACACCATCGATAGAGTCTTCCAGGCAAGAAGGTTTCGAGACAATGGAAAAAATGTAGATTATCTGGTAGAGATTTTATATACATTCACGTAGTTTTATATAATTCATGATATTTCTGTAATTAAAAAAATTAGTGAATGTTAATTGTCATTTTTTTTCTTTATCTCCTTAGAATTTGAATGGATTAATAAATTATTGAAGATTTTCCAAGATTTAAGAGTTTAAATACAAGAATTTTTCATATGACATTATTTGCATTCTTTTCCCCTTTGTTTTTTAACTTTTTTTGAGATTTTATACTAAAACTAAATTTTTAAAATTCACTTTAATTATAAAGAGAGTTGTAGGGAAAATCATCTTTACACCATCGATAGAGTCTTCCAGGCAAGAAGGTTTCGAGACAATGGAAAAAATGTAGATTATCTGGTAGAGATTTTATATACATTCACGTAGTTTTATATAATTCATGATATTTCTGTAATTAAAAAAATTAGTGAATGTTAATTGTCATTTTTTTTCTTTATCTCCTTAGAATTTGAATGGATTAATAAATTATTGAAGATTTTCCAAGATTTAAGAGTTTAAATACAAGAATTTTTCATATGACATTATTTGCATTCTTTTCCCCTTTGTTTTTTAACTTTTTTTGAGATTTTATACTAAAACTAAATTTTTAAAATTCATTTTAATTATAAAGAGAGTTGTAGGGAAAATCATCTTTACACCATCGATAGAGTCTTCCAGGCAAGAAGGTTTCGAGACAATGGAAAAAATGTAGATTATCTGGTAGAGATTTTATATACATTCACGTAGTTTTATATAATTCATGATATTTCTGTAATTAAAAAAATTAGTGAATGTTAATTGTCATTTTTTTTCTTTATCTCCTTAGAATTTGAATGGATTAATAAATTATTGAAGATTTTCCAAGATTTAAGAGTTTAAATACAAGAATTTTTCATATGACATTATTTGCATTCTTTTACCCTTTGTTTTTTAACTTTTTTTGAGATTTTATACTAAAACTAAATTTTTAAAATTCATTTTAATTATAAAGAGAGTTGTAGGGAAAATCATCTTTACACCATCGATAGAGTCTTCCAGGCAAGAAGGTTTCGAGACAATGGAAAAAATGTAGATTATCTGGTAGAGATTTTATATACATTCACGTAGTTTTATATAATTCATGATATTTCTGTAATTAAAAAAATTAGTGAATGTTAATTGTCATTTTTTTTCTTTATCTCCTTAGAATTTGAATGGATTAATAAATTATTGAAGATTTTCCAAGATTTAAGAGTTTAAATACAAGAATTTTTCATATGACATTATTTGCATTCTTTTCCCCTTTGTTTTTTAACTTTTTTTGAGATTTTATACTAAAACTAAATTTTTAAAATTCATTTTAATTATAAAGAGAGTTGTAGGGAAAATCATCTTTACACCATCGATAGAGTCTTCCAGGCAAGAAGGTTTCGAGACAATGGAAAAAATGTAGATTATCTGGTAGAGATTTTATATACATTCACGTAGTTTTATATAATTCATGATATTTCTGTAATTAAAAAAATTAGTGAATGTTAATTGTCATTTTTTTTCTTTATCTCCTTAGAATTTGAATGGATTAATAAATTATTGAAGATTTTCCAAGATTTAAGAGTTTAAATACAAGAATTTTTCATATGACATTATTTGCATTCTTTTCCCCTTTGTTTTTTAACTTTTTTTGAGATTTTTTACTAAAACTAAATTTTTAAAATTCATTTTAATTATAAAGATAGTAGTAGGGAAAATCATCTTTACACCATCGATAGAGTCTTCCAGGCAAGAAGGTTTCGAGACAATGAAAAAAATGTAGATTATCTGGAAGAGATTTTATATACAATTACGTAGTTTTATATAATTCATGATATTTCTGTAATTAAAAAAATTAGTGAATGTTAATTGTCATTTTTTTTCTTTATCTCCTTAGAATTTGAATGGATTAATAAATTATTGAAGATTTTCCAAGATTTAAGAGTTTAAATACAAGAATTTTTCATATGACATTATTTGCATTCTTTTACCCTTTGTTTTTTAACTTTCTTTGAGATTTTATACTAAAACTAAATTTTTAAAATTCATTTTAATTATAAAGAGAGTTGTAGGGAAAATCATCTTTACACCATCGATAGAGTCTTCCAGGCAAGAAGGTTTCGAGACAATGGAAAAAATGTAGATTATCTGGTAGAGATTTTATATACATTCACGTAGTTTTATATAATTCATGATATTTCTGTAATTAAAAAAATTAGTGAATGTTAATTGTCATTTTTTTTCTTTATCTCCTTAGAATTTGAATGGATTAATAAATTATTGAAGATTTTCCAAGATTTAAGAGTTTAAATACAAGAATTTTTCATATGACATTATTTGCATTCTTTTCCCCTTTGTTTTTTAACTTTTTTTGAGATTTTATACTAAAACTAAATTTTTAAAATTCACTTTAATTATAAAGAGAGTTGTAGGGAAAATCATCTTTACACCATCGATAGAGTCTTCCAGGCAAGAAGGTTTCGAGACAATGGAAAAAATGTAGATTATCTGGTAGAGATTTTATATACATTCACGTAGTTTTATATAATTCATGATATTTCTGTAATTAAAAAAATTAGTGAATGTTAATTGTCATTTTTTTTCTTTATCTCCTTAGAATTTGAATGGATTAATAAATTATTGAAGATTTTCCAAGATTTAAGAGTTTAAATACAAGAATTTTTCATATGACATTATTTGCATTCTTTTACCCTTTGTTTTTTAACTTTTTTTGAGATTTTATACTAAAACTAAATTTTTAAAATTCATTTTAATTATAAAGAGAGTTGTAGGGAAAATCATCTTTACACCATCGATAGAGTCTTCCAGGCAAGAAGGTTTCGAGACAATGGAAAAAATGTAGATTATCTGGTAGAGATTTTATATACATTCACGTAGTTTTATATAATTCATGATATTTCTGTAATTAAAAAAATTAGTGAATGTTAATTGTCATTTTTTTTCTTTATCTCCTTAGAATTTGAATGGATTAATAAATTATTGAAGATTTTCCAAGATTTAAGAGTTTAAATACAAGAATTTTTCATATGACATTATTTGCATTCTTTTCCCCTTTGTTTTTTAACTTTTTTTGAGATTTTATACTAAAACTAAATTTTTAAAATTCATTTTAATTATAAAGAGAGTTGTAGGGAAAATCATCTTTACACCATCGATAGAGTCTTCCAGGCAAGAAGGTTTCGAGACAATGGAAAAAATGTAGATTATCTGGTAGAGATTTTATATACATTCACGTAGTTTTATATAATTCATGATATTTCTGTAATTAAAAAAATTAGTGAATGTTAATTGTCATTTTTTTTCTTTATCTCCTTAGAATTTGAATGGATTAATAAATTATTGAAGATTTTCCAAGATTTAAGAGTTTAAATACAAGAATTTTTCATATGACATTATTTGCATTCTTTTCCCCTTTGTTTTTTAACTTTTTTTGAGATTTTTTACTAAAACTAAATTTTTAAAATTCATTTTAATTATAAAGATAGTAGTAGGGAAAATCATCTTTACACCATCGATAGAGTCTTCCAGGCAAGAAGGTTTCGAGACAATGGAAAAAATGTAGATTATCTGGTAGAGATTTTATATACAATTATGTAGTTTTATATAATTCATGATATTTCTGTAATTAAAAAAATTAGTGAATGTTAATTGTCATTTTTTTTCTTTATCTCCTTAGAATTTGAATGGATTAATAAATTATTGAAGATTTTCCAAGATTTAAGAGTTTAAATACAAGAATTTTTCATATGACATTATTTGCATTCTTTTACCCTTTGTTTTTTAACTTTCTTTGAGATTTTATACTAAAACTAAATTTTTAAAATTCATTTTAATTATAAAGAGAGTTGTAGGGAAAATCATCTTTACACCATCGATAGAGTCTTCCAGGCAAGAAGGTTTCGAGACAATGGAAAAAATGTAGATTATCTGGTAGAGATTTTATATACATTCACGTAGTTTTATATAATTCATGATATTTCTGTAATTAAAAAAATTAGTGAATGTTAATTGTCATTTTTTTTCTTTATCTCCTTAGAATTTGAATGGATTAATAAATTATTGAAGATTTTCCAAGATTTAAGAGTTTAAATACAAGAATTTTTCATATGACATTATTTGCATTCTTTTCCCCTTTGTTTTTTAACTTTTTTTGAGATTTTATACTAAAACTAAATTTTTAAAATTCACTTTAATTATAAAGAGAGTTGTAGGGAAAATCATCTTTACACCATCGATAGAGTCTTCCAGGCAAGAAGGTTTCGAGACAATGGAAAAAATGTAGATTATCTGGTAGAGATTTTATATACATTCACGTAGTTTTATATAATTCATGATATTTCTGTAATTAAAAAAATTAGTGAATGTTAATTGTCATTTTTTTTCTTTATCTCCTTAGAATTTGAATGGATTAATAAATTATTGAAGATTTTCCAAGATTTAAGAGTTTAAATACAAGAATTTTTCATATGACATTATTTGCATTCTTTTCCCCTTTGTTTTTTAACTTTTTTTGAGATTTTATACTAAAACTAAATTTTTAAAATTCATTTTAATTATAAAGAGAGTTGTAGGGAAAATCATCTTTACACCATCGATAGAGTCTTCCAGGCAAGAAGGTTTCGAGACAATGGAAAAAATGTAGATTATCTGGTAGAGATTTTATATACATTCACGTAGTTTTATATAATTCATGATATTTCTGTAATTAAAAAAATTGGTGAATGATAATTGTCACTTTAAAAGCATTGATATGTGTATGTTTAAGAATATTGGATGATTCATTATTTAAAAAATCGCTTCATTCTGCCAAATATGCAAGTTAATTGGTTTTCTTTGGATAAACATAGACTCCTGATGGTTCTATACATTCTGGACGCATTTTCACAAATTCGTAAAATGTAAAATTCATTAAATGCAGCTCAACAACTTCAATTATGATCAGCAAAATGTATAATCAAATATTGCTACTTAATTCTATTTACTAAGAACTTACTTTACGGTTCTCACCATCAATACATACATATATCTGATACGATAGACTCGTTTTAAACAGAGCTCTTAATGTCCTTAAAAACTGAAATGGTGACAGCAAAAGTACGGAGATAAATGTATTTCATCAGGTTTATTTTCATGATTCAATAATTAATTTCAATAGCGCCAAATATTTGGTAACAGAATCCTTAAGCTTTGAAATTTTTATTTTATTGTTAAAGATAACTTCATAATTATAATATTTATGCCATGTTTTTTTTTTAATGTTTTAAGAACCGCATGAACCCGGTTAAAATATTAAAATACAAATATTTGCTTTTACGAGCATAAGTTTCTGATTAACATAATGATCGAGACCCAAATGTAAGACAGTATACTTGCTGATTAAAACTTGATCAAAAAATATGATCAAAAAATATGAATATGGTAAAACGAGTCGACATATTTCGAGCCCTCAAAAATACTCTTATTCTCAAAACTGACCTGACGGGAACGGAAGAAACAAAAGCGATTTGAAACAGAAAATGTGAAGTTGCGAATGAAAAAGGAAAAATAAAAGAGAAAAATAAAACTGAAAAAACCACATGCCCGAGAGTGAACAATGAAATAAAGTTTAAAAAAAAAAAAAAAAAAAAAAAAAAACTAAAGATAATAAAATTAAAACGCAATGGCCTAATAATATTTAATAAGGATAAAGATTATAGAAAGAAGAAATATACTTTAAATGAAAATAAACCGCGATGGCCGAGAGAAGCAAATCAATGAAAAATGCATTTCCTCGCACTATGCAGAGTTGGTAAGGAATGTGACAGGGAAGAATTGACATGGCAAGAATATTGGCATTATCGAAATTTAATTCATGCCCAGGATACCAAGAATGTACTGCAGTTGATGATTTACCACAATTTTGTTATTGGATATGCCTACTGTGTTCTTTTAGTCAAAATTTTAAACCCCGTCTGTTTTGTTTGATGCAACTAAAGTCGACAAAGCTCTGAATTTATCCTCTCAATTCCAAGAATATGCGGCAATATATGGTCGTTTATTACATTCTTGATAACAGACTTATCTACCATGTTCCATTAGTCAAAATTTTATAGCGTGACTTTTATGCCCGTTGTAGCCAAGGTTGCACAAGTAACGCATTCATTCGCTGTTTCATTCTTGGCTACCGCTGTTTTTCACTTTAATTTTCGATTTTTCTTAAGAAACTTAAAAAAAAATTTCAAATTATCAAATACACGTCTGGTGAACCACGATGACTTAGGGGATAAAGCGTTCGCCTTCCAATGAGGTGAAAAAGTTCGAATCCCAGCGATGGCTGATCGATATGAATTCCCCATCCGGCTTGCACCGACCACAGTGCTGACGTAAAATATCCTCAGTGATAGACGGATCATGGGTTAGAGTCCCTTTGCCGTCAGGCTAATCGTGGGAGGTTCTCGTGATCTTCCTAAACCATGTGACGCAAATGCGGGTTAGTTCAAATGTCCGCCACGAGGGCAAATTTCTCTCGATATTTGATCCAGGAGTTCCCTTGTCTTCTGGATTGGGTTCTACGGAGTTGAATATAAGTAGGCGTAAATCTAAATTTGGGTCGGCTGTTCAATGACGGTTATAAAATAAAATAAAATCACGTCTTTCGAATCTTGAGAATGAGTGCCTATTTCTGAACGCACGAAACATTTGCTTCAAAAAAAAAATGAAGATGATAATAAAAGTTCACATGTTTAGAGGACTTAAAAATAAGCGCCTATTCTCAAGGTTCGCCAAACATGAATGACTTCGTGACATGAGGTTTCATGTGCTAGTTACACAGTATATTAGATTACAATACTGAACCCAGTATTAAAACAAGTTATTTGTAAGATAATGGTTAGGGTTAATGAAAAAATATAATTAAATAGTTGGTAAAATAGTCCTGTAAAGCACGAGGTGCCAGGTAATTAAAAAATTTATTTTAAGATTCAGACGATTCATTACATGTTTAAAAATTTTAAGATGTTTAAATATGTTGGCTACGTATTCGGCGGCAATTTTCTGTAGTTACATGAAATATTAAAACACGATTTCTATTAATCATCGTTGATATTACGATTTTATTCAAGAATATATAACGACACCTTTTATAAAAACTTTTACCTTCATTTAAGTTGAAATTGAGTGATAATTATGAAATATATATTGAAGAAATTGATAAATATATTATTCTAAATCAATGCATACATATGTGATTTATTGAAATTGTATAAATTATTTAACGAACCTCTTTGAAATAAAATTTAAAAAAAAGCAGATGTATTACCACCATTCTACCAGAAACATGTTTTTATAAACATTCGTTGAATATAATTAATGTTTTATTCAAATCTCTTTGCTATATTACAAAAAAGTTTCAGACAATTGAAAAAGAAATATAGTATTTCACAATTAAAAAAAAAAGATTAACATACGACTATCAGCGGAAAAATATGAATGAAATTTTACACTATGAGTGCGTAAGTCAGTAAGTCCACCACATTTAAATATTAATCACCGCATTTGAATAATTCTAGATTGTCACCAAATCAGTTTTTTAAAATAATTATTTTTAATTTTCCCAGCTTCTACTCAATAAAAACACTTGAAACTTAAGATTTTTCAATCGAAGAATACGTAGAGTTATATGGTATCAAAAAATTTATGCCACTTAATTCAAAATTTTTTCATCCACAATTAAATAATAAAAAAGAATAAATAATTACTGTTTGCATGAAATTATCTTTGGGAAAATAGGTTTTTGAAATTGAATTATTTGAAATTGCTCAATTAGTTTTAAAGATATAACTAAAAACACAAAAAATGAAATTAACATAAACGGAATCAAACTTTCATCAGCTCTACTGTATAAACTCTTAGAGCTGCAATTTTAAGATTGCAGCTATATTTTGAAGGTCAAAAATCCAAATATGTTATAAAAATTTATGTTTATTCAGAGAAAGTACGTTTTTGTGTCTAATATCGCAATTTAGTTAATTATTAGAAATAAAATAATAAGCATATTTTAGGCCTATAATTATTTTCTCTGGTAGGGTATACTAAGTACCCGGTAATATAATACTTGGTCCAGAAACTATTAAGATTGAAACTTAGCACGTGAAAATCCGATCTTTAGAACAAAAGTTAATCAAGGTGATACCTTTTTTTTTTTTTTTTTTTTTTTTGCGCACTATACATATCATCAAACAAATGAGTTTAAATTTTAATGTTACGATATTTGTTCTGACTTATTCTGAAAGTAATTTTTAATTATGCTACCACTATTTTCTATTTTACACTTCGATTTAATAAAAAAAAATTTTTAAATACTTATAATGAAATATGAACTTTAACTTCTCTTAAAAAATTCAAACGTTTTTTAGATCTACATCATAAAAATCACATATTACCGAGTGAATGTTAAATACCTTTAAAAAATTTTAAAGTAAAAATTAATATAAGAAACATAACAAGAAACACTTATTATAATTTCATGAAGTCAGATATAAATGCTTAACTTACAACACTTTTATAAGTGCAACACCAAGTACAACACCAAATTTGCATTATACATAAATAATATTTTGCAACATAGTATTTTGTGGTCGAAGCATAGTTTTTAAATAGTAGTGTGTAAAGTATATATCGTGTTTAAGTAATATTCATTAAGATTTTTTACAGGGCTAATTTTTAAATTTTAAAGTTTCGTAATTTCAGTAAAAAAACATTTTACTCATGAAATAAAATATATATCAATTACGTAATCTAAACAACTGCTACCTTAAAGATACTGGTAACTGAATTATATTACTCTATTCAAAAACTCAATTTCCAGAATTAAATATATATTTTCATAAAAACACAATATATATTAGACAGACAATTATTAATAAAAGCTTTTTCATTCAACTTGCATTTACGAATGAATCTGCGTTTTCTATATTATTGAGATAAAATAAAAGTACCATGATGTACATAGATAAAAATTATTCAGTATGATCTTCAACTCATATTTAAAAAATGATCTATCATTGATGTGATCTATTTGAATAATTTAAAATTTGACGTATTAGATACGGGGCAGGTTTTTTACCGGAAAAATAACTCTTTTAGAGGTCAAATGAATAAATATATTGGAATGATAATACAAATATAATGATTGTGGCACATAAAAAAAATGTTACCTTTCTTGAGTTAAAAGATATAGAACTTAGATATAGTTACTTGATTTCTGATAAGAAATGAGAAAAAAAATTTTAAGTTTCATGCCTTAAACACTAATTTATAGTGCAATAACCTCATAAATTTAACTTTTCCGCGTAGCATTAGCATGAAAAAAATTAAAAAGCAGGTATCTACTGTATTTTAATATTTTCAAAAGATTTAGATTAAATACACATTTATATCAATTAATATTAAATTCAGGTCAACTACGAGGTAGGTATTTATTGCGATTTCAAAGAATTAATTAATATTGATGAAAAAAAGTTCTTTTAATGCAACTCAATGTTTCTGAATCTAGTGAATAAAAAAATCCAGAGACAACTTTGAAGTGTCCGAATTTATCAAAACCGGCGTACTTATTCAGAGAATATACGGTTTCGTGTCAAACTATATAACTTCATATGTTATATGTTATGCTTCTGAAAACATTGGAATTTCATCTTAGAGCTCGAAATTTAATCAATATATCAGCATTTTTTTCTTTTTTTTAATCACTGTACGCAGTTTATTAAAGCTCGTATAATTATTTACACTTATTCTACTAAAATTATAGTTAAAGTATTTAAATTCATTCCTTATTAATTTCTGTAAATGTTTTAAACATTAAAAATAGAGTTAAAATGTATTTGTAATAAAAATTCATTTCATACTACAGAATGCCTTTGTTTACCACTAGTGGAATGAAAGAAAATTAAATTAGACTTACCAATGCTTTGTTTCGGAACTTTGTTTACGACCACTGTCCATGTTTTCATCAGATTCAATGATATATCCTTCAGTGTTGCACTGCTCAGCTGACTTCCCACAAGTTAACTTCCTTGGTGGTATTGAAACATAATCAAAATTCTCAGCAACATATTGTTGGCTTTCACAAGAGAGCTGCTTTGAAGGCTCATTTGTGGTAATATGATTTTGATCTGGTGATATGAGAGTCCATTTTTCGGAAAGCTTCACTCTATTCTGAAAGTAAAGAAATAATTATTTTATCGTAAAACATATTTTTAAATATAACTTTATTTTATTTTGCTAGGTCAGCAATTTTTATTTCCAATTTATAATCAAAATATATATATTATACTGAGTTCGAAATAAATATTTTATACTGTAGCTGCACCCACCAGGATTGAGAATTAAATTGGCAAAATGGATTATATAAATTTATTAAATCCATAACCTATTGATTTTTTACTACCATGTACGATTTGTATGATATTCTGAAATAAAAACTAGGTCAATTTTTCATAAATATTTTAGAAACATAAGAAAAAGTTTTACTATTGAATAGATATGCATTGAAAAGCTATTTTTTGACTAACAAGAGAACACTCTCTGGTGTTTAGGGCAATTTCTTCGTTGGTAATTCCATTGATTATCAACAATTTTGAAGTTAATTTCTTGTTTAACAAAGAAACATTAACAAAGTTCAGAAGGATTGCTTCTGATTATTTCATTGCTTAACTATAATTAGA